>CAUYUJ010019220.1:166581-184608 GCA_963575745.1 Prorocentrum cordatum | reverse complement strand
AGTCTCATCATACTCATCATAATCGTCAAAATCCTCGTCATCGATATCTTTCACCATCACCATCAGCACCACCATCATCATGGTCATCATCGTCATCATCATCACCACCATCAGCATAATGGTAACCATCGCCATCGTCATGACC
Source organism: Prorocentrum cordatum (assembly GCA_963575745.1). Lineage (NCBI taxonomy): Eukaryota > Dinophyceae > Prorocentrales > Prorocentraceae > Prorocentrum > Prorocentrum cordatum. The sequence goes on along the minus strand of CAUYUJ010019220.1, from coordinate 184,463 downwards.
ATCATCATCACCAACAGCATCATCACTATCACCATCACCATCACCAACACCTTCACCACCACCATCATCTTCATCATCATCATCATCATCAGCATCATCATCACCAGCGTCATCATCATCATCGTCATCATAATCATTATCGTCTTCGTCCTCGTCCAGGTCATCATCATCATCATCATCATCATCATCAACATCATTATCGTCGTCGTGGTCATTGTCGTCATCAGCGTCATCAGCATCATCAGCATCAACATCAGCATCATCACCATCACCATCATCGACATCAGCATCAGCATCAGCATCATCAAAGTCATCATCATCACAACCGCCGCCATCATCATCACCATCACCATCACCATCATCATCAGCAGCAGCATCATCAATATCATCATCACCATCATCAACATCAGCATCAGCATCACCATCGTCATCATAATCATCACCATCATCGTCATCATCATAATCATCATCATCAGTATTATTATCATCATCATCATCAGCATCATCGTCATCGTCGTCGTCGTCATCATCATCATCATCGTCGCCCTCATCCTCCTCATACTCCTCTGCAGCGTTCTCCTCCGACGCCCCGAAATCCTCACGGGTTCGTCTTTTTTTCGCTCTGGGGTTCGCGCCCCCGTTTCCTGGGTCTTGCTCGTTTCCTTGGGTCGAGGATTTTCCCCCAGGGAGCTCCCGAAGAGCGGACCTCACAGCGGCCTGGAGTCCCCCTACACAAAAGCGAGCTAGACACCGTGACTGGGCAAAACCACCTTGGGGAACACATTCGTATCTCAAGCATCGGGCCTGTGCCCCGAGCACCGCTACCCTGGATGGGCAAGCGGAATAAAACGTGAGCATCGACTCAAAACTTATCATGCGTCGCCAGCCCAGGCCGGGCGTAAAGGTAAGCCTGCACCTGGCTCGCAGCCCGAGGTAAGCCTGCACCTGGCTCGCAGCCCATGGGGGGGCCGCGGAGCGGCAACCCGGGGAGCAGCGACGGCCAGCCAGGGCAAAAATGCTGGAGGGACCACCTCCGCAGAAGAAGCAGCCACGGCCCGATGATCGAAGTCAATGTGCCAGGTGCTCGGCTGCGGCCCAAAAAAACAGAGAAGAGCTGCCAGTCAGAGTCAACACCGAGCGAGCGCCTGATTGGGTGGCCGCACAGGTTCCTTTTGCCGAACACGACGTTCCTGGACTTACGCATCAAGCATTCCAGGTTAAATGGCCCTCCAGTGATTCCTGACAGCCAGGCGACAGCCACCAGCTCAAAGTTATTTTACATGTTGCGTGATCCACCCTGGTGCCTGCAAGCGTGTCAACGGCGCATATCACAGTTCAAGGCGTGCACCTACTGCTGGGGATTTGCGACCCTATACTCCCAGACGGCTAAATGCAACTGTCCCAGCTTGATTGGAGGAGAGGCATACCCCGTTTAGTGGGTCCCGTCTGGCACTCTACATCACCATGCGATGTGACATTCAACAACTTAGCAGACTAAACACTTCTTCGAACATGTCCACGGTCACAAAACATGCTCCTGTGCACGCGCCCAACCCGGAGTTCAAGGACTTCACACAAGGTGCCCGGAAGCTCTGCGTTCGAGCCACTGGATGTTCCAGCGCAGCCAGGCAGCATTGTAAACCCCAGGGGGGGAAGAGGGAGGACAGGGTGAAAGATGGAAGAAGCAGTGATACAGTGAGGAGGGGAAGGAAGAAGAGGAGGAGGAAAGAGGGGAAGCGATTCCCAAACTCCCCCCTGCGACTGCGTTGAAGGATGTCGATCTTACGCTGACGGCATGTGCTTCTCTCGTCCTGCCTAGAGTCTCGCACGTCTGAGATTGCTCAAGTAGCCAATGCCCGCGCGCGAGGAATTATGTGTGGCCATGCTGACCTGGTAATAATCTATGGCACCGTGCGACACGTGCTGCTTGTGCACTTCCCCTCGTGCAGGCGTTGCACAGTTATATGAAACCACGTACTGCGCTGTGACCCCTCCCACCGAAATCGCGGACGCGCCAATATGTGCTGCGCGCAACGGGAGGAGGAAGACGAGGGAACAGCGGGATGCTGAGGAGAACGCTGGCGGGGAGAAAGAAGAGGGGGACATCACAACAGAAACGAAACAGAAAGAACAATGCGTGGCACTGCTTTTGTATCAAGGGCGAACTCTGCTTCCAACCCCTGGGTCGCACATCCCCATCTCTCTGCATCAGAGATTCGCGCCGACGCGTCAGCGGGAAGCCGTACGGCCTGGACAATGTGGCATACCGAGCGCCCTCAAGCCGATGAGGTTAATGGAAGATGACTGCGACTAAAATTTGATCAGCGAGACCTCGCCTATGGTGGGAACAGTGTCAGGTGCAAGTCACGCTGCTGCTGCTGCTGGCCTGCTATTGCCTCGCGAGAGACGATGCCAGAAGACCCGCGGGCGAGGCCATCTGCTGACCGCGGGATCTTGTCGCAGCCGAGGCCCAGAAGGCACGGGAGCGAGGCTGCGGAACAAAAAGGGAGCTCAATCAAAAGCTGTGTGAGGCCCGTGGAGCGTGCGGCGCGTGCATATAGAAACCGCGGCAGGGCCCCCGAATCGGCGAGGGAGACAGCTTCGCGTGCACACACCTGGAGGATCGGTTCCACATGCCCTCAGAAGAAAGAGTAAGGTTACGTCGGGCGTGTCCCCCTGTAGGCGGATTTTGGGCGACAAATTTAAAATACGCAAGACATATCCCCCGAATAATCAAAAAATCAAAAATTAGTCCCCATGCTATTCTTTCACAATTGTTCGATTTTCCTCCTGTAGAGGGACAGGCCCGACTTACGAGTAAGAAGAAGCCACACAAACATAAACTGCCGGATGTCCGCGCGGAGTTCTTGCATCGGCGTTGGGCTCCCCTCCCTGGCGCGCGGAGCGCAGAGGGGGTCGGCGCCAGAAGCACCGCCAGGGGGCTCCGGCGCCGATCCAAGAACTCCGCCAGACCGCCGAAGGTGTATGTCTAGGCCAGCCAACTTCGCGCATCGCGCCCCGCGATGCGTGACGAGCGGTTGCCTTGGCGCCCTCGCGGCGCCCCCGGAGAACCCCAGCTCGGCGGTCCACGCCGCGACGCACGAAACGTGGCTATCCTCGTGCTCCCGCGGGTGACCAACTGCCGTCGGCAAAACTAGCATCAAAAATGAGTTGCGCTATTTACTCGTATACAGCCGGAAATGCGATCAAGAAACTTATCGCTTAAGAAACCTGGGCCAACTTTCCGGGATTTCTTAAGGCAAGCCGGGGCCAAGTGTTCGTGCCAACGGTGGAAGGGCGAACGGGGCTCATGAAACTGGGCCAACTGTTCGGCAAGTTGGCCAAGAAACGCTGGCCCAACTTTTCGGGGGGAGGTCTCTTAATAACCAAATGCTCGACCGTAATTGATGCTCTGGGTCTAGGTGCCATTGCGTGCGAAATACGTGGTGGCGCCCGCTCTCCACTGCTGGTCACCGCGGAAGTTCCGGGCCGCACTGGCCAAGACCGCGTTTCGCTATGCTTCGACACTGAAGGGTGGGGGGCGACGTCGAAGGGGCGAAAGGGGAGCGCGACATGGAAGGGGCGCGCCAACAATCTGGAGACTAACTTGTCGAGGGTTGAATTGTTACTCCTCAAAAATCGGGGGCGCCCAAGACGGGGGCGTCCAAGAGGGGGAGCTCAATTCATGGCCGGCGGCATGTGCCCGGCCCAAGGGGGGACCGGGGACGTGTTGAAATTCAGAAGAGGCGCCATGGAATCTGGGGAGATCTCATGGCCCCCGCCATGATATCCACACCCCCCTGGCCATCACCCCCCTCCTTGCCGCCCCCGAGGAAATCGGCATCGAGCGTGCCCACGGGGGGAAGGCAGAGGGGGCGGGCCGCCACAGAGAAGCTTCAGAAGGCCTCTGACCTTCTGCGGAGCTTCCCCGAAACGCCTTCCCCGAGGCCACAGGAGGCCCCTCCTCGGAGGGCCCGCAGGGCTTCTGAGGAGCCCCGCCGCCTTCCGAGAAGGCCTGCCCCCTTCCCGCTTCTTTCCCCTTCGGGGCGCCGCCGAGCTTGCTGCTCGGACTACTGAAGTCTCTGGCGGTGGTTCGGGAGGATCCGGGCATCCCCGGAAAGCTCTCGGCGAGGCGCAGCCGCTGGAACGCACCCTGGGGCTGGAGACCCTCTGAGAACCGACGACAACTCCAAACGTCGAACTTCCCCCCTGAGGCCGCAACGCCCCGTCGAAAACCGAAACGGGACAAAGAAAGGCGATTCGTTAGTCGCCTTGGCAGGGTCGGGGTTCTATAGACAATCGGCTTCTTCTTGTTCTTGAGATTACTGCTGCTATAGTTTTACTATTATTGTCCGTATAACTCCTCTGGTTCGTATACCTCCTCTTGTTGTTATCATGTTTCTTATTGCTGGTCGTATTAGACTATTAATATTACAACTATCATTTGCTCTTACTAGTAGTCGTATTATCAGTCCTGATATTATGACTGACATTCGTATTCGCATACTGCTTAGTGCTCGCTATTTTGTTACTATCATTACTTTCTACGGTGTTTAGAAATATTAATAGCACGATTATTAGTATAATCATTGTTAATATTATCATTATCATTGTAAGTGTTGCTATTAAGTATTGGTGATGATATTCTTGTTAGAAGTATCGTTATTATTATTCGGATGTCGGCATTGGGCGTGCCCGTTGTGGCACCACCATGCCACCTTTGCGCCCGCGGCCCCACAAGGCACGCCCACCCCCCATCGGCGGCGGGGACGGGTGTCCGGGCGGCTGGCGCTGCCGCTGCCGAGGGCGGGCGGGGGGGGCGAAAGGAGCAGGGGGAAAAAACAGGCGGCGCGCGCACCGAAGGGGCGCGGGAATTGAGGGGCGAGGATGCCTCCTCCTCCTCCTCCTCCTCCTCCTCCTCCTCCTTCCCTCCTCATCTTCCGCCTCTTCCACCTCCTCCGCCTCCTCCTCCTCCTCCTCGTCCTCCTCCCCCTCCTCCTCCTCCATCCTCATCCTCCTCCTTCTCCTCCTCCTCTCCTCCTCCTCCTCCCCCTCCTCATCCTCCTCCCCTCCTCCTCCTCCTCCTCCTCCTCCTCCTCCTCCTCCTCCTCCTCCTCCTCATCCTCATCCTCATGCTCCCACCTTCCTCATGCTCCCACCTTCCTCCACCCTGCTCCTCCCCCTCATCCCGAACCTGCTCCTGGTCCTTCTCGTCCCCCTCGTCCACCTCGTCTCGTCTTGCTTTTTTGCTCCTGCTACGTTGTTTGCTTATTGTTCTCAATGTGTGTTATGTTTCACCTTAATTGTTAGTTCTCTTTCTCCCTTGGACCTGCTCCTGCTCCTCCTCGTCCTGCTCGTCCTCGTCCTCCTCCTCCTCCTCATCCTCCTTGAGGGGGGATACCTCCTCCTCCTCCTCCTCGTCCTCCTCCTCCTCCTCCTCCTCCTCCTAATTGGGGGGGGTGGGATACCTCGTCCTCCTCCGAATTGAGGGGGGAAGGGCGGGGGAGATCTCCTCCTCCTCCCTCCTCCTCCTCCTCCTCCTCCTCCTCCTCCTCCTTCCTTTCCTCCTCCTCCTTCTCCTCCTGAGGGGGGGTGGGGGCATAGACGGAGAACGGGGGATGGATGGAAGGGGAAGACAGAGAGATGTGGGCGGGAAGGAGAGATAGAGATGGAGGGGGGGACGAAGGGGAAGGAGGAGGGGGCGGCGCCCGAGAGGACGATGGGTAACAGAAAAAAGGAAAAAGTGTCGCGGGGACGAACTACAAAGAGCTAGGTCACCTAACTTCGCGCATCGCGCCCCGCGATGCGCGGCGCGAGACTCTTTGCGCCCTCAAGCCGCCTCCTTGGAGAAAGGCAGCCGCTCTGGTCCAGGCCGCGACGCGCGAAGCGCGATTATCCTGGCACCACCGCGGGTGAGCCAGGAGACAGAGAGAGAAGGGGACGGAAGGAAGGAGGGGAAAGAAGGAAGGAAAGGGATGCACTGGGAGACATTCGGGGGAAGATGTGAGGGAAGAGGGACAGTGGAGGGGAAGATGGAGGGCGGGGAAAGAGGGGGGGAAGATGGAGGGAAGAGAAGATGAAGAGGAAGATGGAGGAAGGGGAAGATGGAAAAGAGGACGGAGTAAGAAAGTGATATAGAGAAGGTCAGAGAGAGAGAGAGAGAAATAAAGACAGCGAAGCACATAACATCAAGCACCGGGGCCCTTCGACAGCTGGCCTAACTGGCAGGACGCGGGCGGCGCTTCGCTCCTCCTCGTCGTCGTCCTCCTACTCCTCCCCCTCCCGCCTCCTGCTCCTCCCCTGCCCGCTCCCCACTCCCCCCTTTTATCCCTCCTCCCCTGGGATCCCTTCGACCTGCTCCTCATCCTTCCCCTCCTCCTCCTCCTCCTTCTCCCTCTCCTCCTCTTCCTCCTCTCCCCCTCTTCTTCTTCTTCCTCCTCCTCCTCCTCCTCCTCCTTTCCATCTGCCTCCTCATCCCCCTCCCCCACACCGCCCCATGTACCCGCTGCTCCTTCTCCTCCTCCTCCTCCTCCTACTCCTCCTCCCTCTAGCCTCTCCTCCTCCTCCTCCTCCTCCGCCTCCTCCTCCTCCCTTTAGCACCTCCTCCTCCTCCTCCTCTCCTCCTTGTCCACCTCTCCTCCTCCGCCTCGTACTCCTCCTTCCTCTAGCCCCTCCCCTCCCCCTGCTGCTCCTTCTCCTTCTAGTCCTCCTATCCTCCTCCTCTCCTCCTCCTCCACTTCCTCACCTCCTCCTCCTCCTCCTGCTCCTCCTCCTCCTCCCCCTCATCATCATCATCAGCATCAGCATCAGCATCAGCATCATCATCAGCATCAGCATCAACATCATCATCATTATCATCCTCATCCTCATCCTCATCCTCGACCTCATGCTCCCTCCTCCCTCCGCCATGCTCGTCCCCGTCATCCCAAACCTGCTCCTGGTCCTTCTTGTACTCCTCGTCCTCGTTCTCCTCGTCCTGCTTGTTTGTTCCTGTTGTTTTGTCTTGTTGTTATTATTGTTATTACTATTATTATTATTAGTAGTATTATTAGTAGTATTATTATTAGTGTTATTATTAATGTTATTATTATTATTACTACTACTAGTATTATTAGTAGTAGTATTATTATTCTTATTATTATTATTATTCGCCTTCTTTCTATTGTGTGTTGTGTTCGTCTTCCTCTTCATGTTCATGTTCTTTCTACCTCCGACCTGCTCCTGCTCCTCCTCGTCCTCCTCGTCCTGCTCCTGCTCCTGCTCCTCCTCCTCCTCCTCCTCTTCCTCCTCCTCCTCCTCCTCCTCCGCCTCCTCCTCCTCCTCCTCTTCTCTCGCCCTCTCTCTATATAGATAGATATATCACTCATTCTCTCTCTCTCTCTCTCTTTCACTCTGCCTGGGGTCTGGACGGACAGCACGTTGGCGACCAGGGCCCTGGAGGCGCCAAGGATCACAGTGTAACGCGGAACCGCCAGCAGAAGAAGGACGAGACGCACGGACAGTGCCACTGAGAGCAACAAGCAAAACCTGAGGGATTCACGAGCCTGGCAAGGAACTTGAGTTGAACTTTCTTCTGGCACGCGAGCTACACTTCCCCTCTTCTGGACTGCCACCACTATCTCCTGCTGCCCTTCCTCCTCCTCCTCCTCCTCCTCCTCCTCACCGTCGTCGTGCTCCTCCTCCTCCTCCTCCTCCTCGTCGTCGTCGTCATCATAATCCTCCTCCTCTTCCTCCTCCTCCTCCTCCTCCTCCTCGTCATCATCATCAGCATCAGCATCGTCGTTCTCATCCTCATCGTCCTCCTCCTCCTCCTCCTCATCATCATCATCATCAGCAGCAGCAGCAGAATCAGAATCACCACCACCATCACCACCACCACCACCATCATCATCATCATCATCAGCATCATCATCATCATCATCAGCAGCAGCACCAGCAGCAGCACCAGCAGCAGCAACAACATAATCGCCATCCTAACCATGATCATCATCATCAGCATCATCAGCATCAGCATCATCATCGACATCAACAGCATCACCATCAGCAACATCATCGTCATCACCACCACCATCATCATCACAACCACCATCACCACCACCACCACAACCATCATCATCAACATCATCATCACCAACACCACCATAACCATCAGTAATTACCGTCATCACCATCATCACCATCATCACCACCATCAACATCAGCATCATTATGAGCATGCACATCATCGGCATTTGCATCATAATGGTCATCATCAGCATCATCATCACCATCATCGTCATGTCTTCCTTCCCTTGTATCACTCGTCCGCATTCCTCATCTCCGTCGTTGTCCTTCTCATCGCCTGCCTCGGCCTGCTCATTCCCCCGCCCCTCCTCTTCGTCCTCCTCCTACCCTGTCCCCCCCATCTCTCTCTCTCTCTCTCTCTTTCTCTCTTATCGCTCCTACGTTCCCCTTCTTCGCTCTCTCGACCTGACCCTCTCCCGCCTTCGTCGTCGTCTCTGCCCCGCGCGCACGCGCCAGGCGCAGGTTGGGCCCCCCCCACCTCCGCGCACGTGCATTTCTACATGTGAAGAACTTGGCCCCCCCAAGTTCCGTCCCCCGCCTGCAGCCCCGTGGACACGTGAGAACACGTGCCCCCCGCACACCCGCCAGGCACATGTTGGGTCCCCCCTCCGCGTTCGTTTTTCGTGTGTAAAGAATTGGGCCCCCCAAGTTGGGTCGCGTGGACACAGGAAAACACGTGCCCTCCGCGCACGCGCTGAGCACATGTTGGGTCGTCCCCCCCTCCGCGCACGTACATTTACGCGTCGAGGACTCCCCCACCCAACATGGGTCTAACCCTGGAGGCCGTGAGCACGTGAAAGCACGTGACCCGCGCGCACGCGCCAGGCGCGTGTTGAGCCCCCCCCCCTCCGCGCATGCAGTTTTGTGTGCACACTGCCCCTCCCCTCCAAGTTGGGACCCCCGCCTGCGGCCCCGGGGGGGCACGTGAGAATGCCCGCGCGCACGCGCCAGACGTGTGTAGGGCCCCCCCCTCCGCGCAAGCATTCTTTTCCGCGTGAAGAATCCGACGCGCACAGGCTGGGTCCCCCCTCGGGGCCGTGGGCACGCGAGAACACATGCCCTACACGCGCGCGCCTGGGGCATGTTGTGCCCCCCCCCGCCCCCGCGCGCGTACTTTCACGCGTGACGAATCTGGCGCGCCCAAGACAGGCCCTCCCCTTGGGGGCCGTGGACACGTGAAAACACGTGCCCTGCGCGCACGCGCCTGCGTCCCCCGCCGCAAAGAATCCAGAGCCCCCCCCACGCCGGGTCCTTCGCATGCGACCCCGTCGCGGCCAGAAACATTTGAAAACGCGTGCCGAACGCACACGTGCCGAGACTCCTGTTGGACCCCCCCCCCCTTTCCGCACACGTACTCTTACGTGTCCAATTCCGACGCTTTCTGCTTGACACCCTCCTGGCGGGGGGCCCTTGGCCCGCGAACCAAAAGAGAACCCTGGGCCAGAGCCCTTTCCGGGAACTACAAGAAAACCCTGGGCCGGAGTCCTTACCGGGAGCCCCTTGGGGGCCATGGACATGTGAAAACACGTACCCCACACGCACGCGCCTCGGTCCCCCCGGGCCCGCACATGTGGCACACGTACTTTCACGTGTGAAGAATCCAGCGCGACAAAATTGCGTCCCTCGCCTGCGGCCCCGCATACATGAGAACACGTGCCCCACGCACGCGCGCCTTGGACCCCCCCTCCGCGCACGTATTTCTAGAGTGTGTGAAGAATCCGGCGCCACCAGCCTGCGGCCCCGTCGTGGCCAGAAACGCGTGAAAACACCTGGCGGACGCACGCGTGCCGAGGCTGCGGTTCGACCCCCCTCCCCTTCCTCCGCACACGTTTTTTACGCGTCCAATGCCGACGCCTTCGGCTCGACGCCCTGCTGGTGGAGGGCCCTTGGCCCTTGGCCCGCAAACGGAAAGAGAACCCTGGGGCCGGAGCCCCCACCGGGAAGAGACACGCTTTCGGAGGTCCGCGCGGCTTTCTTGGATCGGCGCGGGACCTCCCTGGCGCGCGGAGCGCGCCAGGGGTGGCGCCGGAGGCGCCGACAGGGAGGTCCAGCGCATGACGCCCCACGGTGCGCGTCGCGCGATGACCTTCGCGCCCTCGCGCCACCCCCGCTGGAGAAAGGCAGAATCGTTCCGGCCCAGACCGCGGCGCGCGCAGCGCGGTTACCTTCGCGCCCCGGGGGCGGCCTAGACTATTGGGCGAGAATGATGTCACGATGCGTCTGAAACTCAAGATGCGTTCCAGGGCTCTCATGCTTCCTCGCCTCCGGAGACCGCGTTCGAGCAGGTCGGACATCGCGGAGGTGCTGGAAACCTGGGAACTCCTGGAACGTATCGTTGTCGTGACTTCCCGTCGGAGGCGCCTGCCACCCTGCCGCCGCCTCCGCCGCCTCCGCGCCGTGCCCCGACGCCCCCCGCGGAGGTGCAGGAGTACCCTGGGACGGCGGGAGGGTGGCATCAGCCTCGACGGCGTGAGCAGGATCCTCGGCGGCGAGCCCAGGGGGGGGAAGTGAGAAGGGGCAAGTCTTCTCAGAAGGCGGCGGGGCTTCTCAGAAGCCCCTCTGGACTTCTGAGGAGCCGTCGCCGTCTTCGAAGAAGGCTGGAAACACTGATCAGAAGGCGCGAGGGCTTAAGAGATGCCCTGCCGCAGTCTGAGGAGGCTCACCCCCTCTCGCTCTCCCCTCCCGGGCTTGCCGCCGAGATCAGGCCTCAACGGATCGACATCGCCGATGGTGGTTCAAATCCTCTTCCTGAAGTTACGGGGCCGCTGTGGCCGCGGGACACGAAATCTGAGTTTATACGGATGCCGCTCCAGATCAGGATCGTGCATAGGGGGCCTTCGGGGTGGGAAAGTCCACCCTTCTCGGTCAAACATCGTCGGCTTCATGCAGGGGCGATTCTGATCCGTCACCTGACTATTGATGGGCCTGTTGTCCACCCCCACCACCAAAAGTTGGAGGGGAGAAGGAGGAGGAGGAGGACGCAGAGGACTAGGAGGAGGAGGTGGAGAAGGAGAAGGACCCCCTCCCCCTCCAACTTATGGTGGCGGTGGTGGAAGACAGGCCCATCAGACCGTGGTGATGGTGTGCTTGCCCTCGGAGTGCGGCCTTGTCTTCACCTGGGGCTGCAGCGGCTATGGCGCCTCTGGGCTCCGACGACCTCGGCAGCGTGGGGCCCGGCCTGCCGACTCCCGAGGCTCGTCGCGAGCACCGGGAGGTCAGATGGCTCATCACAGGTGGGCCTGCAACAGATCCTGCGCGGCAGTGGGCAAGCATCAGGTCCAGGCGCCGATCCACTCATGTGGATATCTGGCTTTCGCTAGCTTGCCCCACTGCTCGAGAAGGCGCTGCGTTTCGAGAGTGCCAGGCCGACGTCATGAAGAAGCACCTCATCTTCGATCCCAGAAGGCATGCTGATCTCCATGGTTGGTCCAGGTGGGTGTGCGCATAAGTGGCGGCATCGCCAGGAGTGCGCTGCGGCCTCGTTCTGATCACCACTGGTACGCGTGAACCCGTGCGCCCGAAGCTGCTCCCGTCCCGCATGCGCCCGTGCTATGTGCTCGGTGATTCCTCCCAAGATTTCCGCGTGTGAGCCGTGACAGGTCGACGCCTCCCATTCTCCCCGTCCCCCTCCTCACCCTTCTCTTCATCCTTCTCAGTCTCCCCCTCCCCCTCTCCTCGTCGTATCCCTTGCCCTATGCTTCAACCAACAAGTGCCAAGCGACGCCATCTGTCCACAGCTCAGGCCTGCGCCATGAGCAGACGACGCATAACAACGGCAATGAGCAGCGACATGGTGCAGCTCACGCGGTCCCCTCGAACCAGAGTAGCGCGAGAGCAGATGAAAGGTTGTCCACATCGCTTTCGAGAAGGGTACCTCTACCCCAAGGCAAGGCAGGTCACTCAGAGTGCCAGTGCCGTCAGGCTCTGCTGCGCGACGGCCCAGAAGCCCAGAGGCGTGTTCTTCGGGCGCTGGTGCAGCACCATGCAGAGATGCAGCTTCGCTTGCTCAACCTTCAAGGAGCGACGTTTGTCCGCGCGCCGCGGGCATGCCCTCTCTCTCGCTCTCTACAGTCATCGGCCTGACCTAAGGAACGATCAAGAAGGAACGAAGCCTTTTTTTGGTTGAAGGAATAGATATAACGCATAAGGAACGATCTATAATCCATAACGCATAAGGAACGATAAATAACGCATACAAGCCTAAGGAACGACCGAGCCCCTTCTGAAAAGTAAGTGTTCCTGATTCAAGCCGCTCACTGTACTGGCGCTCCCTCTTGGAAACCAGCCCCCGGGTTCAGGGTGCCCGAGATCCAAGCACGCAAGCAGATCCACGGCCGCTCCGGCCCAATCCATCGCAAAGCGCGGAGCGCCCCACTAGGCGAGATATCGACCACCGCCCGGCATCAAGAGCACGGTCCCTGAGGGAAACGGATCCTGGTCCCCAGAGGGCCTTCCCCAGGACCATATCCTGACCATGAGCGTTACTTCCCCAAATTAGGCTTTGCCTTCTGGGGTTCCGATTCGATTCTGAAATAAGTGCCGGGTGCCGGGCGCGGTCGCACCGGGGGTCCCCGGGGTTTCCTGGTCTTGTTTCCTTGCAGAGGGCTCCCCAGTCTCGTTTCTTTACAATGGCGCGCCCGGGGGGTCCCTGGCTTTGTTTCTTTACAGTGGCGTCCTCAGGGGTTCCTTGGGTGCTGTTTCTTTACAAGTGCGTGGAACGCCAAGCAACGTCAACCACTGCGAAGCAATGTCAAGCAATGCCAAGCAGTGCCAAGCAGCGCCAAGCAATGCCAAACAAAGCAAAGGAATGCAAACCAATCTGCCAAGCAAAGCTATGCAATGCCAAGCGATGTCAGGCAATGCTGCTGAGGAAGCGTTTCCCTCACCGGGGTCGCGCTGGGTTCGTTGACGGCTGCGGGGCCCGTGGATGGCCCCTGAGAGCCCCAAAATAGCGAACTAACATACTTCAGGCCCCGCTTCCCTCCGGATAGCTGCGCCGACATCCGCGGCAGACCTCGGCGGAACCCCCGGCGCTGACCAGCAGAAGAGGCTGTGCCGACTGCCTCTGCACGTCCCGCCCCGCGATGCGCGACGCGCGGCTATCATTCGCGCCCTCGCGCCCTCGCGCCGCCAACTCCTGGATCCATGCCAGCCCTCCAGTTCAGAACGCGGCGCGCGATTGTCCTGGCGCCCCCGCGGGCGACCTGGATGAAGAAGCGAAGCGCGACAAAGGCGAACGCAACGACGCGCGTAGACGGCCTTCGGTGCCCCCCTTTCTTGGAGATTCCCCCCCTCCTTCTCCTCCTCCTCCTCCTCCTCCTCCTCCTCCTCCTCCTCCTCCTCCTCCTCCTCCTCCTCCTCCTCCCCCTCCTCGGCGCAGACGGCCACCTTCTGAAGCCCCCCCTCGAGACTCCTCCTCCCCATGCATCCGCCACCCGCCCTTTACGCTCTCGTGCGCCACGGAGAAGGTACAAGGAGGAGAAGGCCGGGACCTCGACCCTCGACACTCCATCTTCGATCCTCGATGGGCGGAGGAGGGACATGGGGAGGGCTGGGTGGCGAATATGTGGACCGGCCGCAACCCCCCCAGTCCCCCTCCCTCTTGGGGGTCACAAAAGGTGCGGTGACGGACCGGGCAGTGACCTCTGAACCCCACAGGGCCTCACCACACGGTCACGCCAAGCATCTCGAACGTTGGAGGCCCCATCCGCCTTCGGAGAACAACCCGAGTCCCAAAGCCGCGCGGCCTCCCCACATCCCCGCTGACTCACCACACGGCGCGGTCGCCGCACCCTCAAGGGGCCCCCGACCCTCCTGCAAGGGGGGGGGACAGCACCATCCCTGGCAGCCACCCCCTCCCCTGCGGTCCCACTGCAGCCCCCCTGGGGACACTAAAAAAAATCGGCACCGCGTCTCCACGGACCTCTCTCCTGCGGGGCGCGCTCTGTCCAGGACTTCCCAGAGGCGAGTGCGGCCGTGGCGGCGAGGCCTCCCCAGGACAAGCAACGCTCCTCCTCGGACCCCCTCCCGCATCAGGGGCGTCCAAGAGGGGGGCGTCCGAGAGGGGAGGGCGCAACTCATGGCCGGCGACATGTGCGCGGCCCAAGGGGGGGGGCCAGGGGACGCAACGAAATGGGAAGAGGCGCCAAGAAATCTGGGAAGAGAGTCATGGGTCGTGGCCCCCGCCATGATATCCACCCCCCCCTGGGCCTCACCCCCCTCCTTGCCGCCCCCGACCCCCCTCCGCCAGGGGGGGGGGGGAGGCCGCGGCACCTCCTCGCCGGGCCGGGGAGCGCGGCGGCGGCGCGGAGCCGCGGCGCGCCACTACGCCAGGCTCGAGCGCACCTCCCCCCGCGGCCCCAGAGCTCCCGACCCCCTCCCCCTCGGGGGCCATGCTGCGCCCCGGGTCCCTCCTGGAGGGCCCCGCGGATCGGCCCGAGAACGGGCCCCGGAGGCCGAAGCCCAGGGAACGCGCCCCAGACATGGTCGCGTCGCAACCGAAAAATCGCGACGGGAGGCTTCTGCCCCATCTCGGCCTCGGGGGGGGCCCGCGATCGCCGGGCCTCGGGACCGTCAGGAAACGGCCCACAGGATGAAAGATCGGTCCCGGGGAACGGGTCGGGACTTCCATAGGGACCCCGCCCGGAGAAGATCAGGACGCCGCATGTCTGGGGCCCGGCGGGAAGAGATCATGGCGTCGGAGCTCTGGGGGGAGCCCTCGGCGGCGAGCCCTTGCGCCAGGCTCGAGCGCGCACCTTCTCAGGGGCAGCTTCGGGGCGCCGGCCGGGAGGCCGGCGACATGTTTTGTCCGGACGGCCGCGACCCCTGGTGCAAACTCACACTGAGGTATACATGCCCGTGCCTTTCACTTTTGTCAGAAGTCGGGCCTGTCCTCCTACAGGGGGATCTTGGACGAATCATAAAACATAGACAAAAAATGCCCACCAAATGGCCCCAAAATGCTCAAAACATCGTCCCCAGACGATGTTTTGACTATTTGTGAATATTCCTCCTGTAGAGGGACAGGCCCGAAGTAACCCTTGTCCTTTGCAGCCGAACTACTGCTCCTCGACCCGCCCCTTCACCGCTGCTGCTGCCGCGGCGCTCGGGCGCTCTGCCGGGGCGACTTCCCCAGACCCCCGACGTCTTGATGGTTTCGCAACGTCCGCCCTCGCGGAGATCTGGGGGCCCCTGCCCCGGGACCGGTTTTTCATCCCGAAGAACCGTTTTTTGATGGTCCCGGGGCCCGGTGAGGGCCCCCGGAGGCCGAAAGCAGTGCAAAACCTCCCCGATCGCGATGGCCCGAGCACCTTTCGGGGATCTGCTGTGACCTGGGTCAATCCAGACCCGGGCCAGTCAGGCATTGCAAGATCCTGCAAGATCCTGCGCCAAAACCCGGGTCAAGCCAAGGATCCTGCAGCATCCTGCAGGAGCCTGCACCCAAGCCCGGGTCAATGCGACCCGGTGGCCCTGCAGGATCCTGCAAGATCGGGCGCTCTGGCTGACCCCCGTTTGCATTGACCCCCGTCTCAACCCAGACATGCGACGTCCTGATTTTTTCAGGACGGGGTCCCTGGAAGTCCCGACCCGTTCCCGGGGACAGGTTTTTCATCCTGAGCCGTTTTCTGACGGTCCCGAGGCCCGGCGAGGGCCCCCCGAGGCCGAAATTGGGCAAAAATCTCCCGTCGCGATTTTTGTTCCCCGAAGCGAGGGGGCCTGGGTCCTCGATCCTGGCCCTCGCTCTACGACGTCCTCGAGTTCTGCCCGAGCTGATGTGCCTATTTTCCACCACCACAACCATCAGTTGGAGGGGGGAAGGAGGTGGAGGACGAAGAGAAGGAGGAGAAGGAGGTGGAGGAGGAGGAGGAGGAGAAGGAGGAGGAGGAGGAGGAGGAGAAGGAGGAGGAGGAGGACCTCCTCCCCCTCCAACTTATGGTGGTGCTGGTGGCGGAAAAAGGAGCCCATCACGAGCACCTTCATGGGCAGCTGCGAGGCGCCGGCCGGGAGGCGGGCCGCGCCGCCCAGGGGCCCCCAGGGGCTCGGCGGGGCCTGCGCGCGAGCGCCCCCCGCGGGCGCGCCGCCCGCGGCCCGCGGGGGGCCCCAGCGGCCTTCGGGGCATCGTCGTCGCCGTCGTCGTCGTCGTCCTCGTCGTCGTCATCGCCGTCGTCGTCGTCGTCGCCGGCCAGCGTCGTCATTGGCGTCGCCGTCGTCGTCGTCATCGTCGTCCTCGTCGTCGTCGTCGCCGTCGTCGTCGTCGACGCCGCCGTCGTCGTCGTCGTCGTCGTCGTCGTCGTCGTCGTCGTCGTCGTCGTCGTCGTCGTCGTGGTTGTCGTCGGCGTCGTCGCCGCCGTCGTCGTCGGCGAGGTCGTCGTCGAGGCACTGCCCTCGGAGCGTGCCGCCCGCTGCCTTGATACCCCTTGGGCGCAAGTTGATGGGCGGGGCGATAAAATTTAGGTCGGGCATGTCCCCCTACAGGCCGACGACAAATAAAAAATAGTCTCAAAAATTCTTCAACATTGTCAAAACATGCTAGAAATATCGTCCCCGACTATTCTTTTGCAATGTTTGAATATTCCTCCTGTGGAGGGAAAAACCCGAATTAGCGATAAATGGGGGGGGAGAAAGGTGCTCTTGCCCGGCCCTTACGGCCCCCCTCTGGGGCCCTACAGGGGCCCCTTGAGGGGCCCTAAAGGGTAAATTTTCTGCAAGCCCCGCTGCCCTCCCATGTATCGCCCCCAACCCTTACGCGGCCTTCTCTGCAATTTTCTTGCAGTTAAGGCCGCGTAAGGGTGCTGCAATTTTCTTGCAATCCAGGCGTTCTCGCCTGGATTCGAGCCCTGGGGCCATCACGAATCGATCCGGCCCGATACATGCCGCATGAAGAGGGGGCTCAGGGCTCTGGTCGGGATTCTCGCGAGGTTGCAGCTTTTTCGCAACGTCGGATCTCAGGGAATGCCCAGGCCTTCATCTCGAGAAACTCAACACGGATTCGTGTGCAAATGTTCGGCCTCTCGAGGCCCGCACTGGACCCCGGGGTCGTCAACAAAGAGGAGTCGTGATGAAAAACTGGCCTTAGAATTGTAGATGCCACGACAATGGACACCCTAACAGCCCTATCATCGAATTCAAAATGTGATCAAAAATGTCGGACAATATCATGAACCTGTTTATTTAAAACATGTGTTACATGTTGAAAACAATGTTTACACATGTTTTAGACATCTGGGAATTATTTGGCAGCATTCTTCCTCTCTATTGATCGTCGCCCACAACCCTAGAGAAAGGGTCGGGACTTCTGGGAGCCCGCATTGAGAAGCGAGCCCAGCGCGACCCCAGTTGGGGGAACCTCTCGACTGCATGGGCGCGGTGCTTGGCACTGCTCGAGCTGCTTGGCACTGCTTGGCATTGACCTGCAATGCCGGGGAACTCGAGGAACAAGACCGAGGAACCCGAAGGACCAAAGCAAGGAATCAGACCAGGGACCCCGAGGAACCTAATCAGGGGGACGTAAGACCTGGGTACAGGGGACTCGGAAATCCCCGACGAGGTCGTCAAAAAAATGACGAGGCCGAGCCTGCATTTTGACGAGGCCTCCCGCTGCAGACATCCCACGAAACTCCTCCTCGTCAAAATCCGAGGCGCGGTCGTCAAAAAACGGTGGCGAACCCGAGTCCCGGCAAACCCGGGTCTTACGCTCCCCCGACCTAAGCAGGGAACAAGACCAAGGTACCCAATGAACCCAAGCAGAGCAGAAGCCGGGGAGCCCGAGGGGCAAGACCAGGGAACCTGAGGAACCCATGGAACAAGACAGGTGAACC
>CAUYUJ010019220.1:151581-161581 GCA_963575745.1 Prorocentrum cordatum | reverse complement strand
TACATACATACATACATACATACATACATACATACATGCATGCATGCATGCATGCATACACACATACATAGATATACATGCATACATACATACAAACATACATGCATGCATGCACACAGTGTCCCCGCATTGCCGTAGGCGTTGAAAGGAATGTCCTCAAGTCCCTTCGAGCCCTCCGTGTTTTGTACCGTAAACACTCTTTGAGGGCCCAGGGCCTGGAGCCACGGGCGTTTCCTGGGCGCGGCCGCGCTCTTGGCAATGGCTGTGCGACTTGTCTGGAGGCCTTGCCTTAGGAGCGCGGGTGAGATGGATTGCAGTCGCCTGGGTCACCTAGCTTCGCGCACCGCGCCACGCGATGCGCCATCATCTGTCAGCCCTCGCGCCCGCGCGCCGCCCCCATTGGAGAAGGGCAACCGCTCGGGTCCAGACCGCGACGTGCGAAGCGCGATTATCTCCGCACCCCCGCGGGTGGCCTGGATGGCCCCATGGCCTGTGTTGGAACCCTCTTGGGTGCCTGTCGGGCAGTCTCGGGAGCTCTGGGGGCCACCCTACGAGGCCGAAGCCAATGATGTTAGAAGACGGCCATAAATGCTCCCAAACTCGCCCTGAGACAGCGTCCAAGCCCTAAGAAAGCCGAAGAAGGGGAACACGGACTGACAGTTGGAGCCCTGAGCCCCACGATGGCCCCCGAGACCGCCAGGAGGCCCCATATGAGGCCCCCACATGCCCAGCAAAAGTGCAATATCAGGCCGCCCACCTGGCTAACTTTTAGAACTGACGGCGATGGGCCAACCCCACTTGGAATAGAACCATTGCCAACCCCATCTGGTGCACCGATGGACTTGGCTGAAGGCCATTCGATATATACATACATACATACATACAAACAAACAAACATACATGCATGCATAGTTACATGCATGCATGCAGACATACATACGTACATACACGCATACATACAACAAGCATACATGCATTCATACATACATGCACACATACCTATACGACCACCCTGCGGGTGATAAGGAGGTTGTGGAGGGTGGGGGGAGGGGGGTGGCTCATGACGACAACTGTCATGATGAGCAACCGGCGGGACAATGATAATGATGAGCAACCATGATGAACAACCATGATGAGCAACCATGATGAGCAACCGGCGGGCAACCGACGGGACAACGTGGGCTACCGCTTGACAAGGCCAGGGGGGGGAAACATTTGTGTTGGCGGACCCCTAGCGACAGCAAGGTGAATTCCTCTCGCTGGCCCACGCAACTTCGCCTCGCCCGCACGCACGGCCCGAGCACGAACTCGAAACTCGATTTCCCGGAGGGGGGACTCCGTTACACTGCGATCTCACCCCCCAACCTCCGACATACATACACACCTACACACCTACACACTTAGACACAGACGTACATACATACATACATACCTACATACATACATACATACATACATACTTACATACATACATACATACGTACGTACGTACGTACATACATACATACATACCCACCTACCTACCGACCTACCTACATACATACATACATCTGTGCAAGCTGGGGAGACTCTTGAGGGCCAGAATTGTTTTGCATCCGCAACTCTGTGTGATGACTCGACCCGGAGCTCCGCGCGACATTGACTGGCTGGGCGAGGCACCTCGACCAAGGAAAACGAGTCCCGAGACAATCACGATCCAACGGACACTGCTCGAGCTGAAAAAGGGATGGGAGCGCAGCGTGGGTGGGAGGCTTGAGCACAGGTTGCCGCGGCCCCCTCCCGCTCACCACAGGCAGCAAAGAATCGATGGCACGCCATTGCAATCTGTGCAAGCTGGGGGCACTCTCGAGGGCCAGAATTGTTTTGCATCCGCAACTCTGTGTGATGACTCGACCCGGAGCTCCGCGCGACATTGACTGGCTGGGCGAGGCACCTCGACCAAGGAAAACGAGTCCCGAGACAATCACGATCCGAAATCTAAAAACTCGAGCAACTGCGAATTTTGAAACCCTGGCCTTAGGCCAACACAAACCTGTCCAGGCTAAGAAACGTGTGGTTTCGCAAAGCCTGTTGGAAACACTTAGCTACCAGCCTACACAAGTCTTTGGGATACGGTTCTGCAATGTGCGTCCAGAAAGTGCCTGAGGCGTCTTTGCCCTCGAGGACCTGATGGGGGCGGCGGCTGAAGCTGCAGACGCCACGACCCGAACATTTACAAGGAATGAGAGGGTCGAGGTTGAGATGGCAGTATAAGAGCCGAGTGCGCTTTCGCCACGCGGTCGAGAACGCACAAAAATCAAAGTCCACAATGCGAGTGTTACGAATTCGACTGAGATGGATTGCACCTGGGAGCTGCCACAACCAAGAGGTGCTAGGGTTCTCAATTACAACTGGCATGTTCAAACTGCGCGCGAGCAGGAAGAGAGAGAAGCTGAAAGTGGCAAGCGTGTTTCCTCTCTCAACCTTGAGCTGGTCTCCTGGCGACAGGCCTGGCAGCCCAAGCGGAAACTGTCTCGTCCGAAGGGGCGGTGGCCCGTTGGGTCGGTTGCGGGCGCGGCTCATAGAATGGCAAGGCGTCGCAATCCAGATCGCGACGATGAGCCGACTCCGCACCCAGCCCCGCACTAGCTGTCTGATTCGTTTTCGGAGGAGGTCACTGTCGGCGTCGTGGCGAATGTCCAGCTCAAAGGCGGCATGCTGCGACCGAAGACGCAGACGCCATGCCGCGGACATCCGCCCAGAGCCGCTGAAGACTTCCAAGAAGACGCCGGCCTTGGCGTGCCTCACCCACGAAGCCAGCTCGCCGACAGGGTGGCGCCAATCCCGCGGAACGCCTGCTCGGTTCGGAGCTGCAGGGCGCGCGGGAGGCGGTGCAGCTGCTCCTGCACGCGGCCGCCCTTGGCGTAGCGTCGAAGCGCGGCATCGGTGGCCCACCTGCCGCGCCTCTGGAGGTCGCGGAGGGGCCTCGCCGCCGCGTACAGCTCGTGGCTCGCGCCGCCGTGCCGCAGCTGGTGCAGCGTCAAGTTGCCCAGGACCTGCAGGCCGAGGTCGGAGACGACAGCCTTGAAGTGGTAGTTCCACTGCGCGTAGGTCACTGGGAACAGGCGGTGGCCTGCGGGCGCGCGGCGGTGCAGCTCTTGAATGACGCTCGGCATCCACGGGAAGCAGGTCGAGCGCACGAAGGCGAGGGCCGCCATCAGCTTCCAGGCGTCGCTGCTCTCGCCCCCGTCCAAGAACTCCTCGTGGAAGAATAGCACCAGCGCCTTGTCCACCTCCGCCGGCGTCACCAACGAGTGGCCCCGCTGGCAGGCCCACAGGCTGAAGGCGGCATGCCGGCGCTCGTAGTCCGCCCTGGTCGCATCCCCCACTGACTGCCCCTCCAGGAAAGTCAAGCCCCGGCGGGGGGCCGAGGGCGGGAGCGCAGGGAAGCGGCTCGCCCTCTCCTGCCGGCGAACGGCCCGGCGGTCGCTCTCGGCTGGGCGCGCCGCAGCCTCTGACGCCGCGCGCGGCCTGCGCCGCGACTGGCTGGCAGCCGCAGCCGCCGCAGCAGCCGCTGGCCGCTTGCGAGACCGCGGCGCCGGCGAAGCTGGCGTCGCCGTGCAGCCGAGGGCCGACATCGACAGCGGCGCCGCCATCGCGTCCGAAAGCTGCTGCCTGGGCGAGCGTACAGGGCGCGGCAGGCCCCGATGCCTTGGCCCGCACGGCTTCGGGGATATCACCAGCCTGGGCACGAGAAGCAGGGTCAGCGCTGTTGTGCTCGGATGGGACCCAACGCCAGACTGCAGAGGACCCCGAGGCTAACAGGAGGGCGCAGGCCTGACGACAGATCCTCAGAAGCGGAGGCGACGATGACCTGCCTTTGAGCAACGCCAATACTGGGGCCATGGAGTCATTCAAGATGATGTGCGTGGTGTTGAAATTTCGGGCGGCTCGCAATCGATGCTTCAGGCATAAGACTAGCGCTCTCCCCTCCAATGCCACCTGTGCCTCCCTCCTGGTCCATGGTGTAGACAAAACCCGACGCCATCCTTCCGCCCAGACCTCCTCTGGCACCTCCTCGAACGTGACCTCCACCTCCCGATTAAGCTTCGGCTCGACTCGGAAAGGGACTTGCTGCTCCATGGCTGCTGCTATGACTGCTGGATCTCGATCGTGCTGCGACGAGGCTTGCCTAATGCATGACGTGGTGATATGCTCAGCTTGCTTGCTCTCCCGGGCCAAGGCCATGTCCCGCGGGGCGACCTGCTGCTCCCCATCGCGACTGAATCTCCATCGCTCGTTGAAGATAGACAGACGACGAGCTTGATCCGAGGTGATGGTCTTCTCAGTCACCCCTGCACCCCACCACGATGCGTCTACGCAAGACACGACTGGCGAAAGCGGCCGCCCGGCGTCTCGAAAGCGCAGGGGCAGCAACGCGCGGCGCCAGGTAAGCTCCCGCTTCACTGCCGGAGTCAGCCGCCGCCTCTCGCGGCCGCCATCCCCCATGAAACCGTGCACGGCCCCCGGGCAGCTCAGCAGCTCGCGGCGAATTAGCGCCCTCGACGTTAAGTGGGACATCACCTTCATCATGGCGTGGCCACTGCACCAGCCACGCTCTAGCAGCTCGCCGATACCAAGGCGAAGCCGCCAGCGCAGTCGGACGCTGAGACCGATCACGGGCTTGTCCTCGTCGAAGTGCCAGCCCAGCGCGTCGCCGCCGACTGATGCCTCCACTGGGTGAGTGGGGAGGTCTGAAGCCGTCAGCTCCTTCTGCACTGCAGCAGCTGCATCGTGTACCTCGCGCAGCCTGTGGGAAAGGGCGATGAGGTTGTCAACGTAGACCGTGTGCGCCATACCTTGCTGCAGGTCAGGCGCGGGCCGACGGTCCACGAGACGACGGCCAAAATGGCCAGGAAGAGCACGAACAGTCACAGCCTCGTTCAAGCTCTGGCAGATCCAAAGGCTGATGCTCCAGCCCATCGGCGGGCATCTGAAGCACGGCGCGACCCATGACGATGGCCGCACCGGCAACCCGTCGGACAGGTGAGAAAGTCCGAGGTCGCCAGCCCGCAGCCTGGGCAAGCCAAAATAGCGGCGCAGCCGCGACGGAAGCTCGATCTGGTAGAAAGCGTCGCAGATGTCGACGCCCCCGATGCTGATGGGCTCGTCGCCGTCGACCGAGATCTGAGCGAATGCTGAGCCCGTCGCTAGCTCCACGGGGTCTGCAGGCGCGAACCTGAGGGACGCGTGCCGCCCATCGAGGATCATCCGCAGCGACCCGTTCTTCTTGCGTACGAAAAACATGCCAACGTAACACTCCGCCGAGCTGTTGAAGTCAACCAGCCCGGCGTTCATAAGCCGCCGCACCACCGTCGCGTAGAGGCGCGGGTTGCGAAGGGCAGGGTCCGTGTAGAGTCGCCTCGGACCTGCCTCTCTGATGCGCTCCATCCCCAGCTGTCGGGGCAGGAGTAACTCTTTCAACCGATGAGCGATATTCTGGCCTGCCATCTCGTCGATCGTCTCCAGGGCGGCGGGTCGGCTACCAGCAGGAGGCAGTGAGATGGAGTCGACGAGGTCGAAGCTCACCGGGGCAACCAACGTGGCGTCACCCTCGTATGGTTGAGATATCCGGAGCTCCTCAAGGGCTCCTGGACCGCCCAAGCCCTCTGGGCACGGGCCAAACCTCACCGCGGCCTGGCGGAGCTCCGAGAGGACGAGGGCGTGGCCAGCTGCAGGCGCCGGCGTGCCGGCGGGCGCTTGACGGCGCGCCGCAGGCGGGCAGCCCCAAAACTCGTTCAGCGCGTCGGTCATCTCGTCGACCATGCCGTGAACGTGGGGCCGTTTCTCAAGGCGCCTGCGCACTGACCTCGACTGCGGGGTAGGTGTAGTAGGAGACAGGGCCCCAGCGCCAAAGTAGGGCAAAGGAAAGAGATCACGCTGGCGAAGATCGGCGCTGGCGTGGGAAGCCTCATGTACAGGTAGATCTGCTGCACCCGCGAGGCCCACGGGCGCCCCCCCTCTCTCGGCCTGGCAGGCTCCTGGGCGAGGGGCGCCCAGAAGCCGTCCGCGTTGCTCATGATGACAGAGCGCGACGCTCTTCACAGGCCTTCCTGATCTGCTTCAGGATCCCTGCGTCGCGCTCCACCTGTTTGGAGACATGCTCCAGTAGTAGCGGGCAAATCATGGAGCGGCCGTCCTCCTTGGCCGCCCCTGTGAACACCGCCGCTTCGTCCACGATGCCGAATCGGTGGAGCCCTCCTCCACGCCCTCGGCCCCTCTTCTTGCCGTCTCCGTCGTTGCCGTCCTTGGAGCCCTTCGACTGTTGAGCCTCGAACTCCATGGAGTAGATGTACTCGTAGAGCTGCGCCTGTCGAATGGCCAGCTCCGCCCCGACCAAGTCGGGGAGGTTCACCTGATCCCAGCACGCGAGGTGCTCCATCATCTTCATGATGTTCTCGTAGTGGGCGACCCCGTAGTCCTCCTTCGTGAGGTGGTAGAAGGCCACGAAGCTATTGTAGTGCTCCGCTGGGCCGCCCCGCTTCCTGTCGATGAACTGTGCGCACCAGAGCATGGTGCGAGGACCGTCGAGCAGCCACCCAGGGATGACGTTCTCCACCATCATCGGCACCGCCTCACGCCACGCCAGACGCTGCCTGGAGCCGTCAGGCCGAGGTGGCACGCCCAGCAGCCTGATGTCCGCCCCGCTCTCGGCGCACCGATACACCGATGGGTCCATCGAGATCCGACGGATGGCGACCCAGCCCGCGTTCAGCTGGAGGAGCCCGATGTCACCCTCGATCCGCTCGGTCCCGTTGAGCTGCACTACATCGCCACGATTGCCTCCTCCGGTACTCCCGATGAGCACCCAAGCCGGGGCAGGCACCACAGGCGGTCCAGCCGCTCCTGCTGCAGCCGGCGGCGCAACGCCAGCGGCGCCCGCTGGGGCGCCTGCTACAGGCGCGGCTGCGCCCGCCGCGAGGCGCTGCAGGGGCGGCGGCGGCGCCGGCGGCGGCCGCGATCGCCAAGGGCGCCGCAGGCGCCGCGCCGGCGGCGGCTCCACCCGCGGGCACGAGAGCGGCAGGGCCTGCGCCAGGGACGCCTGGTCCCGGGGCTGCGGCAGTGAAGTCGAACTCCAGGTAGGAGCCGCCCGCAGGGAGCACGCGCGGTCGGCCAGCGGCGCGCTCTCGATCCAAGTACAGCTGGTCCGCTACCTGAACGAGAGCGTCCTGGATGGCGACCGTCTCGCGCCCGTTCGGCTCCCGCCTGAAACGGTAGAGCAAGTTCGGGTCCACACCCTGAAGCGCCTGGCGAGTCGGGCTGAAGACCACGGCGACGATATCTGGATTGCCCTGGCTGTACCGCTCCTCGTACACGTCGTGGTCAGCACTAGAGATCAGGAGGTCCAGCGGGTCACTGCTCCCCGCTGCTGGATCCGCCAATCTGCCCCAGACCCTCCGCTGATGCCAGAGCCGCTCTCCTCGATACAGCACCCATGCCCAGCGCAGGACGCCGTGCGGTGGCGGCACTGTGGCGGCCATGGCGGCGGCACACGAGGCCCTTCACGAGACCGATGACGCCGCGCCAGAGCTGGAGCGCGGCCAGCACCACGTGGCCCAGCAGCAGCGCCGCCCAGCTCCAGAACGAGCTCGATGGCGGCTCCGCCGGCGCTGGCACCGGCTCGGGAGCCGATGGCGCCGCGGGCGCCGCCGGCGACGGGGGCGGCGCAGGGGGCGCCGCCGGGCAAGTCAGCTGCTCCTCCGCCGCGCGGCAGTGGACCTCCCCGCACGAGAGGTTCGGGCAAGACACCGACGGGCACGCCGGCGAGGCTGGGCACGAGGGGGCCGTGGGACACGGCGGCGCACGCGAGATCCAGGCCGCCAGCAGGTTGGTAGCGGCGCCCAGGAGCCACACGAACGGCTTGCCAACCATCCGCGCCTCTGCCTGGACAGGTGCCCCCAGCTCGCTGGATGAAAGGCTTGAGCACAGGTGGCCGCGGCCCCCTCCCGCTCACCACAGGCAGCAAAGAATCTATGGCACGCCATTGCAATACATGCATACATATGCATACACATATACATATACATATACATCTAGGCGTATACATATAAATATGTATGTACATAGATGTGTATATGTATAAGTATATACACACACCACAAACATCGCGCGCGTTTCGCGCGCGCTTAGGTTCTAGCTGGTCGAGTGCTGAACGCACTGAGACGACAAAGTGGTCATGACGAATAAGGTCATGATCTGTTTCCTCTTGTCTCTTCCTCATTCCTCCTCCTCCACTATCATCGAAGGGTCGACCCGTGATCTGTCGCCAAACTACGGGCCAGGGAAAATGCAGCGCTACAGCGCCGTGTTGCACTATGCTATGTAATACCATGGTGCACCATGCTAGGCTATAAAGCGCAATGTCACAAAGCAGCATGCACTGTAGTAACTTGATATACTCGACAGTGCGCATTGCATGCCATGCCATGCTGTGCTGCGAAATGCAATGCTAACATATGGGATGATACGCTCAGCCATATCATGCTATGTTTCCAATGGAGAGCGATGCTACTGCGTTGCGCGGTATTCACAGGCGCGGCATGCCAGGCTATGAAATGCAGCGCAATTCTATGCCATGTTATGAGCTGCTAGGCCAAAATAAACAGGACGACATTCAGAACACCAACGGAGTGTGATAATGACATGATGTCTGTTTACTGCTGCGCAGAGCAGTACGGTGCTGTTCGATTAACTTGTGCGCATGGGACTGCCATAATACGCCACGGTGTCGTAAGATGCAATGCCATGCTAGGCAATGTTACGTCATGACGTGCAGTGCTAGGCTCAGCTAGACGCTGCTATGGAACGGAATGCTATGACATGCTGAACCATACCGTGATATGCACTGACACGGTTAGCTCTGTCGTGATGTGCCGTGCCATGCCATGTCATGCAACAGAGCGATGCCACGATAGGCTAGGCGGTCCTTTGCTACGCACCAGTATCTTTCAAGGTTCATTATTATGATTATGTTTGCATAGCATCGTGCTCCATGGGAGCGCAGATCTGTTCCTGCAGCAATGTGCTACCACTTACTGGGTTCGCGCAATTAACACCTCACCCTCGAGGATTATTGCGGCGAGGCCACGCCGTCAGAACATGCTGTCGGCAGCTCGCCAGCACCATGCGAGCCGTCGAAACCACATGCTGAATTCATAAGTGCTGTCGCCACCGCATAGCTGCGGCTTTATCACGACCATTGCAATTGGACAATCGCGTGGCTGGGGCAATATCTTTACGAAGCAAACGAGCATGCAAAATGAGAAGCAATAGACAATCTTCCCTTTGAGAACAATTCGTCATCCTGAATAATTCGTTGACGGATCTGGGGCCCTGGGAGGCCACTGGAAGCCAGCAGCGGCAAGCAACTTCAAGACTCGTTTCCCTGAGGAACCGCCTGCTTCATGGCGAGAGACTGGGTTGTGGGTTAGAGGCCTCTTGGAAGTTCGTTTCGACTTCGTGGGAGGCTTCCTGGGGCCTCTCGAAGGCACTTTTGGAGGCCTCTTGGGGGCCTCGTGTGGCCTCCAGGGGGCCTCTTGGGCTCTGTTGGGGGCCTCCTGGGGGCCTCTTGGGGCGGAAGGCTCGAATTGTCGGTTCGTGTTCGTGGCCCCTCTTGGGGCCCTCTTGGGCGCCTCTTGGGCCGTCTTGGGGCACTCTTGGGCCGTCTTGGGACTCTCTTGCGCCGTCGTGGCGCCCTCTTTGGGTACCTCTTGGGCCTTGAGCTGATTTCTGGGGCCTCGTGGGCTCTCTTGGACCGTCGGAAACACGAAACAGCGAGAACACGAACAACCTTCAAAAACCATCGAATAAAACCTGCGTTGTTCGCCTCCTGAGTGCCTCGTGGGAAACCTTTTGAGGGCATCTTGGCCGTCTTGAAGCCCTCTTGGGCTGTCTTCAAGCCATGTTGGACACATTTCGAAACGCTCTTTGTGCGGTCTTGGACTCTCTTGGAGCGCTCTTG
>CAUYUJ010019220.1:128359-151481 GCA_963575745.1 Prorocentrum cordatum | reverse complement strand
ATCATCATCATCACCATCACATCATCATCATCTCAGCATCATCATCATCATCATCATCATCATCATCATCATCATCATCATCATCATCATCATCATCATCATCATCATCATCATCATCCTCTTCTCCTTCTTCTCCTCCTCCTCCTCCTCCTCATCCCAACCATCCTCCTCATCCTCCTTCTCCTCCTCCTCATCATCATCGTCATCACCCGTATCATCCGATCATCCTCATCATCCTCGTCATCATCATCCTCATCCTTCTTCTCCTCATCGTCATTAACAGCATCAGCACCAGCACCAGCAGCAGCAGCAGCAGCAGCATCATCATCATCATCATCATCATCGTCATCAGCAGCAGCAGCATCATCATCATCATCCTTATCAGTATCATCATCACCGAAATAATCATCATCACCACCATCATCTTCATCAGCATCACCAGCAGCATCCTCTTCATCATCATCATCAGCAGCAGCAGCAGAAGCAACAGCAACAACATCAGCAGCAGCAACAGAGCGGCAACATATCATCAACATCATCATCCGCCGACTCCCCTTCCACTTGTCCCGTCTTCCTTTGTGCTCATTCGTCTCACGCATGTGCCCTCCTACGGGATCTTCCAAGAATGGGCCGTCCCGTCATGGATCCCAAAATGATTTCAGCGTGAGACTCGCGCCAAAGCCTGAACAATTGAACGCTTGACATTCTGATTCGTTTCTGTTCAGCCTGAACCCTGAAAAGGAAGCCCTCAAGTGCCCTTCTGGGTACTCGGGCTACCCCGTGGTGCTCTTTTGGGCTCCCTCAGGGCTCCTCTCGAGCCTTCTGTGAGCCTGGCTCCAAGGTGGACTCTTCCCAGATTGGGCGGTCGTGGCTGTCGGCTTCTGCTCCCATGCTTCTCCCCCCTTTTTCCTCGTCCTTCTCTTCCTCCCCCTGTCCTCTGCTTGGCGACGGTAGGTGGGATCATCTGCTCCCCCCTCCCTGGGCTCAGCAGAAGGCTGCGTGCGCATTTCTGCGACAGGGTGCCCACGCAGCAATTCGCCCCCGCATTCCGTCCGCGTTGCACCTTCGGAGCCCCGCTCATGTTGCCTGCGTGCCCCGCCGCCCCCTGCCAGTGCTCTCTGGCCGCCGTGCGCAGACGGGGGGTCCTAGTGCCGACGGTACACTGGACTCCCCAAAAAGCCGACGCTGCAACAACAAGAATTGGAGCAGGCGCTTTTTGCTGGTGGTCGGCCTCTGGGGGCCCTCGCCGGGCCCCAGGGCCGTCAAAAAACGACCCAAGACGAAGAGTCATCACAACCCCGGGCCCACGCATCAAAAAAGTCGGAGCAGCCGGATGTCTGGGACTGTCCAACATCAGGTGGGCGTCGGCGGAGCGCAGGGGGGGAAGCGAGAGGGGGCAGGCCTCCTTCTCCTCCTCCTCCTCCTCCTCTTCCTCCTCCTCCTCCTCCTCCTCCTCCTCCTCCTCCCCCTCCTCCCCCGGAGCTCGCTCCACAAACCTGACCCCCGATCCTGAGCGGACGGCGGCGGCGGCGGCGACGAGTGACTGCAGTGCAGGCGCGGCTCTGATTGGGCGGCGATGAAGGGGGGGCGACACATAGGGGGGGGGGGGGGCAGCGAGGGCTGCAGAGAAAGGGACCCTTCAGGGCCCCATTTTCAGAGCCCAGATGACAACCCCTAGGGCCCGAACAAGGGCACCTTTCCCCCACCCCCCTCCATTGATCGCCCGCCCTTGGCTCGCGCCCAATCGGAGGAGGGCGCTTTTTTGGGCGCCCGAATTATCCGGGGTAACTCGGGTCCGGGGTAACTCGGGTTCGGATTCCCGAAAAAGGAACCCGAGTTATCCCTGACCCGAGTTACCCCTGATGATTCGGGGCTCTGAGAGGGCGCTTTTCTCACAGCGCCCGGAGCACCAGCCCGCCCGCGAGCCCTGCAGCCAGGCCCCCGGCGTGGCCGGCGTGGTCCTGGGGCGCCACACACCCCCGGCGGGCGCCGAGGCTGCTCCGGCCACCCCGGCTCCTCCTCCTCCTCCTCCTCCTCCTCCTCCTCCTCCTCCTCCTCCTCCTCCTCCTCCTCCCGCCGCATCTCCCCTCCTCGCCCTACAGTTGGACATATGCCAGACAAGCATCCTTCAAGAACACGAGGCCCTTCGTGGGCCAACACACACACACACAAAATAGCCCAGGGTGCCCTCCCCCAGGATGCACAGGGGGCATCCAAGAAGCACGAAGAACACTGGGGCACCCTCCCCGAACCGACCTCGATCGTATACCTCGGTCCGACTGCATCTCGGCGGCGAGCGAGGGGGGGAAACGAGAAGGAGAAGGCCCTCTCAGAAGGCGGCGGGACTTCTCAGAAGTCCTCGCGCCTTCCGACAGGTCTTCTGCGTCTTCGGGGAAGGTTTCGACAACTTCTCAGAAGGCCGGGGGACGTCCGAGCCTTCCGAGAAGGGCCCGCCCCTTCTCGCTTCCCCCCCCTGGGCTCGCCGCCGACACTCGGCGGCGCGCCGTTCTTGTTTTCTGACGTTCTCGCCCCTCCCCGGAAATTTCTCCAGCCTCGGGGTGTGTTCCAGCAGCTGCGCCTCGCTGCGGGCGCTCTGGGGCTGCCCCGCATCGTCCCGAGCGGTCGCCAGAGGCCAGGGCTAGATGAGCCTAACAACAGGGGGGGGTTCTCGGAAGCCCCCCCTGGACTTCTGGGAAGCCGTCCGTGGCCTCGGAGAAGGCTCAGAAAGCTTCTCGGAAGCACGAAAACCTTCTGAGCGCTCTGGAAGGAAGAGAGAAGGAGGGCGGGAGGGAGTGGAGGAGGAGGAGGAGGAGGAGGAGGAGGAGGAGGAGAGGAGAGAAGGAGGAGGAGAGTGAGGAGGGAGGAGAGGAGAGGCAACCCAAGGAGCGCCCGCGGGACCCCGGGTCTCCCCCCCCTGCGGCAGGTGAAGGCAAGTGGGCCGCCGAGCTGAGCCGACCGCGTGCGGCCGACTGCGCCGAGCCGTGGGCAGGCCACCCGGGGGGGTGTCTGTGGAGGGTTTCTCCGAAGGGCT
The DNA here is from genome assembly GCA_963575745.1 of Prorocentrum cordatum. Classification (NCBI taxonomy): domain Eukaryota; class Dinophyceae; order Prorocentrales; family Prorocentraceae; genus Prorocentrum; species Prorocentrum cordatum. The sequence continues at coordinate 148,450 of CAUYUJ010019220.1, read as the reverse complement.
CAGGCGAACCGTCCTCCTCCTCCTCCTTCGCCTCCTCCTCCTCCTCCTCCTCCTCCTCCTCCTCCCTCCTCCTCCCTCCTCCTCCCTCCTCCTCCTCCTCCTCCTCCTCCTCCTCCTCCTCCTCCTCCTCCTCCTCTATTCTTCTCTTCTCCCCATCGTCTCACATTCCCCTCTTCTCCTTCTGAACGTTTAACCCTCCCCTTCCTCATGCTCTGTTGGCTGTGAGGCCAACGACTCAAACGCTCCGCTTCATGTGCTTCCTTACCAACTGGCACTGAGCCGAACACAAATCACACCAGTGAGGCTCGCTTCAAGCCAGGTGTGACCCAGGGGGGCTTCGATGACTGTGGTGCATCCCACCGAGGAGGAGAGAATCACCTTCCGAGCAGAAGCCACCCCCGACCTGCACCCCTCTCCTGGCTCAAATCTCCTCCCATGGCTACCCTTGGACGTGGCCAGCTTCCTGTTACCAAACAGGGTTAGGAAGTCCAGGAAGAGGAGAAAAGAACGAGGAGAATGGGGACACGGAGAGTGTGGATGAGGACCAACATAGGACGAGGGCGACGAGAAGGAGCCCCTCCTTCCCGCCCACTTCTCAGCAGTCTCTCCCCTCCCCACGTCAGCCCTCCGCATCAAAGTCGCTCCCTGGACCTCTCCTGGAGCGCGTCCTGGCCAGGACTCCGAGGCGGGTCCGGCCGTGGGGACGAGCCCCCACCCCACCCCGCGCAAAGCCGAAACACGTCTCCGTCCCTCTCCCCCTCAGGTCGGGGGGCATGTCCCCCTACAAATGGACTTTGGGCGAAACATAGAAACTGGTCAAACAATACGCAAACATGCTGAACAACACAACCCACATCGTCCTCACGTTATTTCTGGACTATTTTTGAACTGTCGCCCTGTGGAGGGACACGCCCGACTTACTCCCGCCCCCTCCCCGCCTGCCCTCGCCGAGCGAATAGGATCGAGGAGAGGCGGCACCACCACCACCAGCCCGAGGAGCCCCAGGGGAAGGGTGCTCCTCCCGATGCTGGGCCCTCCCCCGCCCCGCTCGAGACGTCTGGCCTCCAGCTCGGGGAGGCATCGTGGACTTTCTGCCCTGGACAGGGGAACGAAGCAAAGGCAGAACCATCAACTGTTGGCGCTCTGCGCGGATTTCGTGGATCTGCGCTGGACCCCCCCTCCCTGGCGCACGGAGCACCCCCGCCCCGCTGGAGACGTCTGGCCTCCAGCTCGGGGAGACACCGTGCACATCCTACCCTGGATTGTGGAATGAATAATGACATGAACATTAAAACTCGGAGGTCCGCGCGGACCTCCGAATTGTTGTGTTCATATCATTGTTCGTTCCCCTACTGGAGGTGGCCATGTGGTGGCCATGTCGGGGAGACATCGTCAGGCCAGCGCGGTCCACTACTCGCAAAGTAACTACTCGCAAATGGCCCGGATCCGCCGCTGGGGGATCTACGACACATTTCATCGAAGCAGACACATGTTGTTCGCACGTCTGCGGGCAGGCACTCTGCGAGCAGTGGACCGCGCTCGGTGCATCGTGGACCTCCTGCCCTGGAGGTGGCCATGTGGTGCCGCCTCCCCCCCTTCTCCCGTCCAGGCCAGAACAAGAGCCGACGAGAGCCAAATGTCCTGGTCTGCGGCAGGCTTGCAGAAAGACTCTCGGGTGCGCCAAAACAAACACCCAGCAGCGGCTGCCGCTGGAAAGACAGCTGCTTCGCTGGCCGCCAGAGGGACGGCTGCAAGGGCAGACCCAGCCGCCCGCACGCAGCACCATCCCTCCTTGAAAGGAAAGGGGGAGGAGCGAACAACGCTTCAAGTACGAAGGAAGAGGAGGAGGAGGAGGAGGAGGAGGAGGAGGAGGAGGAGGAGGAGGAGGAAGAAGAGAGGAGAGAGGAAGAGAGGAGGAGGAGGAGGAGGAGGAGGAGGAGGAGGAGGAGGAGGAGGAGAAGGAGGAAGAGGAGGAGAGGAGGAGGAGGAGAGGAGGATGAGGAGGAGGAGGAGGAGGAGTAAGAGGAGAGGAGAGGAGAGGAGGAGGAGGTTTTCTCCTCGGGCGTCCCCCCCCCTCCCGTCCAGGCCAGAACTCAGGCAGGCGGTCGCGACCGCGAGGGCCAGGCAGGCCTCCCGCTGGGCGCCACCACTTCGGCAGCGGGGCCGTCGTCGTCATCGGAGTCGCCACCGCCGTCGTCGACATCGTCGACATCGTCGTCCTCACCATCGTCAGCGACATCGTCGTCATCGACGTCGTCATCGATGCCGTCGTCGTCGTCGTCGCCATCACCGTCGTTCTCGTTGTCTTCCTCGCCGCCGTCGTTTTCATCGTCGCCATCGTCCTCGTGAATCGCCGTCGCCATCGTCATCCAAGCTCTGTTCGAGGTTCAGCGCAGCTCGCGTGGAGCAGGAGGTGGAGACAAGGCAGCGCAAGCTCCAGGGAAGAACGATCATCACCCCCTCGGCGACTGCGCTGCGCCGTGTCCCCTTGGGTGCATGCCGAAGGCCCAGGCCCAGGAAACCGCCCCCACACAGCGCTCCAGAGGATTGCCCTGACCGAGCAACCGCACGTAAGCCATGCCGCTGCGGGGCAGACTTCTGCAGCGCCGGCCAGACCTCCGAAGTCGTCGAGGGACGTCTGCAGCCAAACGATCCCCCGCGGGGGTATCCGATACCCCCTTGGGGGCGCCAAAACGCGGCTCCGCGCAAGCCCGGCTCAGCCACTTCAGGAAAAACTGCGCTGCCTTTTGGGGGAAGCGTCCCAAACCTTGCCCAGCCCATATGTAAGGCCAAGCCTCCTCCTCCTCCTCCTCCTCCTCCTCCTCCTCCTGCTCCACGCCCCTCCCTTTCCGCCTCCTCCTCCTCCTCCTCCTCCTCCTGCTGCTCCTGCTCCTGTTCCTGCTCCACGACTGACGTCCTCACCCGCCCGAGCCTCCCACCCAGGGCGGGCAGGCGTCGGCCCGCCGCCCACATGTGCCCGCGGAGGCCTCCGCCCCGAGACCTCCCGCGCTGGCCCGAGGCACGGGCGCGGAGCCTGCTCGGCTCGGGGGCAGCCGCGGGGAGATGCGGCGCAGGCGGCGCAGGCAGGCGGCGCAGACAGGCGGCGCAGGCGGCGCAGGCGGCGAAGCAGGCAGCGCAGCAAGCAGTACAGGCGGCGCAGCGGGCGGCGCAGCAGGCGGCGCAGGCGGCCGGCCTTCAGCGCGCCAGGGCCGCTGCTGCCCGCGGCCAGGCTCCAGCCCGCCGGCTCTCGAGGGCGGCCCTGCCGGCCGCCCTGCTTGGTGCTCCCCCGACTGGGCGCTGTGGACTCGCTCGGCCCAATCGATTCGCTTCTTCTTATAAGTACTCGTGCTATGATTCGTATTATGTCTGATGATGATGCTTCTTCTCGTTCTTAATCGTACGGTTTTTCTTCTTATTCGTATTATTAGTCTGCTTACTCGTCATCTCGGTAGGAGTCTTCTTGGTGTGATTATTGTTGCATTCTTGCTGTAAGTACTGGTGCGATTGTTATCATCTTGGTGTCAGTATGAATCGTATCAGTATGTTCGCGATGATTATTCATGTGACCGGGCCTCTGGAGGGTAGCCAGGAATGTCGAGCTGTTTGAGAAGAGCTCGAGAAAAAAACAGGGGCGTTGAAAAAAACCCGAGGGCGCCAATGATTGGGCGCCGAACAAAAACCAAGGGAGCCGAAACACCCGAGGGCGCAGACAAAAACAAGGGCGCCGAACAAAAGCCAAGGGCGCAGGAAAAAAAGCCAGCCCAAAACGAAAGGCCGACCCCTTCCCCAGAAGCGCAGAAAAGCCCAAGAAGGGCCGAAACACCCAAGGGCTCGCCGAAAACCTTAAAAGGGGTGCCGAAAACCGAAGGGGGCTCAGGAGTTCCGGCAGCTCCGGAGGATGTCTCGGGCGCCGCGGCCTTATCGGAGCGTTCAGGACCGCTCTGAGAGCGTTCTGAAACGCTCTGGAACGGATTGATCCTCGTCCTAGCCCCGTCCAGCACGCACCGCAGGCGCACGGTGTGCGTGTGGTGTGCCTGAGGAGAAGCAGTGTTCGGCGTGGTGCCTCTGGTGCACACGGTGCACCATGAGCAGCCTGGTGTTGAGACCGCCCTGGACTATTCGGGGGGCCTGCTGAGGCCAGCTGGGACTACCTGGCGGGGTTGCCTGCGCGCAGCCCGAAGCCTGATCAATGTGCGCCGAGGGTCGCTATGGTCCATAGAACCCTGGCATCCGCCGAACTGGCGGCTTCTGAAATTTTCTGGGGGGGGCATTTCGTCCTGGATCGATTCTTGATTGTCACGGGGCCCGATACCCTGCCCGAGGGGCCGAAATCGAAGGAAGACGCTGGGACTGAAAGCCTCAGATCGCAGGAAGACGCTGGGAAGCCTGCTGCACACACCAAGCTGCCGAGGCCCCCTGGAGACAGCGATAAGGCTTCTGAGCCTGCCTCAGGTACGGTTCCCGCGGCTCCCTTCTGGTTTGAGGTCCTCCTCCTCCTCCTCTTCCTCCTCCTCCTCCTCAACATCATCATCAGCATCATCGTCAGCACAATCGTCATCATCATCATCATCATCATCATCATCATCATCATCATCATCATCATCACCATCATCACCATCATCACCATCAGCATCATCACCATTGTCATCATCATCAGCATCATAATCATTATCAACATCATCATCATCATCAGCATCATCATCAGCTAACCATCAGCAGCAGTATCATCAGCCTCATCATCACCATCACCATCACCATCACCATCACCATCACCATCATCATCATCATCGTCATCAGCAGCATCATCATCATCATCATCAGCATCCTAATCATCATCAGCATCATTGTCATCATCATCGTCGTCATCACCATCAACATCAACATCAACATCACCACCATCATCATCATCATCATCATCACCGCCATCATCACCACCACCACCACCACACCACCACCACCACCACCACCACCACCACCACCACCATCATCATCATCATCATCATCATCATCATCATCATCATCATCATCACTCATCATCATCATCATCATCATCATCATCATCATCATCATCATCATCATCATCATCATCATCATCATCATCATCATCATCATCAATCTGGTTTCGGATCCCCCCGCTCGGGCGGTGGCCCCAGCAGGGCCGTTGTAGCCAGTCGGCCTGGACAAGAACCCTTCTGACGCCACGCGTCGCCGCTTCGGGAAACCCACGGCGGACGTCGCTTCTCTCGTAACCCGCCCAGCAGGTCGCTGCTGTGCCCAGACACCCCCTCCCTCTCCCTACTGGCGGTGGCATGTGCTCAACGCCACGCCGCCACTTCGGGAACCACGGCGGACGTCGCTTCTTTCATGACCCGCCCAGCAGGTTCTCTGTTTCGCCGAGGCACCCCCTCTAGACAAGCGCGCTCCACTGCTCGCGAAGGAACAACTCGCAGAGCAACTGTGCGCAAAGTGACCACTCGCGAATGGGCACTTTGCGAAGTAGTGGAACGCGCTCGTTGACCCTCCCTCTCCCCACTGGGGGTGGCATGTGCTCGGCCCCTCGGCGGCCGACAGGGCATGCGCCGCGGCGCCCGCGGGCGGGAGCGCGGGCCGCGGGCGCCGGCCGCGGCTCTCAGCCCGCCCGCGCCCAGCCGCGGGAGCTCGGCGAGGAGTCCGCGCGGCGGAGGCCGCCGCTGCCGCCAGAGGGGTTGCAGCACGACCACGACGGCGACGGCGACGGCGACGGCGACGGCGACGACGACGACGACGGCGACGACGACAACGACGACGGCGACGGCGACGGCGACGGCGACGGCGACGACGACGACGACGACGACGACGACGACGTCGCCAGGGGGCCCCGCGCGGGCTGCGCCACACCGGCGGACACACCGCTGCCGCGGAGGAACACCCTGGACCCAGAGATCCGAGGATATGATTTTTGCAATCCCGCGGTTTGGCCTGGATTTCGGCCTCCCGAGCCCATCCATGGTCGGGCCTGGGGACCGTCAAACGTGGGCTCGGGAGGAGCAACCACTGCCCAGGGAAGGGGTCGGGACCTCGCAGTCGGGCTTGATTGGAGAGGACACCCGAGAGGACACAAGACCAATCCGAGGGCTACATTGCCATAGGAATGTAAAAGGCACGGGCCTCTAAAGGCATGACACAAGGGCACCCTTGACTTGGCAAGGCCGACCTACTACCCAAGGCCGACTGTATGAGGAACACCCTGGAGGCCTCGCGCGGCTACCTGAGACCCAATTTACGTCGGATCCACGTCGGCTTCATGTCGGAGCACGTTCGGGTTAATGTACATTGGACTTACCTCGGAATCAGATCGGGTTTACGAGCGGACGTGTGGACCAGACAATACAACTGTTGCGCGCTGCGCGTGGCCTCCAGGACTTTCCTGATAAGACACTAGATCTCCCATACCTCCAACTAGTTCGGACAAAAATCGAGACCCCTGAAATCTGGGCGTTGCAATTTGTTCACGCTGGGCGTCTTCGCCCAGTGTCGGGCCCCAGGGCCGTAACAGATCGATCCGGCTCGAAAACGCCGCAGAAAGGCAGGGCCTGGGGCTATGGTCGTGATTTTACACGACGCTGCAATCCTTTCGCAGCAACGTCGAGTCTGAGGGACAAGCGTCGGAGGAGGAAGAGGGAGCAGGAGAAGGAGGAGAAGGAGAACGAGGAGGCTGGATTGAGAGGGGGGAGGATAGAGGATGAGGATGAGGATGATGATGATGAGGAGGAGGAGGAGGAGGAGGAGGAGCAGGAGGAGGACGAGGAGCAGGAGGAGGAGGAGGAGGCGGAGGCGGAGGCGGAGGGAAAGGAGGAGGAGGAGGAGGAGGAAGAGGAAGGACGAGGACGAGGACGAGGAGGAGGAGGAGGACGAGGACGAGGGTGGAGGAGGAGGATCAGCCTCCGAACCGCGGGCGGGAACCCTGGGAGAGGAGGGTCCGGCGGCTGCAGGCGCGCGGGAGCGCCGCGGGGTATCGCACGAGGTTCGCGGCCAGCCGCCCGCCCCGCCGCGCGGGGGGCACGAGAGGCCTGCTGCCGATGCCGCTTCTGCCTGCTGCTGCTGCTGCTGCTGCTGCTGCTGCCTGCTTGATGGTCCTTCCTCCTCGTCCTCCTTCTCCTCCTCCTCCTCCTCCTCCTCCTCCTCCCCTCGTCCTCTTCGTCGTCCTCCTCCTCCTCCTCCTCCGCCTCCTCCTCCTCCTCCTCCTCCTCCTCCTTCTCCTCCTCCTCCTCCTCCTCCCCCTCCCCCTCCTCCTCCTCCTCCTCCTCCTCCTCCTCCTCCTCCTCCTCCTCCTCATCCTCCTCCTCCTCCTCCTCCTCCTCCTCCTCCTCCTCCTCTTCTTCGTCATCCTCCTCCTCTCCTCCCTCCCCTCCTCCTACCTCCTCCTCCTCCGCCGCCTGCTCCTGCTCCTGCTCCTGCTCCTCCTCCTCTTCGTCATCCTCCTCGTCGTCCTCCTTCTCCTACTCCGCCTTCTCCTCCTCCTCGTCCTCCTCCTCCTCCTCCTCCTCCTCCTAGCCCCTCCTGGGCCCGAAGGGGGCCCTGACGGGGAGCGCGCGGGGGGGGGGCGCAGCTCCCGCGAGCCAGGCCGCGCATCGGCGCGGGCGATGGTGTCGTGATGAAATTCTTCATTGCGGACAGCTCGGACGGCCAGGTGGTTGGCAAGCTGCTGACTGACATCGAGATCGCTCGCGGCTCCGAGATTAGCGTCTATCGACGCTTTCGGGGACGCCACCCGCGCAGCGGGCCCGAGTGCCGTGGATGCGCTCGAAGCTCAGTGCGAACCAGAGGAAGCAGTACAAGAGGGAGTTCCAGCAGGAGCAGCGCATGATCAACCGCGAGGCATTCGTGAACGCCAAGGAAGCCAAGGAGAAGCTGTGGGCGGAGGCATCGGCGGCCGCCTGGCCACCAGCTCGGGAGAGCTCCTGCCAGGAGGCCCAGCCCAGGAAGAGGCCGCGGCAGGTGGCGACGATGGCATCGCCGTCAGCGGCCAGCAAGACAAAGAACCACGTGCCCAAGTGGAAGTGTGCCCACTGCGGCTTCGTCAACTTCGGCTTCAGGGGCTACTGCATGAGGTGCGCGGGTCTCCCGCCTGATGGCACTCAGCAGCAGCAAGCGGAGCTGAGGCAGGAGGCGACCTGCGCGGAGCAGCCGAACCAGCACCAGCAGGAGGACAACCAGGTGAAGGAGAACATCCAGGTGGACTGGGACCCGTACCTGATCGAAGAGGAGATGCTGGAGGAGGCTCCGGAACCGGCGCCAAAGAGGAATCGATGGTCATCGAGGCTGGCGGCCAACGAGGAGGAGATCGTGGAGGCGCTCCTGGCGGAGGTGGATGCAGAGATCCGCCGCTGAGCGTCGAGCAGTACGATATCTACCGCGACGGCGGCTGCAACACCACCAACTACGACGACTACGGCGGCTACGAGCGCGACGTGATGGACTTCAGCTTCGTGGCTTGGCGTCGGGCGAGTCAGGCTGGAGGCGACATCGCGGCGTCAAGCGACGGCGACTACGAGGATGAGGTTGTGGGCGTGACGCTGGAGGACGTCGCGCCGAAGCCGGAGAAGGACAAGAGCAACGGGGAGTTGCAGTGCTTCGACATCGGCTCGAACGCGGTCCCCGAGGAGCTCGACGACCCAGATACTTTCGCGAAGGAGTACGAGGAAGACATGCAGAAGGACATGAGCTACGTGGAGCTGAAGAGCGTGGTTGACGCCGTCGGCTTAGGCGAGGTCTTGGACGAGATCGCCAGCACGGCCTCCCTCGGCGACGACTGCGATGAGCTCGACGACGACTTTAGCGCCGTTGGTGCATCATGCAGAAGCTCGACTGCCATCGCTCTGGGCGCAATGGCAAGGGCAAGGGCAAGAGCAAGGCCAAGGGCAAGCACAAGTGCGAGATCAAGCACGGCGGCTCCGAGGGGGACGGCTTCGACCACGTCTCCACGAAGGAGCTGCTGCAGATCGCCGAGAAGCGGTCCGGGAGCGACGTCGTCGGCAAGTTGCTCCTCCACATGCCGGCCCTCCGCGAGGGCTCCGTGGACTGAGCGAGGAGGCGCATCATCCTGAACTTCGAGCCCGTCGTGGGCAAGTTTTGACAAGGGGGTGCGATGGGCCCGGGGGGAACCGCTTCCGTCCCATCCCCGTCGCGCCTCGGGCTCCTTGGGTCCGTGGCCCTTGTGGGCCCCTCCTGGGCTGGTCCTTTGGGGACGCGGCTGGGCCTTCGTGGCCTGGCGTGCCGCGACGGGTGATGGGTAGGGAACGGTTCGTCCCCCTACCGCGGCCCGTCCAGCGGGGGCGGGGAGAACCCGTCCGCGTCATCAACACCCTCCTCCTCCTCCTCCTCCTCCTCCTCCTCCTCCTCCTCCGCCTCCTCCTCCTCCTCCTCCTCCTCCTCCTCCTCCTCCTCCTCCTCCTCCTCCTCCTCCTCCTCCTCCTCCCCCTCCGCCTCCTCCTCCTCCTCCTCCTCCTCCTCCTCCTCCTCCTCCTCCTCCTCCTTCCTCCTCCTCCTCCCCTCCTCCTCCTCTCTCCTCCCCCTCCTCCTCCTCTCCTCCTCCTCCTCCTCCTCCTCCTCCTCCTCCTCCTCCTCTCCTCCTCTCTCCTCCTCCTCCCCCTCCGCCTCCTCCTCCTCTCCTCCTCCTCCTCCTCCTCCTTCGTCCTCCTCCTCGTCCTCCTCGTCCTCCTCGTCGTCCTCCTCCTCCTCCTCTCCTCCTCTCCTCCTCCTCCTCCTCCCCTCCTCCTCCTCCTCCTCCTCCTCTCCCCCTCCGCCTCCTCCTCCTCCTCGTCCTCCTCGTCCTCCTCGTCCTCCTCGTCCTCCTCGTCCTCTTCGTCCTCCTCCTCCTCCTCCTCCTCCTCCTCCTCCTCCTCCTCCTCCTCCCCCATCCCCCTCCCCCTCCTCCTCCTCCTCCTCCTCCTCCTCCTCCTCCTCCTCCTCCGCCTTTTTCTCCTCCTCCTCCTCCGATGCCTGCTGCTCGGGATGTGTTGCTTCCGCCGCCTTTCTAAGACGAAGCTAGGACGAGGATGCAATCTGGTAAGGACAAATCGAAGATCTCTGAGATCTGGCGGACCTGGATGATGTCTCGGGCGCCGCGGCCTTTTCAGAGCGTTCCCGGAACGCTACAGCGTTCCGGAACGCTCTGGAACGGATTTCCCCTCGTCCTAGCCCCGTCCGACTTCTCCCGAGATCCGACGTCACGAAAAAATGCAACGGCGCAGCCCCACCGGAGCAGTGAGGCCCTCCTTTCTGCGGCATCCTCAGAACCGGATCGATCCGTGAGGGCCCGGAACAGGGCAGCATCGCTCGTGGTGGAAAAAGGGCGACGCCAGGATCCGAGGAAGGAGGCGCCACCCCCTTCGATAGCCCGAGGGCGAGGCCCCTTTCCTGGAGCGCCCCCCCTGGCTCCGAGGTCCCGACGCCTGCCGCCGGCCTTCCGCCGAGGACGGAGACGTCAGCTCCTCCGACCCCTCGAGAGCGAGGCGTGGAGGCGGCCAGGGGAGATCCGAGCTGCAGCCGCCCGGAGGAAAGCGGTCATAGACAAGCGGTCATGCAGGAGGGGTGACATATGAAGGCGAGGTCTCGCAGCATCGGGCCCCGGCCCCCCCCCCCCCGGGGTCGAAAGCCATCCGTCTTTTCGAGCCGCGTCCGGCCGTGGCGACGAGGGGCCCCCCTGTCTCCCCCGCTCCCTGCCGCCCGGAACCCAGTGCTGGGCCACCTCGGCCCCCCAGCCGGTTCCAAGGCGAGGCCCTCTCTGGAGCGCCGCGCTGAAATAGCAACCGCTCGTCTTGGATGTGCATCGGCGAGGAGCGCCCAGTAGCGCCCACATAGCGCTCGAACAAAAACCACTCGTGCCCAATAGCGCCATGTGGGGGGCATGCGTGCTGTTCGCTTTGAGCGCGATTGGTCGCGCTGCCGGGCGCCATGGAGACGACCAAAACCTTCCGTGAGTTGATTTCTATCCCCACTTGGCTCCGAAAACCCCCGCTGCCGAAGCAGGGGGTGCAAAAAGGTGCCGATCCCGCCACTCCCCGGACCTCTCCCGGGGTGCGTTCTGAACAGGACTTCGAGGAGAATCCAGCCGTGGCTCCGAATGGCCGCCCAAGATCTCCCCGAAGGCCCCGAAAAAGGCCAAAACGAGGGAGGGGCAGCGGTATCGGTACCTTTCGCCCCATCCGAATTCGGGAACGCCCCGCTCGATTCTGGGGGCCGAGCCCGCCGCCAAAGGCTGGCCGCTGTGCCGGACAGGTTCCGTAGGCATCGAATTCGGGCAGTCGGATCGGATCGGAACGTGCGTCGGATCGGGCTGCATCGGCACAGAATCGAAATCGAAGCGAATCGGCTGCGCCAGATTTGACAGGCAGCGCCCCGCGAGCATCGGGCCGCATCGGATCGCCAGGAAGCCGAAGTCGGATCGGATCGATCTGGCCGAAAACGACACAGTCGGGCCTGGGCCAGAAGAGCATCCTTCAAGAACACGAGACCCTCCGTCGCCCACAACAAACCGAACACCAAGGGGCACCCTCCCCAGGATGCGCAAGAGCATTCAACAAGCACGAAGAACATGAGTTAGGGCACCCTCCCCGAATCGTCCTCGATCTTGCATTAAGTGTGTGTTTGGGAGGCAAGCTCTGTTTCCTGGTTTTGGCACAACGCTCCGATCACGGTCTGATTTATGTCTGCGCTGGAACTCTGATTCAAGTCTAGCCCTCAGCACCAGCTCTGACTTAGGTCTGACTGGAACTCTGATTTAGCTCTGCCCTTAAGACCCAAGTCTGATTTAGGTCCGACTGGGAATTCCAATCTAGGTATGACTCCGGTTTGGTTTGGGCCTGCCGAAAACAATGTCGCGGCCGCGGCGTCGGCCCAGAGCGCTGCCGGGTCGACCCCGCGCGCATGTGTCTTCAAGAACAACAGAAAGATCATGTCTTCTGTATCGAATCGGTCCGGCTGTATCGAATCGGATCGATCGGATCGACATGGGGCTCTGGGCGGATGCCAGCGCGGCAGCGAAGCGGCATGAGCCCCAACACGGCGTCCGAGGCGCCGAGGGACGGCGGGGCCCGTGCCGCAGGCGGGCTCGACGCCGTCGCCAGCCTGACGACATCGTCGTCGTCCTCGTTGTCGTCGTCGTCGTCGTCGTCGTCGTCGTCGTCGTCGGAGTCGGCGTCGGCGTCGGCGTCGGCGTCGGCGGCGTCGGCGTCGGCATCCGCGTCGGCGTCGGCGTCGGCGTCGGCGGCGTCGGCGTCGGCGTCGGCGACGGCGTCGGCGTCGGCGTCGCCGCCGCCGCCGCCGTGGTCGACGGCGGCCGACGGCGGCGTCGTCGTCGTCGCCCTCGGCCCAAGGGCGGCTCTGCAGCGGGCCGCACGTCGTACCCGCGCGCGGCGCGAAGAAGCTGCGGGTCTGTGGCAGGGCGGGCACGTCGTGGGGCAGAGCCGTGCTGTGGTGACGAAGCGTACCCGTGGACGTCACCGCTACCCCAGCAGGGCACCCTGAGAGGCGGGTCGAGGAGCAGGAGGCCGGCGAGCGAAAGCGCGCATTCCTGGGTTGTCCCGGGCATTCTGGGGACACATGCGGCCGGGGCATGGGGTGATAGCACGGCCATGTGCACCAGAGTTCCCTGGAGGAGGAGGGGGAGGATGAGGATAAGGAGGAGGAGGAGGAGGAGGAGGAGGAGGAGGAGGAGGAGAGGAGGAGGAGGAGGAGGAGAGGGGAGGAGGAGGAGGAGGAGGAGGAGAGGAGGAAGGAGGAGGAGGAGGGAGGAGGAGGAGGAGGAGGAGGAGGGAGGAGGAGGAGGAGGAGGAGGAGGAGGAGGTGTCGTGGAGGGTTCCAGTAGCGGTGGAAAAGGACCACGCGGAAGAGTCCCACAACAGTGGGGACGGGGAGCCTGAGACCGCCCCCCCAAATTAGAGCGTTCGGTCCGGCAGCCACTTCGCCTGCGGCTTCCCCGCGACCTGTTCTTCGGGAACCGTGCTCTCGCCTCGGTGCTGGCCACACTGTTTGCTCTGGGCGGCCACGACCCCTGGCACGAGCATGCACTGAGCCGCACACGGCTGGCAGAGCGGTTGGCCCGGCAGCCGCGTCGCCTGAGACTTCCCCGCAGCCTAGTCTTCGGGAGCCGTGCTCCCGCCTCAGTGAGGAGTCAAACAATCCACCCCCATAACAACCACCCCGACACGCGAAGCCGTGAAGTGAACGTGCCCAAAGAAGGGATCGAACGGGGCAGGGCTGTTTCGTAAGCGCCCAGGGCCGTTTAGTAAACGCCAATTCTCCGGTCCGGGTGGTTTCTACGCCCTTGACCAATGCCGGCTGCATGTTTGGTCTGGACGGCCACAATCCCTGGCACAAGCATGCACTGAGCTGCACATGGCCGCGCGACCTCCCACTCCTCGTCCCGTCTCTTCATCTTCGTGCATCGCTTGCCAGGCGTCGCGCACCGAGCGCAGGACGGGGGGGAGGGGAGCGGAGCAGAGCGAGGGCAGAGAAAAGTCGCAGTCGAGTGGGCTAAGGAGGAGGAGGAGGAGGAGGAGGAGGAGGAGAAGGAGGAGGAGGATGAGATGGAGGAGGCGGATGAGGAGGAGGAGGAGGAGGAGGAGGAGGAGGAGACAGAGGAAAAAAGCAACGGCACAATGATGACAGAGAAAAGTCATCGCAGTCGAGTGGGCTGAGGAGGAGGAGGAGGAGGAGGAGGAGGAGGAGGAGGAGAAAGACGAAGGCGAGGTGGAGGGGGAGGAGTGCGCGCAGACGAGGGGGCGCGCCCACGAGGCCAGGCGGCAGGGCGGGCCGCGCTGCTGGCAGGCCGCTCACGGCCGCCGGAGTCGAAGTCGTCGAGGGGGCCAGCGCATCTGGACGCACGAGGTTGCTGATCCGAGTCGCCTGCGCTGCTGCCTCCCACTGAAGCACTCTGGGCCTCCCGCATGAGCATACGGTCAACCCGCATAATAAGGATGCGCGGGAAGGATGCAAGGGCCCTGGAAGGCCATGTCGACACTTTTCGAGCGGGGCGCGGGCAACGAAAAAGGCCACGGATGGACCGAGGAGGCGAGGATGCAGGGATGCCCTTGGGAAGGTTGCCCCTTCCCTACCACGCGGGTTGACCGTATCGCAAGCGATCGGGGCCCAGACATAGCCGCACTTGCCGTTCCGCTCTTAGGGTGGCGGTCTGCATCTGAGCATCGAAGGCCGCTTGTGCACAGAGCTGTTGGGCGGGACGCGCGGGCACACCTTTCTTGTAAACCACGGGGCATGCCGCCCGCCTGACCACTGTGAAGCACACGTCCGTCACGGCACATTACAGACACATCGGGCACTATGAGAAGATAAGCTGGTGACGGGCAAGCCCCAGCACAGTCACTTGGCCTGAAACCAGAAAAAGCGCTATTTGTTGGTCAATCGCTGGAGCATCTGATTGCCATGCATAGACCGGAGCGCTAGATGGGCCGACTCACACGCTGGCATGCTCAGCATGGTGTCAGCCTGCCTGCACTTGTTGACCAGAAAAGGACGGACCCTTCTGCAAAAACTTTGAACGTCTTGCAGCGAGGCGATTGTCAACGAACTAATTCCGCGAATATTGGTGATCACATTCCCTCCAATGCCGCCCAACGCTACATGCTTGAACGCCTTGAGAAATTGCTGGTTTTTCTGAGTTATACTTATCCGATAGCAGAACCGGCCCCCTTGATACCAACACATAAACGACCCATCGGCATCGTAAAAGCCAGCGGTGTATGCAGACAGCGCGTCCTCACTAGGGCACAAAACAGACAACCTTTTTGAATATTCTTCTGCGGTCACATCCGTGCGTTCACGCCGACGGGCTTCACGCAACTCGTGTTTCACGGCATGTCTTGACTGATGCGTGTCACTGTGAAGAGTAGCTCCCGGAATCCCTGGGAACAAATGCCGGCTGCAGAGCAAAACGAGTGCTTGGGACCTCTTTAAGCACAATCCATGCTTGCACAAATCTTCGACAATAGGGAAAGCCGCAGTTCCAACCACCCTCCAATTATATACCGGACGCCACTTCGGATTCCTCGCAGGGTAAGTGTGGTCCTCGCGGAGAGTCCCACCGTAAGCGTTATGAAAAATGCTGAGGGTTCTCTTTGTGTCTTCTGACATAGATGCGCCAATGGCAACGCAAGGTGCGACATGCTTTCTTCCCGTGAAACATATAGAGCCGTCACCATCAAAAAAGCCGCCACGCCAGTGCTGGTGCACCTCTTGTGAGAACCTCCTCTGTAGACGCATGCGGTCTGACCGCAGGAAGCGGCGTGCGCGAGGGCAGATTAATAAAACCATCCGATGCAAACCTAACTGCACGCTAGATCTTTGGCCGAACCGGCTATATAAAAAGCACCCTGAGCCCAAGCGGCCTGAGCCCTAAAAGCTACGGAGGACGCGTGGGCACACCTAGGCGAGACTGCGCGCCACAGCTGCACACGGTGAAGGCAGTGGATAAGGAACCACGGGATGAGGAACCCAGGGTCTGGAAGCCCACGAAACTCCAATCGTGGAGTGGCCATGGGTATCACCACCGCCATCATTGGATAAAAGAATCCTCCAGGGTCTGAGGCCTCCTTGGCACATTCCTTAACGAAAGCCCCCACCGTAGCTCAGGGCCCTGGCACGGCCGTCCCAGCACCACGTACCGCAAGTCTCTCTGGAGCGAGCCGCTCGAGAACACACATGTTGATGGCCACTCCTGTTGAGCGGAGAGGCCTGGCACGCACCGGGATACTTCTCGGCATCCCTTCGGGCTGTGGCCGTAACTACTGTCCGCAGTTCGCGTGCGACAGTCCTCGCACATCCACCCCTTCGCGGGTCCACGCCCGCTGGTGGGATCGCCCTCGGAGCTGGTCGCCATGCCGACGTCGGCCCCAGGACCCGTTGGAGGCAGATGGGGCAGGATGAGGAGGAGGAGGAGGAGGAGGAGGAGGAGGAGGCTGGAATGGAGCGGCTGTGGCGGCTCCCAGCCGCAGCGGGGGGCGATGTGCTCAGCAGCGGGAAGTGGTGGGGAGCAAATGGGAAGGCCACATGTGAATCCTACCCCCACCCCCCCCTCAGAAATCGTGGGGTGGTGGGGGTAGGGTTCGCATGCGGCCACCGACAAATCTCCTCTTTGTCCAGACAGGTGGGCGGTGCGGTTGCCTTCTCTGCAATCATAACCACAGCTTACCATCCAAGCCGCCCCTGCTCAAAGATGGAATCGTCTACGAACCCTTCTGCGGCCAAGGCTTTTCTCACCTTTCTACCGGCCAGTCGACACTGAGACCGCTCGGCCGAGACACGCAGGGAGGGGGCTCAGGAGGAGGCCGAGCGGGGAGGAGGAGGAGGAGGAGGAGGAGGAGGAGGAGGAGGAGGAGGAGGAGGAGGAGGAGGAGGAGGAGGAGGAGGAGGAGGAGGAGGGAAGAAGAGGAGGAGCACCAGGACCAGCAGGAAACGCAAGAGGGAGGGGAATGCGGCCGGTTCGTCTGGCCTGCGCTTCCTGCACCACGAGGAGAGCGAACCTGGGGGACTCTGCTCTCTCAAGGAAGTTCACTTCTTCCCCTTCGACGTTGGCGACAACGACGGCGACGGCCACGACGAGCACGAATACAGCGGCGATGACGACGCCCACCACCAACAGGACGATGCCGATGAGGACGACGACGGCGACGGCGACAACGACGACGACGACGACCACGACGAACACGACGGCGGCGAAGGCGAACGCGACTGGACCGCGACCGCGACCGCGAAGGCGACAACGACGACGACGACGACGACGACGACGACGACGACGACGAAGACGACATTGACGACGACGACGCCGATGACGACGACGACGACAATGGCGACTACGACGGCGGCACCGCGTGCAGGAGGCGCCCCAAGTACGCTACCGGCTCCTGCTCCTGCTCCTGCTCCACTCCTGCTCCCCTCCCCCCCCGTCCGCCCTCACAGCGACCCTCCCCGTCTTCCTTCCCCACGGACTCATCCTCCTCGTCCTCCTCCTCGTCGTCCTCCTCCAGCCAAGCGTCAGGTGTTTCAAGCGTCGGATCGTGGGGTCACTCGGTTCGCGGGCTCACGCTCGCCGATCTCCAGAGCTTCCGTTCGCAGGCCGCCAAGTGTTCAGGATCTTGGACTTGGCATCAGGATCATGTACCACGATGTACGGTTCTGAGAACGAAGGTATCTCATAGTGATGATCCTGCGTATCGGCTGCGTTTGGAAGAGCTCTGCTCTTGCTAGTACATGTAAGTTTTGAACACCAAGTCAACGGCTAGAAGTGCGACGAGCCGAAATCGACTCACAGCGCTGGCAACGAAATCGACTCACAGCTGATTTGGAGGCCAAGAATTTCTCGTTCCATCTCACCACTGCCGTGTGGCCAACGGTTGCTCGAATGTATACCAACATTTCTGTGGAGAAAAATTAGATGGATGGTGCGGATTGTACCGTGTTTCGGAAGTTGTTCTCGCGCTTCCGATACAAAAAAACAATCACTCGGGTGCTGCCCTGCTGGCGTGCATTGCTTCAGGGGGTACCTGGCCCGGGGCACGGCTTCAGGACGCGGGGGACCTCACCAACGGCATGTGCCCTAGGGGTGGAGTGGCTCGTGAAACCAGCTTGCATCGGTCCTGGTATGGTACGGCGAATGCCCACATCGACCTGGACCAGATCCATCGATCCCAACCCCTTCTCGAAATGGCTGGCCATCCCCAGCATGAGAGCAGTGTTTTCTGGACTCGTGGTCCTCCACCTCGTGCAGCTGCTGTCGCCTCCCTCCTCCCCTTCCTCCTCCTCCTCCTCCTCCTCCTCCTCCTGCTCCTGCTCCTCCTCCTCCTCCTTTTCCTCCTCCTCCTCCTCCTCCTCCTCCTCCTCCTCCTCCTCCTCCTCCTCCCTGAGACGTGCGTCAATCCTGGGGTCTGTCCGATGGGGGGCAGCGGGTGCGAGGGGGCCGATAATGGCCTGGAGGATTATGGGGGCAAGTGGGCGCTCGACTGGAGATTTAGGCGGTCTATATGGGCCGTGGTTCGGATGGATGACGTTAGTCTTAAGTCGGGCCTGTCCCTCTACAGGAGGAATATTCGACAATAGCCAAAAATAGTGTGGGGACGATTTTTGAATCTCTGTCAGCATATTTTTGCTTTGTTTTAAATTGTCGCCCCAAATCTGCCTGTAGGAGGACATGCCCGACCTAACACTAGTGTTCATGATGAGCTGCGGTGTGATGCGATCCTCACGGGTACCCTTCCTACGGAGACCCAGTCTAGACCCCCGGCTGAATTATTTGCTCTTGTCATGTTGTTTATTTACTATGATGGAGATTTGTGGCTTACTCCGACTATTTACTACTGGCTAGGGGCCTCAGGAGGGATAGGTCTTACATCGCCCAGACCTCCCCCATGCTGGACTTGTTCATACAGGTCCTGGACCTCCTGGACTCGCGTGAAGGTCGTTTGGAGCCCCTGTGGACCAAGGCCAACTCAACGGCTGCGTCTCGTGACCTCTGGGGTATTTCTGAGGCCGATGTTCTCTGAACTACTGGACAGCTTTTTGTCGCTGGGAAGGCTGCAGGCATAGCTGAGATGCCTAAGGAACACGTTGCAATGCTCCAGATATTCGACGAGATGACTGACACGGTTCTCCATCCGCTTTTCGAAGTAGAAGTTGCTTTACCTTGCAAGCGACTTGTGTAAGACAGGGTTGAGCGTCCTCCTCCTCGCCCCAAGGCCCTGCCATCACACACAATAAGGAAACAGCGTCTCGAGGCCGCAGGTCCTTCTATCAAGATGACGGGCACCAGGTTGTACTACGTGCCGTGCCGTTCGAGTCTTTGAGGCGGCACACCTGGTCGTTGTCTGGGGATGCGAGAGATGAGACTCTCGGTCGGGCGTGTAGCTGTCAGCACGCGCCCTGGGGCCCCGCGCGCTCACTCATCTCGCGACCTTGATGTCTTGCGCGGCGCCCTGAGCTGTCAGGTCGGGCATGCCCCCTACAGTCGGATATTGGGCGAAAATGAAAAATACCCCAACAAAGATACCCTAAAATAGTCAAAACATATTCAAAACATCGTCCCCATTCTATTGTTTGACTATTTTTGAATTTTCCTCCTGTAGAGGGACAAGCCCGACTTAACTGTACTGCCGAGACTGCGGGACCACTCGGGCCTGCCAGCTCCTCACCGAGAGGCTTGCCCGCCAGGAGGCAAGCCCACGAAGGCAGGCGCCGGTGTCTTGGTTCGTCACGAGGCCTTCCGCAAAAAAATGGCATGTCATCTCCTGAGCAGTGATGGGAACTTCCAGGCAGAGACTGCAATGAAGGGGCTGTGCTTGGTCCGTGAGGAGGACCATGTTAGAGAAAAACTGTAGTGGCGCAGAAATTCTCAAAAGTGTCCCCTCTCTGTTTCGACGGGGCGCCAGGCTGGCACCCCGTCGAAACGCCCTCGCCTCTTCCACGCCTCAGGGAGAAAATGAAAGCTGTACGTGTGACTATCATGACATCTGTGGCCGTCTCAGTTGTCCTCATTGGCAACCAGGCCGCACTGGCACCAGATCCCAAACTATTGGAACCCCCCCCGCACACAATCGACACCACGTACGACCCCCCGGGGGCCAGGCCGAGCGCGCTGGCGCCGCCAGTGCGCTCGGGCTGGCCCCGACGGTGGCGCCGAGTACTCCCTCCTCCTCCTCCTCCTCCTCCTCCTTCTCCTCCTCTCCTCCTCCTCCTCCTCCTCCTCCTCCTCCTCCTCCTCCTCTGTCTCCTCCTCCTCCTCCTCCTCCTCTTCTTCCTCCTCCTCTTCTTCCTCCTCTTCTTCCTCCTCCTCCTACTCTTCTTCTCCTGCTGCTCCTCCTGCTTCTCCTCCTGCTTCTCCTCCTCCTCCTCCTGCTTCTCCTCCTCCTCCTCCTACTCCTCCTCCTCCTCCTCCCCCTCCTCCCCCTCCTCCTCCTCCCCCTCCCTCTCCGCGGCCTCGTTTCCGCTTGGGCGCGGCGCGTGTTCGTCCCCCGCCCAGTCGTTGAAAGAGGAGCCGCGCGCGCGAGCGCCTTCCGCTCCGTGCGTGGGGACGCACGCCAGTCCCGATGCGCCGTGGCGTCG
>CAUYUJ010019220.1:74596-123259 GCA_963575745.1 Prorocentrum cordatum | reverse complement strand
CTCTTCCAGGACGGGCGTAGCAAGGTCCGACTTGCCGATGAGGCGTCTGCATGGTACAGTGCGTGACCCCGAAATGCCAAATATGGAGCTCCAGTTATCAACGGGACCCCTCTGCCTCGTTACTCCTGGTCTGAGACCGAGCTAACCGTGGGCATTGCACATGTTTCGGAGCGCTTCTGTCAGGGAGCGGATATGGGGAGCAGGAGCACCGGGGAGCTCACGTTTCTGGCGTTTGTAGGGGGAGGTTGGGGGAGGGGGAGCAGGAGCGCGGGGAGGGCGGGGAGGGCCACGTGCGGGGTCGTTCGGGCTACCCTGGACGGGGCCGTTTGCTCAGTGCTGGTCATCGTGCTCCGTCTGTCTCGCACAGTTGGCGATCGCGTGATAGCTGGGCCCGGGCTGGGAGCACGGCGTCTCCTCCTCGTTCTCTCCTCTGTCGGGCGACGAAATCTATACATCTCCACTGCTCCCTGACCATGCCCATCTTGAACCCAGGAGCTGTGTATGCGCCCTCCTGGCCAAGCCAGGAGGGCGTGGCGTATACACCGCTGCGGGGTTGAGGATGGGCCTGGCCAGGGAGCAGTGGATATGTATAGATTTCGTCGCCCTACTCTGCGCTCTCTCCCTCCCCTGTCTCGCCTTCTCGGCGGGAAGGGGTCGGAGGGAGGGGGTCTTCGGCCTTCCTTGCTGGAGAGGCGAAGGGGAGGCACACGCGCCTACATCCCCTCCCAGCACGAGCAGGAGCACAGTACACTAGTGTTAAGTCGGGCGTGTCCCCCTACAGGGGAATTTTCTACGAAAAACTAAAAATACCCCAACAATACCCCAAAAAGGTAAAGAAATACTCAGAAAATAGTCCCCAGACTATTTTTGTAATATTTGTTTGATTATTTTGGGGGTATGTTTAATTTTTCGTCGAAAATCCCCCTGTAGGGGGACAGGCCCGACTTACCACTAGTGCTGGAACCTCACAGGTTTGCAGTGTTGGAGCAGATGCTATTCTGAAAGAGGGCGCGCTCCTCGCTGCGCGCCAGGCTCAACGTGCCCTGAGGCGGCGACGAGAGGGGGACGTGGTGGGTGTGGGCAGCAGACCCTCGCAACGACCTCTGCTCCGATCCTTTCCACCCCACCCTCTCCGCCCCTTGCCCTGCAGGGGCGAGGGAGGGCCGGGTCTGACGAGAGGGGGGGAGTGGGAAGGAGGTGGATAGCGAAGTCTGCTGCGTGCAGCTCTTCCCAGACCCACCCACCCTTTTGCTATGCCCCCCTTTGCGTCCGTCCCCCTTCAGAGGGGACGTCGGCGGTTCAGAGAGGGGGCCCAGGAAGGGACCCCATGTCGGATTTACACGGTTTGGGGCCCCTCGTTTCGGATGCAGTTCTTGGGAGGTTCGGTTCAGCATCGGCAGTGGAAGATCCGTGGTCGAAAACCAACCTCATCTGGCCCAACCTGGCCTAAATCCCGTTCAGTCCAGCTTACCCTTGCTCAATCCCGCATAACCTGGCTTATTGGGCCGAATCTGACAGAGTCCGGCATATGGCCGCCTAAGCGGGATCAGTAGTCCTTAAAATTTAATTTCTTCCTTAAGGCCCCGTTCTTTCAGGGTCCCTTACTTGAAGCATTTGTTAGCATTTGCGCAGCACGGCGTACAGCTGCCGCGGCCCGGCCCGCGCGCCCGCCCCGCGATGGCGAGCAGGCCGTACTGCCGGCGGCTCGGCCCCAGCCCGGGAGGTCGACTGGCGGCAGGGCGCGGAGGCGGAGGGAGAAGAAGACGAGGAGGAAGAAGAAGACGAGGAGGAGGAGGAGGAGGAGGAGGAGGAGGAGGAGGAGGGAGGAGGAGGAGGGAGGAGGGAGAGGGAGGAGGGAGGTAGGAGGAGGAGGAGGAGGAGGAGGAGGGGAGGAGGAGGAGGAGGAGGAGGAGAGGAGGAGGAAGAGGAGGAGGGGAGAGAGGAGGAGGAGGAGGAGGAGGAGGAGGAGGGGGGGGAGGAGGAAGGAGGAGGAGGAGGAGGAGGAGGTGGAGGAGGAGGAGGAGGAGGAGGAGGAGGAGGAGGAGGAGGGGAGGAGGAGGAGGGGGAGGAGGAGGAGGAGGGAAGGAGGAGGAGGAGGGGGCCCAACCGACCCATAGCAAACCATTCCCGGATAGCGCCTTGGAGAGCTGTATAGGGTTGTGAAAGTTTGAAGCCGGCTTCGCAGGGTAGCCCTGCAGACCTCGTTCCGGCTCCCGTGGAAACACCTCGGCGCACTTTTGCCTGAGTTTGCCGCGGGTCCCAGCAGGCTTTGTCCGAGCGTTTCCCAAAGCGTGTGCCCAGAAGCTCTCCACGAGCGTGTTTCTGTGTTGCTTGGGGCATAATGGGCATGATAGCCCCCGGCCCCCCTTCCCCCCCCCTATAACGTAACGCCCCTCCCCACCCCCAGTGCGCTCCAGGCACTGCCGCCGTGCGCACGGCGGGGAGGAGGCGCTACATTATACCACCTCCCTGGCCTTTCCACCCCTCCCCCCCACTATAGTGCCCATTGTCGCCGAGAATGCAGAAACGCGCTCCAGAAACTCCTTCTCGCAGGCCTAGAGGTTGACACCAACACCAAGATCGGCGGTGTGCCTCCACCGAGGGAAGACGATCCCGATCTCGGTGATGGTGGTAATATTCTGGCTTCCAAGGTGGCCGAAATATTGCCACCAACACCGAAATCTAGGAGCATCTTCCCCCTGTGGAGGCAACCCCCTGGCCTCCAAACTTGGGAAGCTCCTTTCAGGAGCTTCCGCAGCTCTCTCGAGAGCGTGTTTCAAAGGCTGTCCGGCGCTCCGCCATGCGGGGTCTGAGCTTCGCAGGTCCCCGTCCTCTCGCCTGGCCCCGAGACGTGTGCGTGGCGGCCGGAGTGAAGCTTCAAAAGGCGAGGATGACTCAGGAGGGGAAAAACACATAGACACAATTAATCGCCAATTCGCTAGAAAATATGGGAATTTAGGGGGAAGACAAAGCCCCAGAAAATATCGGAAAACATAGGACATCCTGTTATTTGTGTGTATTTATGTGTGTGTCCCATGGCCCCCTCAATAACGCCACGAAAGGAGATGGTTTGCTAGGGGTCGGACGTCAACGACTTGGCAACAGACCCTGCCTCCGAGTTCCCTCTGCACGGGGTCCCTGCCAGAAGTCGGCTTCATTGCGGGAAGTGGCCCTTTCGAATACCAGCGTCCGAGACGCCTCGATCGTGCCAAAATGCCGTTCCTGGGACTTCAACGCCGCGGATCCACGCGGGGTGATGGGTGAGGAGGAGGAGGAGGCGGAGGAAGTCTGATCGTCCGCACTCCCCGGGCCTCTTGGGCCATCTTGGGCCGTCGGAAGGCCGCTCGGAAACAAATGCCAGACTCTTGCAGGAACCCACGGAAAAATAATGACTGGCCTCCTCGGGCCTGCTTGGCGCCCGTTTTTTTTTCAGTGTTTTGCCGATCGGCGCGGACCCTCGCCCCCCCCCTCCTCCTCCTCCTCCTCCTCCTCCTCCTCTTTCTCGTCCTCCTCCTCCTCCTCCTCCTCCTCACTCCTCCTCGTTCCTCCTCGCTCCTCCTCGTTCCTCCTCGTTCCTCCTTCTCCTCCTCCTCCTCCTCCCCCTCCTCCTCCTCCTCCCCTCCCCCCCCATGAAGTAGCCGTTTTTTGGCGCCTGCTTCAGGTAGGTGGAGCCCCTCCCGTACAGGACGCACTGGTGCAAACAGTCGAGAAGAGCAAAGGCCCGGAGCCAGACCCCCCCTCCCAATTCCATGCCGCCCAATGCGGAAACGCCGAAGAAGAAAACATTCACCTGGAGTTGTGAAGTTCCAACCTACTGCAGCCTGAGTGAGTCACCAGAGAGAAGTTCGAGCACCCAGAAAGTGCCGAAACCTGGAGGGTGTTCACGTGTCGGGCCCTGGGAGGCGATGCTCGTCCGTCACTGCGTCGGTACTTTTGCTGGGTGCTCGGAATGACTTCTGGAATACTGCCTTTGGGGCCACAGAAGCCTGGAGGGCCTCCTGGAGGCCTCTTGGAGGCCTCTTGGCCGTCTATGGGGCGCAGGGGCCCTGACCTTCCAGAGAGCTATTTTTTTAGCAGTGGAGACCTAAAAACCTAAAAAGCTGAGCGAAACAGCCTACAACCAAGACGTAGAATAGCTCTGGGATAGGCTTTTAAGTCGGGTGCGATTTTTTAGCCCTCCTGGAAGGTCAGGGGGGGGGCGGGGGCGACTGCTGCAGCCCGTGCGGCAGCCCCGGCACCGCGCGAGCCGAGGCAGGCCCCCCCCTCCCCCCCCCCCCGGGGGATCGCTGTCTTTCAGGAGGGGAGAAAAAAACACACAGACACAATTGATCGTCGATTCCCCGGAAAATATGGGAAACTATGGGAAGTGGGGGGAAGACAAAAAGCCAGAAAATATGGGAAAATATAGGGGACTATTTTTATCTGTGTGTATTTATTTGTGAGTCCTGGGGCCCCTTCAGTCTTGCAGCGGAGGCCCACGCCGCGGCGCGCCCTGCTTGCCTCCAGGGTGCCCGCCCCTGGTCTCCTCGGGCTCCGGTGGCCTCCGCGATGGAGGCTCGCGGTGCTCCCCACACCGGGGATCGACGGGCGTCCTGGGGTCTCTTGGTGGTCCCCAATCGTGGTGGTGAGAGCACCTGGTGGTGAGTTTTGGGCGATTTGGATAATGGTTTTCGAGCGCTGGCTGGCCCAGGAAACGCAAAACCTCGTGGCGACCGCGTGTCCCCAAACCCAGTGGCGACCCAGAATTATTTCTTTGGGGAATCGGGATCACCACCGGGTGTCTCACCACCTGGTTTGGAGACCACCAAGTCTCGGGGTCTCGGGTCTGCACGATCGAGATGGGCACGGAAAGAACGGGTACAATCCTCGACAGAGGTTCCTGTTCATTTTGAACGGGACTCGCGGTCCGCGCCGCCGCGGCCTGTGTCCATTCGAGACAGAAGGCCGCCTGCCCAACAGCGGCCGCTGCTGGTTTGGGACAGCATTTGTTGTTGAGCATTGTGCCCACTCTTTCCGTACCCGTTGGGTTTCTTGTGGAAGGCTCCTTGTGGTCGAGCCCCTATTGTATGCATCGTTCTCTGCACGTCCCGTTCGGTACCGCCTGATCCCCGGGCTTCGCCCGCCTCTGGCCGCGTGAGGCCCCGCCTGCTCCCGCCCCATCTCTGCCAATTAAAGCTGTGCGCGTCCCGCAGAGCTTTTAGCGGAAGAGGCTCTCGCCCTGCAGATCAAAAAAGTATGCATCGTTCTGCCGAGCGGCGCGGGCCCTCGCACGCCCCCTCCCCCCCCCATGGAGACGATCTTGGCCGTGTTGGGCGCGTGCTTCGAGCGGGTGGAGCCTCTCCCATAGGCCGCGCTGCTGCCGACAGACGGTCGCGTTCAGCAGAGGTCCGGAGCTAGACCGCCCCCCTCCCCTCGGAGGTTGATGGACCTCCTACCCTGACACGACGATTCGCGAATTGGCCGTCGTCGGTTCGCGAGAGGGCGTCGCGGCCGTCACTTCTGCGGGTCCAGGTCCGCCGGTTTCGGTCCTAGGCCGTTTGCGCTCAAGGGTGGTTCACTAACAGGAGGTTTCTCCACCGCCGATCCGCCCCCCTTTCCGCCCAATGTTAAAAGTCGGGCCTGTCCCTCTACCGGGGGGAATCTTCAAGAATAGTCAAAAAATAGTCCGGGGACTATTTTTTGAGTTTCTTTTTTACCATTTGGGAGCATTTTGGGGGTATGCTTTATTTTTCTTCCAAAATCCCCCCTGCAGGGGGGCACGCCCGACTTACGCCCAGTGGCGAAGCGCCGCATCCGAAACCGCTCACCAGGGAGGGCGGGGCCCGCGCTCGAGGCCACCACGGCACGTGCCCCGCCCCGTCGCGGGGCGCGCACGTCGGGGCCTCCCAGGGGGGGGGGCGGAGCGGGAGGGGGTGCCGGGTGCCTCTCGGCCACGCGCAGAGGGGGGGCAGGGGGAGGGGGTGGGAAGGCTTCTTAGGAGCACCCCTGCCTCTCAGGAGGCGCGGGTCTTCTCCATACGTGTGAGGCGGGGCGCCTTCTGTGAGGCCGCCCCCTTCTAGGAAGCCTTCCCCCCTCCCCCATGCCCCCCTCTGCGCGGCGCCGGTCCTCAGAGGAGGAAGAAGGTACCGACGCCGCTGCCCTCGCCGCGTTTTCGTCTGTTTTGGGGCCTCCTGGGAGGCCCTCGTCGCTACCGCTGGACTCGCCTCGAAATTCGGGTCAGAGTGCACCCCAGGAGAGGTCCAGGGAGTACAGTGGAGACCCATGCCACGAAACACCCTGCTTGCCTCCAGGGTGCCCTGAGGTTCTCGGGTTTCGATGGTTTTGTTATGGAAAGCGTGACGCCCCCAAACCAAACATCAATGGACTTCCTGAGATCTCAGGGGGTTGGGTTTCTTGTGAAAGGTTTCTTGTGTTCGGGCCCCTATTGTAGCGGTATGGTTACCTTTTGGTTTCCCCAGTTCCAGGCCTCCCAGAAGGGGCCCAAGCAGATGGTGGAGAGCAGGAGGGGTAGCGGGAGGACGAGGCGCGGGAGGAGGAGGAAGGAGGAGGAGGGGGAGGAAGGGAAGGAGTTGTAGGAGGAGGAGGAGGAGGAGGAGGAGGAAGGGAGGAGGAGGAAGAGGAGGAGAAGGACGAGGAAAGCAGGAGGAGGAGGAGAAGGGAAGGAGGAGGAGGAGGAGGAGGAGGCGGGGGAGGGAGGGGAAGGAGGAGGAGGAGGGAGGAGGAGGAGGAGAGAAGGAGTTGGAGGAGGAGGAGGAGAGGAGGAGCATGAGGAGGAGGAGGAGGAGGAGGAGGAGGAGGAGGAAGAGGAGGAGAAGGACGAGAGGAAAGGAGGAGGAGGAGAGGAAGAAGGGGAGGAGGAGGAGGAGGAGGAGGAGGAGGAGGAGGAGGGAGGAGAAGGAGGGGCCGGGGGGGGGGGAGGAGGAGGAGGAGGGAGAGGAGGCGGAGAGGAGGAGGAGGAGGCGGAGAGGAGGAGGAGGAGGAGGAGGAGGAGGAGGAGGAGGAGGAGGAGGAGGAGGAGGGAGGAGAGAGCGAGCAAAAGTGGGCCAAGGGCGGGACCGCGCCCTCGCCTCGCCCACCCCGCGGGGCACCGAGGCGCGCGCCGCTAAGGTGCCGCTAAGGTGCCGCTATAAGTGCCGCTGTCTCGGGGCCCACTGGTGTCAAACCAGTTCCCGGGCACGGCGACGACGACGACGACGACGACGACGACGACGACGACGACGATGACGACGACGACGACGACGACGACGACGACGACGACGACGACGACGACGCTCCGCGGCCTTCGCGGCGAGGGCGCGAGGGCCGCGCGCGCGAGGGCTCCGCGGGGGCTCCGCGGGGGCTCCGCGAGGGCCTCGGCGCGCGAGGGCCTCCTCGGGAGGAGCGGGGGCAGCACTGGAGGGCGGCGAGGCTGCTCGGAGGCCCTCGCGCCTCTGGGCAGGAGCGTCTGCTGGTCTTCTTTGGGGGGGGCGCAGAGCATCGCAGGCGATTTCTCTCCCCCAATCCCCGACTTCCGCCAGAAAAGTTTGGTCGCTCAGAAAAGGGGAGGAATCTTGGGATACATCCCGAGGGGGCTATTCGGACGCACCCCTGTCGAGGATGGACGCCCCCCCCTCGTATATCCCAGGGTTGGGCCCCAAATTGTTGATCCTCTCGAAAACCTCACGGAGCCTGGGATAGGGGTCGACATATCCCCTGTTATCGAGCACTTCTCGGAGGGCCGGGCGGTCTCGAACCTTCCGAGGAGGCCTCCTCCTCGTCGTGGTCTTCCTTGTCGTCGTCGTCGTCGTCGTCGTCGTCGTCGTCGTCGTCGTCGTCGTCGTCGTCGTCGTCGTCGTCGTCGTTTCACGGCGTTGCGGGGGGGAGGGCGTTCGAGCCCCCCCCTTGGGGAGGGGAGGGGGGGGGCGTTCGAGGCCCCCTCTCGGGGAGGGGGCGTTGGACACATCGTCTTCGTGGGCGAGTCGGTCGGGCGGGCGGGCGGAACACGTCGTCGCCGTCGTCGTCGTCGTTTGCCCGCGCTGGGGGGGGGGAGGGGAACGGGGGGAGGTCGCCCCCCTCGCTCGCAGCCGATCCGGGGAGAGGCCACCAAAGTGGTGGCGGCCGCCGCGCAGTCAGAGCGCCAGGCGGGCACACAAGAGAGGAGCTGGGCCAGTCGCCCTCTCCAGGCACCGCAAGAGCGCATCGGTCAGGGCACAGCTCTGTCGAACTCCGACCACGAGGGGATGGAGGAGCGGGAGGTGAGGGCAAGCCATGATGCCGAGGCTGCTCTGCGGCACCAGCGGCGGAAGGAGTTGACTCTATGGTGCGCACAGACGGAGGGAGCTGGCGAGACTCCTGCGCATCGGGAGTTTGCATATGAGGCGAGCACCACACGCGAGCAGCGCAGACCGCGCCTGTGGCATGGGCGGCACAGTTGGATCTGGAAGTGCCTCTTCGCATATTGCTGGGACACTCGCCTTTGAAGAGGCGGCACGGACAGTGCAACGTGCAAGTGGCAAGCTGCCTACCCAGCAAGGGCTCGGGCTCTGCGGAAGAAGGAGGAGAATGAGGAGGCGGAGGAGGACGAGAGAAGAAGGAATGGAGAAAGGAGAGAGGACTGGGAGGAGGGGGAGGGGGGAAGGAGGAGGAGAGAGGAGAGAGGATGGGGGACGGAAATAAACATGTGCGCTCGCGCCATATCTGCAATCATACCCCCTCACACCCATCCCTTCGCATTGCGAAATTGTTTCCGCGATCCTCCGACGGGTGTCATGGCGAACTTGGGACCCCCACAGAGACACCAGCTTGCTATGCGCAATCGGAAAACAAGGGGGGCAGGGAAGGTCTGCCTACGAGGAAAGAGGATGAAGGAGGAGGAGGAGGAGGAAGAGGATCTGGGATGATTGAGGGGGAGGGTGATCGAGAGGAGGAGGAGGAGGAGGAGGAGGAGGAGGAGGAGGAGGAGGAGGAGGAGGAGGAGGAGGAGGAGGGGGATGGAGGGGGATGGAGGGGAGGGGAAGAGGAGGAGGCGGAGGTGGAGGCGGTGGAGGGCGTGGCGCGCCCGAAAAATACACGACATAAGCACAACAAAAAGCCACTCGCACACCATTCGGCGCGCGCACCGATACTGCTCGAAGGCTGGCATGTCTGGAGCAAAGCCCGAACCTAGGCGTGAGAGAACTTGTCGGGGAGTGGGCGCGATACCCGCTCCCGGCCAACGGGCGTTCCTGCCAGCCCCGGGTCGGCAGAGCCGAACGCCATGCACCAGAACCGAGGCGAAGAATTGATGAATGAGGACGTTGGGGGTGGCCTCAGCAGCAGCAGCAGGAGAGGGCAGAAGAGGAAGCGGAGAGCACCCTCTCCGCAGTGTGCACTGCCCTCCCTGGCTGCACCGCGACGGCATTCGAAGCCGTGCCACATCCTTGCGGCCTGACGCTCCACAGGACTTCCGAGGCCACGAATCAAGCAGTGGCGAAGCGTCCTGGCTCGCCTATAGCCCTACCAAACAATGTTCTAAGAGCCTTCTGCGGCTTCCACGACATGTTCTTGGAACATTTCTGGCGGAGTCTGTCTTGTTTGAACACGTCGGGCTCATGTTCTGAGAACCCTGTTTTTGTTCTTAGAACATTTCGGGGTTCTAAGAGCAGTTCGTGGTAGGACTATAGGGATGCCGGGACGGTCGGCCCCTGCTCAAACGAAGGAGATCTGACGATCAGAGCCCCGAGTCATCAGGGGTAACTCGGGTCAGGGATAACTCGGGTTCGTTTGTCGGGAATCCGAACCCGAGTAACCCCGGACCCGAGTTACCCCGGATAATTCGGGCGTCCAGAGCCCCGAATCATCAGGGGTAACTCGGGTCAGGGATAACTCGGGTTCCTTTTTCGGGAACCCAAACCCGAGTTACCCCGGACCCGAGTTACCCCGGATAACTCGGGCGCCCAAGACGAGCGGCCGGCCCGAGTCCCGTTTTTCCCGCGGGCCCGCGGCGAAGAGGCGCGGTGGCGCTGCGCACGGTGCCCGCGGAGCGGCCCGGCCCCGTGGCGGGGCGCCTGCCCGGGCGCGGGGGGCAGCCAGCCGTCCCTGCGGGGTGCACGAGGCCCCGGCGGCCCCTCCCGCAGCTCGAGGCCGAGATCGCTGCTCGTCCGCCTCCTCCTCTCCTCCTCCTCCTCCTCCTCCTCCTCCTCCTCCTCCTCCTCCTCCTCCTCCTCCTCCATCTTATCATCCTCCCTCCCCCTCCTCCTCATCACCCTCATTCGTCCCCTCCACCTCTCGTCCTCATCGTCATTACACTTCTCCCCAGCATCTTTGTCCTCCTGGCCATCGCAGCTTCCCCGTCCAGCCCATCGGCCTCCTCGTCCCTCCTCCTCCCGCCTCCTTCCCCTGCTCACCCTGCTCTTTATCCACCTGATGTTTCCACTCCCCATCCTCCCCCCTGTCCCTCCTCCCCCTCGTTTCCTTCATCTGCGATGACGCAGGAAGCCCAGCCCCGTGGGGCGCATCGCCCGTGCCCAAACGCTGCGGACCCGGAGGGGACAGAAGATCAGACAGCTGTGCCCTGGTGTCTCGCCACCTTCCCTGCCATCTCTTCCTGGGCGAGGGCACGGGAGAAGGAGGAGGAGGAGGAGGAGGAGGAGGAGAGGCAGGAGGAGATGGAGGATGGAGGAGGATGGAGGAGAAGGAGAAAGAGTTGGTGGAGGAGGAGGGAAGTGAGGGAGCAGGCTTCGTTCACCTCGCTTGGAGCATTCGGCTCACGGGCCCCGGTGTGACTCGAGTCTTTTGCCTGCCGAGGCAAAGTCTGGGCTGCCACGCAAGATGATCCTGTCTCGGAGTCGTTCTTGACAGCCTATATGGACGGGGGGGGACAGCAGTTAACGGGCGAAGAACAGTATAAAATTAACTTTTTCGCCGTCGGGGACACCTGCCCCAGGGCGGCTGGAAAGTTTATACCCTTACGGTGGCACCGTAGGGGTATAAACTTTCCAGCCGCCCAGGGACAGGCAGGCGCCCCCGACAGCGAAACAGTTTATTTTATACCGTTCTTCGCTCGCTGAAGCAGACAACAAGGATGAACGCGAGCATGGACACAGGCAGAGGAAGGACGACGCCGGGAGAGATGAGAGAGACATGCGTCGCTGCAAAATGTGAGTTGGGCCGTCTTGTCCGCTTCTGCCGGTGTCGGAGTGCCGCAGGACATCGGGACCCGTTTGGTTGCCAAAGTTTTTGGGAGTTTGTTGATTGATCGTGCGGCCTTCGGCACCGCCCAGAAAATGGTGTGCTTATCGGCGGTGTTGCTAGTATCTATCCTGGGCCAGGCTGGAGTTTGAACTCCCAAGACGATGGTTGCAGTAGTCGTTCTGATTCCCCAACCGGCAGGTTGGGATTGCTAGACTCGCAAAGACATAAGGAAAACCACATCCCGACCCGCCACGCACACCCTGCATACCGCGGGCGCCAGGCCCACGCGTGCCGGGGCTCATCCGGCATCCCACCGCTCGCTTGTGGGTGGGCATCGTTCG
This sequence comes from Prorocentrum cordatum, assembly GCA_963575745.1. NCBI lineage: Eukaryota > Dinophyceae > Prorocentrales > Prorocentraceae > Prorocentrum > Prorocentrum cordatum. The sequence goes on along the minus strand of CAUYUJ010019220.1, from coordinate 111,767 downwards.
AAGCCCCGGTGCGCTGCCTCTTTCTGGCCTCGCCCCGTGGAAGCGCGTGCGGCCGCGTGCTCTGGCCGGGGTTCTCTCCGGGCTTCGGCCTCGTGGCGCGGCGCGCGGAGCCGCCCTTCTGGGGGCCCTCGCCGGATCCTGGGACCATCAGGCAGCAGCTCGGGCTGAAGAATCGGCCCTGGGAAAAGGGTTGGGCCTTCTTTCTTTCATTCAAGCAGTGGCGAAGCGTCCTGGCGCGCTTGTAGCCCTACCAAACCATGTTCTAAGAACCTTTTTTGTGGTTTTCACGAAATGTTCTTACAACATTTCTGGTGGGGTCTGTTTTGTTTTAACACATCGGGCTTATGTTCTAAGAACATTGTTTTCCGTTCGTAGAACATGTTTGGTTTCTATAGGGTGGGACTATAGGAATGTGTTCAGTCCCGGTCTCCGTATTTCCTCGACCTCTCTCTTCCCGAAACTAGCGCAGGACAAACAAGGGGGAAACAAAAAACGAATACACCACACAGTTTGCACCACATATCTTGCACAACATATTCTCATTTCAAATGAATAACGAGATCGCCCCCTTATGAGCCCAGACTTGTCCGTTCCCCCTGGGACATTATATATAAGATATATTTATGCTTCGTCGTCGCACGTTTGCCATATGAACTCATACCATCCCAACCCAAGCGGTAGCGATACCCGCCCTGTCATCTTTAGCAAACAATCCCATGCGCGCACACTCGTTTATCTCAAAGATAATGACTCGGGATTCTCTTGCAGAAATCTTCACGTAGGCCGTACGCGCGCGCACATGTCGAAATCACACGGGATATATGAGTTCTGCAAGCGCCTCAACATAAGCACATCGAGCAACTTGAGGTGGTTCAGCACACTTGTTGTACATGTTCTGCCTGCGCGCACGTGCTGGAATCATATGAAGACCGTACGATTTTAGTAACCTCGTCCAGAATCCGCAGTCTCAACTCACCACGCGGTGCATCCGCGTTGATCCAGCATGCGCCCAGCGCACGAATCCGTATCAAATCAGATCATGCAGGCCATACGTGTCGAAATCGTCCTAAAACCATTGGTTCCTGAAGCAATCCAGGATCGAACTCTTCAAAAACATGTGGCAACAACCAAACAAGTCTGCTAGATTTCTTGGATGGTTGCGCACGCACTTCATCACCATCACCCTCACCAGCGCCATCGCATCACCGCTGGTATCGTTGTCTTCAACCGCCGCCATTGCCGCCAACATCAGTCAATTACCCTCAGCACTGACATATGGACATCTTCATCGTCATCGCCGTCATCAGCATCGGCGCCGTCATTGGCATTGCCGCTGTCATCGTCAGCGTCGCCACCACCATCGTTACTTTCACCATCGTTGTCGAAGCCATCAGGACACCGCACCAACCCGTGCCACTAACCCGCACGGAAGTGTCCGCGCGATAGCGCGGTTTTTGCGACGCATTGGGAAGTTCTTCTTGGCAGGCGCCATCGCGGCCGCATCTAAACCAGGTTGCCGCTCTCCGCGCGAGCTTGCGCGAGTTTGCGCATGCCAGCGCGGCCGCAGAGATGCGCCAGCCAGCGCTAAGCACATCCGCAGTCGTGACAGCATGGGTTGTTCAAAACAAGTTGCGGCTCATCGTCGTTACCAGCATCGTTGCCGCCATGTGCAAAACAAGTTGCGGGTAGGAGGGTGGGGCGTTTGCGCGAACAGTGGAGCTCACACTTCACAACGTACAACAAGTATTCCGTCCCATCGACTGGGGCACATAGTTTGTTCGTCATGGCTTACACGACATCCGTTCCCCTTTCAAAAAGAGAATAGCGCCGAATAGTTCCCCGAGCCAGGACGTATCGATTACCAGGGGGACGTTATAAACTACATTTGGTTACGTTCACTCTGCACAACAAACCAGACCATCCCAGCCAGGCCGATATCGACCCCCCCACCCATCTTTTTTTCAACCAATAGCATGTTCGCGCAGCCGTGTGTCGCGAAGGATCGTGTTGCACGACTCCTTTCCAAATCCAAATTGATACCACAAAGTCAGCACGCCCGCGCACATGCCGAAATTGGACCAGACACGTGAGTCGTGCAGGCAAGTTCAGTGATGATCTGTTTGATGAAGTGGTGTGGCACGACAAGCTTTTCGTGTGCTTTGCCCGCGCGCATTCGTTGTAAGCACACGAAGACCATATGCATGTGGGAATATCGTCGGGGCCCTGAAGAAGGAACCCTTTTTGTTGGGGAGGGCCTCCGCGTTCCCTAAGTGTTTCACAGCTTGCCTCAGGCTTTCCTTATGTTTTCGATCGGAAATCGAAGTTCAACTTATGGAAAAAAAGGGGCCCCGTTCCTTACTTAGGGTTCCTTAGGTCAACGCCCCGACTGTATCGTCCAGCATCCGCAGGCTCACCGCAGCAGGCGGTGCACATGCGTGGATTTAGACTTCGCCCAGTGCACGACGCCGCATCGCATCATAATACCAAGCGAGGCACGCGCGTGCCGCCACGCGCTCGTCCAGACACCCTTTCCAAAATCACTGGTCCTCGAGGCAAATTGAGGCGAGCTCTTCAAACAACAGCACAACGCTGTCCAATACAGAATTCACGTAGTTCTTGAATGTCTGCGCGCGCGCACTTCCTTACTATCGCCCTCGTGCGCGCCATCACATCACCGCCGCTTTCGTCATCGAGCCCTCGCCAACAGCCGCCACAGCCGTCATCTTCAGTCAATTAGCTTCAACACGGACACATGGACATCATTGTCAACGTCATCACCAGCATTGGTGTCGTCGTTGGCTTTGCCGCCGCCGTCATCATCATTGCCACCACCATCGCTAGTATCATCATCCTTGCCGCCGTCGTCGATGTTATCATGACACCGCGCCCGCCCGGATACTGACCCGCACGGAAATGCCCGCGCGCCAGCGCGGCTTCTAAGACGCGTTGGGAAGATCTTACCGGCACGCGCCAGCGCGGCCGCGTCAGTTGTGCCGAACCAGTTGACCGTTCTACGCGCGAGTCTGCGATCGCCAGCGCGGCCGCAGAGATGCACCAGCCAGTGCCAAGCAGTCACCGCAATCGCGGCCGCATGGGTCTTGCAAAAGAAGAGGCGGGTGGGAGGCTGGGATGTGTGCGCGGGCAGTGGAGTTCCCAGTTCGATTCTGGTGTTAGCTAACCGCATCACGTTGATTACACCACGCAGTTTGCGACACAAAGACTGCACCCTACAGGGTCAGTAATCTTGCGCACAGCCCATCACGCGGATTGCACCATTGACTTTTACATATATTTGTACACACATCTATATATATATATATGTATATATATGTATATATATGTATATATATAGTACACCACGTAGGGTTCACACCGAAAGTGTGGAGCTGGGCGCCCACGCTGCCAAAAAGATCATTCTACCATGTCCGTTCGTTGAGACATGATCTTGAGGGCTTCTCGGAACTGCCAGGGGCTGGCCACCTCCCAGAGGACCGGATACCCCTCCGGCGCTTGCTTCTCGGGGGGCGCAGCCTGGAGTGATTGGGGGATCTGGACGGCTGCGCACCCTCCGTCGCAGGCCCCCGAGGCAGAGCCATATTTGGCAGTTCGGGGGCCGTCTTGGGCCGTTTGGGGCATGTTTGGACCCCTCGGGCCTTTTGGGGGACAGTTTGTGCAACACTGGAACTGTATGGGACCATCTGTGATGTCCTGTTGGGCCATCCTGGGCGATATTGGCGGTCTGTTGGGAGCTTGGGGGGCCGTCTTCGGCAGCTTCGGGCGTGCGGTCTTAGGCCATCCCAGGAGCGAAGCATGGGACGAACAAGAAAGATTCAAAATCCGATTCAAGAGGCTGACGCTGTTCGCCAGCCCCGTGAGGAAAAACAAGTCCACGGGTGACGCCTTTGGGGGCATCTTGGGGATCTTGTTGGTGCCTTTTTGAGGCCTCTTGGGGCGTCTGTAGGGGGTTGTTGGACGCCTACTGGCGGTCTTGGATTCCTCTTGGGACGGAAGGCTACGGAAGGCTCGAAATGTCTGTTCGAGTTACTCTTCTTGGGCACCTCCTGTTGCCTTGTTGGGGCTTTCTTGGGCCGTCTTGGGCACTTCTGGGGCCGTCTTGGGGCCCTCTTGGATGCTTCTTGAGCCGTCTTGGAATACTCTTCGGGGTCCCTTGGGCCGTCTTGGAGCGATGTTGGGGTCCTCTTGAGCCGTTTTGGACGCCATGACTGAATAGATTAATCTGCTAAAAGTATGCGTTTCCTAAGGGGTTCGGACGACTTTTGTCTCTTGGGGCCCTTCTTGGGGGCTGTTGTGGAGTAGCTTTGCTGGGACAATTTGGAGGCCACGTTGGCAGCCATGGAACCATTTGGATTGTGTTCGAGATCTCCTCGACGTGCTGGAGCCTTGCTTGAGCCAGCTGAGATGGCATCTTGGGGGCCACGGAGTGTAGATCTCGAGGCCGTGGAGGCCCCAAGAGTGCGCTAATGATGAACCACGGACCTCCCCCCTGGAAAACTATTCGGGTTGACGGGACCCTCACGGAAAATGTTTGGATTTTGAAAAGGGCAGTCGCCGATTTCGGCAGGCGGCGGGGATGCCGTGTTCTTGGTTTCCCAGGTTCTTTGTTCCCCACATCCAAAGTGGGGTTCTTGTTTTCTCTGGACACCCCGCGCAGGAACAGGAACACACACACACACACACACACACCCACTCACACTCACTCACACTCTCTCATCATCAACCTCATCAGCATCATCGATGATGCTCTCACATGCTTAGTCACTCACATACTCATCATCATCATCATCATCATCACTCGCACTCTCTCACACGCTCACGAACATCATCATCATCATCATCACCATCATCATCATCATCATCATCATCATCATCATCATCGGCATCGGCATCATCCTCATTCAAACATCATCATCGCCACCACCACTCACAATCAATCATCATCCTCTTCACCACTCATCTTCACCACCACTCATCATCCTCATCCTCATCATCGTTGAGTAAATTGTGAGGAAGTCTCAGGCGGGAGCCCCCTCCCTATGGGGCCCGCAGATCATGTTGGTAATCCGAGCGGGTCATCGGGATCCTGTAACTGTCGTCACTTTTGAGCTCCCCAGGCCTGAAAATGGAGGAAGTCTCAGGCGGGAGCCTCGTCTGTGAGTGAATTGGGAGGAAGTCTCAGGCGGGAGTTCCCTCCCTATGGGGCCCGCAGATCATGTTGGTAATCCGAGCGGGTCATCGGAATCCTGTAACTGTCGTCACTTTTGGGCTCCTCAAGCCTGAATTTGGAGGAAGTCTCAGGCGGGAGCCTCGTCTGTGAGTGAATTCTGAGGAAGGCTCAGGCGGGAGCCCCCTCCCTATGGGGCCCGCAGATCATGTTGGTAATCCGAGCGGGTCATCGGGATCCTGTAACTGTCGTCACTTTTGGACTCGTCAAGCCTGAATTTGGAGGAAGTCTCAGGCGGGAGCCTCGTTTGTGAGTGAATTGGGAGGAAGTCTCAGGCGGGAGCTCCCTCCCTATGGGGCCCGCAGATCATGTTGGTAATCCGAGCGGGTCATCGGAATCCTGTAATTGTCGTCACTTTTGGGCTCCTCAAGCCTGAATTTGGAGGAAGTCTCAGGCGGGAGCCTCGTCTGTGAGTGAATTCTGAGGAAGGCTCAGGCGGGAGCCCCCTCCCTATGGGGCCCGCAGATCATGTTGGTAATCCGAGCGGGTCATCGGAACCTGTAACTGTCGTCACTTTTGGGCTCGTCAAGCCTGAATTTGGAGGAAGTCTCAGGCGGGAGCCTCGTTTGTGAGAATTGTGAGGAAGTCTCAGGCGGGAGCTCCCTCCCTATGGGGCCCGCAGATCATGTTGGTAATCCGAGCGGGTCATCGGAACCTTGTAACTGTCGTCACTTTTGGGCTCCTCAAGCCTGAATATGGAGGAAGTCTCAGGCGGGAGCCTCGTCTGTGAGTGAACTGCGAGGAAGTCTCAGGCGGGAGCCCCCTCCCTATGGGGCCCGCAGATCATGTTGGTAATCCGAGCGGGTCATCCAAAACCTGTAACTGTCGTCAATTTTGGGTTCTCGCGCTGCCAGAACGCAGCTCCCAGGCCACATTTTGGACGCAACAAGGAAGTTTTTGGGCTCCTCAGGCTTGAATTTGGAGGAAGTCTCAGGCGGGAGCCTCGTCTCTGAGTGAATTGCGAGGAGCCAACTGTAGGCCACTTCGTGTTCGTCGTGTTCCCAGAACGCTATTCCCGGCACGCATCCACTGGGACGCACCCTTGTGCGCTTCCTCTGGGTCGTGCCCCCGCACGTACCCACTGGGACGCACCCTTGTGCGCTTCCTCTGGGTCGTGCCCCTGGCACGTATCCACTGGGACGCACCCCTGTGCGCTTCCTCTGGAAGCAGCTCGCGGCAGAGCTGGGCTTCGTGCTGCCTTCCGCCTGAGCGCGGCTGCGCCTCGCTCGAAGCCCGCGGGGTTGTCCCAACGGCTTGGTCTTGCGCGCCAGCGGCTCGCGGGGTTGTCCCGACAGCCTGGCCCGCGGGGTTGTCCCAACGGCTGCGCGACGTGACCAGTAGAGAACGCGCCTGTGCTGGCCGTGGCGGCGACGGCGCCGAGGAACATCGACATGCGCGCTCATGCAACAGGAAGGGGAGGAGGTGGCGGGGCGCGGAACAAACAGGGGGGCGAGGATGGGGACAACGTAAGGAGTGGAAGGGGGGCCCGCGCCAAGGCGAGAGGAAATATACGCAGAAGAGACAGCCAGGACGCCTCACCAACCACGAGGACGACGGTGATGGCTTTTTCCAGATTCGCCCAGAGGATTATTATGTGGGGTTCTTCCGTCGGAGTAATTTCAAGGTTTTGGTGCAAGTGATCATCACAGTCAGGGCAGGACCGAAACGGTGTTTTTTGTGATTTTGTGGGCCGTTTCCGTTTCGACTTCGTTTTGCAGCAAAGGCGAATTGGATACAAAAGCGGGGGAAAACGAAAACAACACGAAACCGAAAAACACAGTTCAGGTTCAGCCCTGATCACAGTCCAGTGACCGGTTGGGTTCTCGAGTTCCCAGCGTCGATAGTAGAGAAGGTAGTGAGAGAGAGAGAAGAGTAATAATCAGTAATTGGAGACAGAGAGGGCAGCTACTTCACAGAGAGCAGCGGAAGTATAAGTATTAGAGAAGTCACAAAGAGTATAGGCGATGCTTTCTATAGCAGAGAGCAGAGAACATGCATCACACTACAGACTGTTGGGCGCAGAAGGAAGAGAGCGACAGCACAGAGGAGAGTAAAGAGTAGAGAGGCCAGAATGCAGAGTGGAGGATGGAGGCTGCAGAGAGAGAGGAGACACGCCTACGCGCGCAGGCGCCGCTTGTTTTTGCTGTCGGCCGCGGGCCCCTCGGATGCACCGAGGATGGAGACGGGATCGGAGGGAGAGCGGAGGGCACTGGCCCTGCGCACCCCGAGGGGCCCGCGGAGTGGCGCCGCGCGAGCTCGGGCGGGCCCCTCCGAGGCCCTCTCTGGATGGGCCGCTGTGGCGCGGCGCGGCTCGGCACCGTCTCCCCCCTCTCTCGGCCTGGCTGGCTCCTGCGCGTGGCCTCCCGGGGGGGGTGTTCCCCCCCCCTGCTCGCGAAGATCTCCGCACGGGCGCATCGCGACCCAGAGCGGACGGTGGGTGGGCCAGAGGTGTCCGCGCGGGTCTCGCCGAGACCCCGAGGTATTAAGGCACGTCGGACCAGCATGTATCACCCCCTTTCCTCTCAAATGCAAGGTTGACGGGTTCATGCGGTAGGCCAAAGGCAGGGACAATGTGTGGACAGTTCAACTGCGGAGGAGGAAGAGGAAGAAGAGGAAAAAGAAGAAACATAATAATAATAATACTAAGAAGAAGAAGAAGAAGAAGAAGAAGAAGACGAATAAGAAGAAGAAGAAGAAGAAGAAGAAGGAGAGGAGGAGGAGGAGGAGGAGGAGGAAGAGGAGGAGGAGTAGGAAGGGGGAGGGGGAGGGAGAGGAGGAGGAGGAGGAGGAGGAGGAGGAGGAGGAGCAAGAGGAGGAGGAGGGAGCAAGAGGAGGAGCAGGAGAAGGGAGGAGGAGAAGGAATGAGCAGGAGGAAGGGAGCTTCCACTGGCCTCCAGGGGGTTCCCCAGCGGCTCCCAGAGGCTCCCGACGAGCTCCCCGAGGCCGCCAGAAGAGGGAGTGCCTCGCAGGAGGAGCTGCCGGCGTGGGAGCGGGGCGGACGTGGAGGAGGGCAGATCAGGGCTGGACCTAGTCGCCGTTTTGCTGGACTTTGGCCGTGTTTTGTTGCTGTTTCGTTTTAGCGGGGAGGTGCAGGAAAACAGGTAGAGCAAAACGAAAGAGCAAAAATGAGAACGAAACGCAAAACAACGTTCAGGTCCAGCCCTGGGGCAGATCGTGCGGGAGCAGGAGTAGGGGAGGGAGGAGTCCCTTGGCGATGTGCCGAGAGGGGAGGTGGGGCTCTCCGTCGCCGCCCTGGCGCTGATCATACGCATCAAGAGCCTGCGGCCGAAGGAGAGGCGTGGCACAGCTTCGCTCTCTCGTCCTGCGATCGCCCTCGTCAGTCTTCCCTCGTCCCTCGTCCTCCCCGGCCCCTATCCCGAGCGCCGTGGGGGGGGGGTAAGCAGCAAGAGAAGAAGACATCGCGGGATGATATGCCGCCCATCTTTTCCAGTATCGAGCGCGGACGCCGCCAGAGTGACTTCGAGCGCGTCGTGGGCCACTCTGGCCCTCGAAAAAACGCGGCTTGAGCCAAAATGGCTACGGGACCCTCTCCTTTTCTCAAGACTTTCAGCCTCCCTAGGGGTAGGGAGGCCCACCCTTAGAACACGGACAGCAGTCCCAAGTCGTCGGCGTCTTGCCTGCCTACCCGCCCCCCTGTTCCGCCCCCGCTCATCCCTGCGCCTCCCTCCGTCCATCCACTCTCCCTCCTCCCTCCCTGGTCCCTCCGTCCTCCTCCTCCTCCTCCTCCTCCTCCTCCTCCTCCTTGCCCCCTGTGCCTCCCGCCTCCCTGTCGTCCCAGCTCGAGGATCTCTCCACGCTCTTGGAGCAGGCCGGGGTTGCCATCGACAAGGTGGCGAAGACCTCACGGACGGGGGGGGGGGGGGGCGGCCCTCTCCTGCGGGGCGAGGGCGCGAGGGCGCGAGGGCCAGGCAGGCCCAGTCGGTTCGTCTTCGCGCACGGTTGGCAGGGGGGCCTGCGATTCAGGAGGGGAAGAAACACACAGACACAATGAATCGTCGACTCCCGGGAAAATATGGGAAGACATGGGCAGTGGGGGGGAGGACAAAAACACCCGAAAACGTTGGAAACAGATGGGGAATACGGTTGTTTGTGTGTACTTTTGTTTGTGTGTCCCAGGGCCCCTTCAGTGATGATCGTTGCTTCTCAAGTCAGCAAAGGTGGCCAGCGCCCAATGAGCCCCCCTAGAAGGTCGACGCAGCACGAACTGTGCAGCTGGCAGGGCCCTCACTCACAGACTTAAAGTTGAATGCCGAAGCCCTGTGCCGCGATCCACGCTTGACTTATGGCGTGGCATGCATTGGCGAGCTCTGTGGGGAACCCATGCTTGCACCTGGATCTGGCTCACGTTCTCAATAGTTCGCAGCTTCCTCGATTGTGGTGCTCTTGTTGCGCACGGCCTCCGATGCAGTCACACGATGTTCTGACGCGTTTGTTCTCGAATGCTCTCCGTGTTCGCGTGCTTGCTAGCGGGCAGCTTGGTTTCGATTCCCCCAAAAGCGTATTCCGACTGCCCCTGAAACATTGCACGAACCCAGCGCAGCACCAATCCGCGGCAGCCTTCTGGGTTCTTCCAGAGGGGGGCCCCAATCGGACGGGGCTACGACGAGGACAAGTCCGTTCCAGAGCGTTCCGGAACGCTCTGAGAAGGCCGCGGCACCCGATACATCCTGCAGGGCCGCTGGATCTCAGAGATTCTCTATCTATCCTCGCCCGATTTGATCCTCGTCACGGCTTCGTCTTAGGGAGAGTGGCTACCGCAAGAAGTGCCTCGGCGCGCCTCCGGCGCGACCCAGGGTAGGAGGAGGAGGAGGAGGAGGAGGAGGAGGAGGAGGAGGAGGAGGAGGAGGAGGAGGGGGAGGGGGAGGAGGAGGAAGGTGGCGACCGCAAGAAGTGCCTCGGCGACCTATCCTCACCCGATGTCATCCTCGTCCTGGTTTCATCTTGCCCAGACCGAACTTCAAACGACGGGTCCTGGCTGCTGCAGGTCGGGCCGCGGCCGCCCCCGGGGCGGTCACCCCGCAAAACCCACCGCGCAGCGCGCAGCCATCGCACAGCACGCCGCGAAGCCCACCGCGCAGCGCGCAGCCGCCGCGCGGGCCGTCGCGCAGCCCGTCGCGCGAGCCACCGCTCAACCCGCCGCGCAACCCGCCGCGCACCCCCTCGCGTAGTGAAAGAATCGCGACGGGAGGTTCTTCGCTAGTTTCGGCCCGTGGGGGGCCTAACCAGGTCTCGGGACCGTCAAAAAACAGTTGAGGATGCAGCACCGTTCCCGGGAAATGGGTCCAGACGCAAACACACAAGCACACACACAAACACACACAAGGCACCAACACACACGCACAACACACGACACACACGCACGCACGCACGCACGCACGCACGCACGCACGCACGCACGCACGCACGCACGCACGCACACACACACACACACACACACACACGCACGCACACGCACGCACAGCACACGACACACACACACACACGCACACATACACACCACACACACAGACACACACACACACACACACACACACACACACACGCACCACACACACACACGCGCGCGCACCACACACACGCACAACACACACGCACCACACACAAACACACACACATACACACACTTTTGGCGTCGCAGCCCTGCGCGGCGCAGCGACAGGGCGGAGAAAGTCGTAAAGCAGCGAACGCGCGTGCGCGACTAGGAACGCCCGACACGCACACACACACACACACACACACACACAACACACACAACACACAGCACACAACACAAAACATTCAACACACAACACACATAACACACACACATACACGTTTTTCCCTCAAGCAAAGTAAGGGCACCATCGCGAGTGACGGAATGGTATGCAAGCTGTCATGTCCAATTGCACCTAGCATTGTGGATGGGGGCAAGTTGTGAGGCCGAAAGTTGGCGCGCAGGAGGACTGATTGGAGCTTGAGTGTGGAAGAGACGCACCCGCAGTGGGTTCCGCGCGCACACACACACACACTCACATTCGCGCTCACACGCTCGCACACATATTCCTCTTCCTATTTTTTAACAAGCCTGGGCGGGGGGACCCCCCAAAAAAAACCGGACTCCCGGGATCTGGGGCTTTGGGACCTTCCGGACGGGCCTCGAAGCGGCCCCCCGGGCCTCGCAGGGCGTTTTGCCAAGCTTTCCCAGCACACCTAGGGCGATCAGGGGGGTCATCGGAGACGTCCGAGAAACCCCCAAGACAGCACAAGAGCGCTCCAAGAGTGACCGACGTGACCTCAAGATGGCCCAAGAGGCCTCCAGGACGGCCCCAAAGAGGCCTCCAAGAGCACTCCCAAGAAGGCCCCAAGAGGCAAAAATCATTGAGTTTCTGTTGGTTTTTGGTGTGTTTGGGGGTTCTCCTCTTTTCGGCTTCCGACGCTCCAAGACGGCGGTTTTCTGGGCGTCCAAAGCCGCCTGGCAGGCTCCAAAATCGCCCCACAACCATCCGAAAGGGCTTCCAGGCAGTCTAAGAGAGCCCCAAAACAACACAACACGGGTCCAAGATGGCCTTCAGAGAGCCCCATATGGCGGCCCAAGATGGCCCCAAGACACCCGAAGCATTCCAAATCGTGACCCGGTCGTTCAGGGAGACCGCGGTTGGAGGCAGGGTGGCCCGAGGAAGCCCCCAGATACCCCCAGAATACGCCCAGGAGGCCTCCAGAAGGCTTTAAGAAAGCTTGAAACAACTTTTGTGAGGCCCCCAGAGGCTCTCCAAGGAGGAGCCTCCAGAAAAAAGAGCTGAGGAGGATGTGGAAAATGCGCAGGATACGGCGAACATGAGGAAAAAGAAGCATGGAGAAAGGATAACCAATAATGATATTATAGCGGCGATGCCTGAAAAGGCAACAAGGAGTTATCGCTAAATTGTCGGCTTGACCTTCCTGCTATTCCGCCTGCGTACCAAACTTCAAGGACCAAGGTGCATGGCGCGAAGCGCCAATGCAGTCTTGTGTATATATATATATTTATTTATTTATATAGATATACATGTGTACATATGTACATCCATACATACACACATACATACACACATACACATACATACATACATACATACATACATACATACATACAAACAAACATACATACATACATACATACATACATACATCCATACATAAAAAAACACTCACGCAACTTAAGTACAAGTGAGCGTGTATATTCAAACATAGATATACATGTTTTGGATCAGACGGCTGTTTGTGGCGAGCAGGGTGATCGTCTGTGCGAGTGCGCACTCGACGGGGTGCGTCGATGTGGAAGGAGGCCCTTGGCGCCATGAGCGACCCCTAGGGGCCTGGAGCTGGGGCAATCATTAACATCGAGCCTCTTGTTCCAAAGACCTGATCCGCAAATTTCAATTTGTTTGAGAGGCGAACGAAGTAAGCACGAAAAGGTGCGGTGAGGGGGGACTCAAGTGATCAGGGTGATCAGGGGAGACCAGGCATAGTACCACATGTAGTTTCGTCACGTTGGACACCATGACGTATATCCGATGTTGGATGTAGCGCGTGCAGCTCGCGCTTCATGCGCTCATTGGGCTCGCCGTGCCCCTGGCACTTCTACCCTGCCATGCCTGCCGTTCCCCTGAATCATACTTGCCCAACCCTTGCCCGGCCCCACCCCTGCCCGTCCTGTTCTCCGTGACCTACGTTTGTTGCGCCAACCCGACCCTTCGCACTTGGCTCGCAGTGCCAACATGATTTATATATCTATACAGTTCTGTCACGACGACGACTTCGATTTCAGCGTTTGTGTTCGACGAGTGTTACCATTTAAATCCACCACTCAAGTGTTCCATTCCTTGGCCAGGGAGATCGAGCGGAAGACGTTCCATCTGGCTGGTCTGCTTGTGCCCTTAATACACCAGATGTTGCTCATGTTCGGCGCCACGCACCGCTTCTGCATGGGGAACGATTGGGGAAGGGAACGGCGGAGGATGCATGGTACCTCAGATAGGAGGGGAAATAAGGAAATGACCGGAATAATCAGGATGTGAGTCGAACGACGGCAAGTTGAATTGATACAGATTTAGAGGTATGCACAGATCTAGGTGTGTGTACAGAAATGCCAGATTACACAGAGTTTGCTTGCCTAGTGCGGACTGATTGGTGCGCCTTTGAGTACGACCTGTACATATATATATATATACATATATATATATGTGTATATATACATATATATATATATATTCACATACATACATACATGAACATGTAGTTATATGCATACACGCTGTATGCCACATACAACGTTACCCACATAGTATTAGACATAATCGCGCACATCTATACTTTCATGGTTGTATCTATATATGTATACAATGCGTGCCCACAATGTTTGTGTTACATTCAACGTGTTTAGAACATGGTTATACACGTACACAAATATGTATATCTATGTGTGTTGCGTAGACCCGAACAATGGGTTATTGCGCTATCGGTGTGCAGCCTATGTGGTACAATGTGTTGTGCACTGTGCGCGTTGCAACCTGTATGGTGCAACACGTGCGATGTTGCTAGTGGGTGTAATGTGTGTGGTGTTGTATGTATACATATATATATATACCTTTATGAGATATACAGGTGCGGACCAACATATCGGATACAGTATATGTTGTGCGAGTTATGTGATCAGCGCAACCTATGTGTTGCAAACTACGTGGCGCATTCGACCTAGTGCAACGTAGGGGCGCAATCCACCTTGTAAAGATTGAAGTTGTCAAGTACGCTGTTCGCGCAATAATACCACCCTCCCACTTGTAACTTGTTTGGCAATACCAATGCGGCCACGATTTCGGGCTGCCGCTTGGCACTTGCTGGCGCAGCTCTGCAGCCGCGCTGGCGCGCAAACGCTCATGCGCAGGGCGACCAGCCGGTTTGGCACAACTAGTGCGGCCGCGGTGGTGCTTACCGGTTGCAATTGCCCAGCGCGTGCCACGGGCCGCGCTTGCGCCTGGGCGCTTCAGTGCGGGTCGGTGATTCGGGCGGGCGCGGTATCCTGATGACGCCGGCAATGGCGGCACTGATCATGATCGTAGTAATGGTGGTGGCCATGATGACGACGGCGACGGAAAGGCCAATGGCGGCGCCGATGCTGGAGACAAGGATGACGATAATGACGTCTGGCCGCGATTGGCGATGACGAAAGGTTACGCAATGGCGCTGATGAGTGTTGCGGCGGGGACGTGCGCACGCAACAATGTAAGAGCTGGACACATGTTCCAACAAAATACAGTTTTCATATGTGTCAGAAGTAATGTATTTGAAATGTTTCGGTAGCCAGCGGGCTTGGAATTATCTCGTCAGTCCCGCGTGATTCGCGCACGGGGTGCATGCTAGATCAACGCCGATGACTCGCGTGGTGAGATGAGAATGAGAGTTCTGCACGGGATTGCTAAAATCATTTGTCCATCCCTTGAATTCAGCAAGTGCGCGCGGGCAATACAATTAAAACAAGTTCGCCGTGCACCATGTGATGCTCATTGTGCATAGATGTTGAAGAGGTTGCAGAAGGAATGTGTGTTGGTATGATGTTGATATATGCGCGTGCGTGTGGACGTTGTGCAGTTTGTTGCAATCGGTTGTTGGAACATGATGTTATGGCATAATATACCTCGTGCGCGTGGTAATACTTAAGACGGGTTGGATTGGGCTGAGCGAAATTCACTCGAACAAAAACTGTTTGGGCAACATAAAATGTGTTTTGCATTGTCCCTGGAGGCGCAGGTGCTTCAGAGGGGGAGAGGGTCGTAGAAAACAGAGATGATTCGCTGGACCAACCAGTCAAATTTGATGATGCATTTCGCCATTGCATGAACTCCTAGTCCTGGAATGGGGGTGGCTCGAGACCGCTGACATCTCGTTCGTGCTTGAGCGCAAATCCGCGCTGGCACGCCCACACAACCGTTGGCTGCCCGGCAAGAGTCGGACGTGCGCGCGCGGAGGTGGTCGGGGGCGGCAAAGAGGGGGCTGATGACTAGGAGGGGGTGGATAGCATGGCGGGGGCCATGATATTTCCCCGGATGTCCTGGCGCCTCTTCTTGTTCCATGACGTCCCTGGCCCCCCCCGCTGGGCCGCGCACGGGCCGCCGGTCATGACTTGCACCCCCCCCCCCCCCTTTGGACACCCCCCTCTTGGCCGCTCCCGAGGTGGGCGCGCGTGGCACCGCGCAGCTGCTGCCCCCGCCCCCTGCGCACCGGGCCTGCCTGCCCGGTGCCCTCGCACGCGGCCCCCTTCCGCGCTCCCTCCTCCGTGCCCTCCGCGGTGCGCCGTCTGGCTCGGTGGGTGTCCGCCCGCCCGCCCGTGCCCGCGTCCCTCCCGCTCCGCTGAAGTCGGGCCTGTGCCTCCCCTGGCCTTCCAGGAGGGCAAAAAAATAGCACGCGACTTGAAAACCTATCCCGGAGCTATTCTATGTCTTGGTTTCAGGCTGTTTCGTTTCGTTGTCTTAGGTCTTGAGGCCTCCCGTGCTAAAAGGTCAGGGTCTACAGGGGGGAGGCACGGCATCGCTTCCGAGGCACAGAGTCTTCGTTGCTAGACCTCTTACCTTGACACGTCGATGAGCGGATTGGCCGTTTTCTGTTCGCGAGATGGCGTCGCGGCCGTCATTATTGCGGGTCCAGGTCCGTCGGTTTTGGTTCTAGGCCGTTTTCGTTAACGGGTGGTTTATTAAAGGGAGGTTTGTCCACCGCCGACATTTGTTGAAGAAAACTACGCCCCCTATTCAGTAGTTAAAGAAGACGGCACCCATTCCGTGTAACAAAAAAACAATTCGGTTCACATGCGCGCGCCGCCGCGCGCGCATGTCGAAACCATTAAAGCATAAAGTTGTTGCGGAATCATTTCAAGACACAGCTAATCAACAAATATCCCAACATTGCGTCTAACCCCCCAGGGGAGGGTAAGGATTTTACACCTCGGACGGTTGTAGTTTGCCGGCCACGGGTCAACACGGGTGGAGCGAGAGACGCTGGACGACGAGGAGGAGATCTGCATTTGGTCGATAGTGAGGCCATAAAGAATACTTTTGGTCGATTTTGGTCGATGTTGGTCGAGTTTGGTTGATTTTGGTCGATTTGGGTCTGCATTTTGGTCGATGTGTCTGGCGTCAGCGCCATAAAGAATCGGTCGGCGCAAAAGATGCGAAAGCGTTCAAGGGTTCAGACGAAGAGGAAGAGGAGTGAGAGCCGGAAGGGGGAAGGAGAAGGGGGAAGTGGAGGCGAGGAGGTTGGAGGCAGGGAGAGAGGGGGGGGACCAGCCAGTCACACGAGACTCGCGAGTCGAGGGTATTAAGCCTCTTATCTGGGTGCGGCATTTGTGTGCACGCGCGGATGTCCATGACAGCACACTGTGGATTTGGCAGAACCGACGTTCATCACTGAGTTCTGTTACCCCGAGGCGTTCTCGCGCTTGGGCGTGATGGTTCGTGAGCAGAAAACATATCCGTATCCGCGGCGTCGCGGGCCAGGCCCGTGGGACGCGACAGCGCAGATACGGGGCGTGTTTTCGCACGCGACCCCCGCGTGGAACGTATCCGTTCGACCGCGTATCCACGGGGTTGCGCCCCGGAATTCAGTCCGCGAGGGCGCGGATACGGATACGTTCGCCGTTCGTGAGTGGATTCGGCATCGCTCGGACGTGTGAATTTGCTTTCGGCGAGGACTATCGAGGAGCATCCTGGATCCTCTTGCAAAAAACAGCAAAGAAATCGGAAAAACAAAAAAAACGCGCGACCCCGAAAAAGGCACGGGGAATGGACGTCCGAGCGATGGCGAGTGGATACACCGCGTGTTCTTTGGGAGATTCGGTGCAGTCAGCCCGCTTCTCAAGGCTGCTCTTGCATCCTTGCCCCGTCGGCCCATCCTCAGCAACTTTCGCTGGCCAGCCTCGTTCGAAAAGCGTTCACATGGGCCTCCAAGGCCCGTGCATCCTTACCGCACACCCGTATGATACGGATTGACTGTGTAACCATACGTTGTGTGTTCTTGGGGCGGTCTGGGCGGGCCTTGGGCCATGCGACCCGATGCAGGCTCGGGGCGGCCTCTCGCGTCGTCCCGTGTGCTCCTCGGGTTGCTTTGGGGCCCCACCGGGGGCTTCTTGGGACGGTCTTCCGGCAGTCGGTCGTGGGCCATCTCCGAGTGCTTCTGGGCCATCAAGGGGCCTTATTGTTGTGAAGGACGATCAATGGAGAGGAAGCATGTTGCCAAATCATTTCCAGATGTTTGAAACATGTGTTAAAGTTGGCTTTAAAAATGTAGAAAACATGTTTTAACCATGTTCGGGACATGTTTCCGACATTTGAAACACATTATTAATTCGATGATAGGACTGTTAGGGTATCCATTGTCGTGGCATCCACAACCTTATTGGATCAAGTACATCGAAGATCTGACAATCCCATGTATTCTACGCCGAAGTGAGGAATTCCCTCGGGGAGCAGCGCGGACTGGTCCACATAGTCCCACGGATCGGTCAGGTGAGTTCCCTTGGGGCTCACGAGAGCACCTCGAGGCAGCGTCAGGCTTCTTGGTGAAATCGTGGGTCCTGCGAGGGGTCCATGGCCCGTCTTGAGCTGGTCTTGGAGCATCCTGCAGCCGTCTGGGCGCGGCTCCCTGGCCGCCTCGGGGGCCGGGAGAAGCGTCGGAGCGCGAGCCGTTGGGGTGCGATGTTCTGCGGAGCGCGCCAAGGGGGTTCGCCCTCGAAGAGCTTCCAAATTCCCACCGGGTTGCTGATGGACATCACGTCACGCCCTGGTGTGCTCGAGGCACGGTGGTGGCTCGGTCTGAACACCTGCTCCGTCCGCTTATAGCTTCTAGTCCCGAGTGCGTGGTAATTCGATGCGTTCGGCGTCTGATCATGGGAGCTTTGGGCGGCGACACTGAGATCCGTTTCCCTGCATGTCGACCGCATTTGGACCGCAGTTTACCCGTTCTCCCGCTGGTGCCACTAGTTGAGTATGCGAGAACGCGCGGTTAGGAGTTGTGGTGAAGAGAAGGGTATGGCCACATCTATAATGAGCCATGCCTGATTGTGAGCATTATCAATGAGATGAGTTGGCCGGGATAGAGAGATAATTCAATGGGCATATACGAGTTGTTCGAGCTTCTGGTAGTGAAGCATGCAGTGGGGATTCGCGTCAAGAAGCCCTAGACGCTTCATCAGTGTACCTCGGGTTTTCTTTCGCCTCGCGCGCTGCGCGATTACTTCTCGTGGGCATGAAGACACTGTTGCATTCGGGGCGCCCCAGGTGTCCACCCCGTTGCACCACGCGCGCGGAGTTAGAGGTCTGGGTTTATTGTGCGAGGGTGTCTTGCGGCCGCGGTTGCACTGTATTATCCGGGGAGATGGGGTCAATAACTGGGTCAGCGCAACACGCTGGCCGTTGAAAGTATGTATTTTGTGGTGCCCGAATCCCCATCTACTTTAGGCGCCTTCCTACTTCAAGAGTCGCGCGGTATTCCCTTCTGCCCTCGTCCTCAGGGGGCGGGCGAAAGCCTAATCTGCTTCCAGCGCTTTCCTACTTCATGTTTCTATCTATTTCTTCCGACCGACGGGTAGATTATTTTCCGTATCATCTTTGCTCGATACGTTCGCGTGTTTGAAAAAAGGGGACGTGTCTCGTTTTCCGCGAGCTCGGCGCTGCAGAACACAGATTCCCAACATCGCCGTCAGCGTGGCCTTGGATCCAGGGAGATGGGGGTCAAGAGCTGTGTCAGCGCAAGACCTGACTATGCCTGGTCAAGCCGGGGCTGGGACGAGGACATCTCCGCTCCAGAGCGTTCTGGAACGTCCCAGCTGCCCCTGAAACGTTGCACGGACCCAGCGCGGCATCAATCCGCGGCAGCCCTCCGAGTGGGCCCCAACCGGACGGGGCCAGGACGAGGACGAATCCGTGCCAGAGCGTTCCGGAACGCTCCCCGAGCGGTCCGGAATGCTCTGAGAAGGCCTCGGCGTCCGACACGTCCTCTCGAGCCGCTTTTGATGACGGAGATTCCCGAGAGGTCCTCGTCCGATGTTGTCCTCCGAGGCGGCAGGGTGGACGCGCGCGGGCGGCAGATCGATCAAGCACCGCCGCTTGAAGAAACGTGTCGTCGGACATCTGGGGTGGGGGGGGTCGCAGAGGGACTTGGCATCGCTCGGACGTGTGCATTTTTCTCGGTGAGGACCATCGAGGACCATCCTGGATCATCGAGCAAAAAAACACGCACGAAACCGAAAAATGCACGGGAAATGGACGTCCGAGCGACGGCAAGGGGAGGGTTATCCCGAGGTGGAACGCGGTGCCTTCTTCCACCCGGAGCCGTTTGGAGCGTTTTTCCCTCCAAGCCCACTTGTGCCCCAACCCGACCTCTGTTCAGGCGAGGGCAAACATGGATCAAGGGGGCGTGGATTAGCGACTGGCCCCGTTTCCAAGGGAAGTCGCGGATTCCCGCCGCCGAACGAAGCGGCCATGCCGATTTTTGTGGGAGGGCGCTCCCCCAATCCATGGATTTGGCGACCGCGCGCCAAATCCATGGATCGCCAATCCATATTTGCGCGCCCCCGATACAGTCGGCCCTGATTAGTAGGTCGACCCTGCCAAATCAAGGGTACCCTTGTGTCCTGTGCCTCTCGGCCCGTGCCTCCTGCATTCCCATGGCAATGTGGCCCTCGGAAGGGTCTTTTGTCCTCTCGCGTGTCCTGTCCAATGAAGTCCGACTACACGTTGCCCGTTCCTAATTATTCGAGAGTTCTTCTTCTCTCCTGGGCCTCTTCCTGGCCACCAGGGAGCCAGGAACAATTAGAAATGAGCACAATTTGAAGTGAGCACGATCAGAAAGGAACGACGTGTGTATGTCCCCCCCCCGATTGCAGGCTTGCGTCATTCTCCAGGCTTGCACCCGCCAGGTTTGGACCCGAGGTCGTTCGCACTGAACCACGTTTTACTGAAGGGAGTTCTGTCCATCCACGATATCCCTGACCTTCCAGGAGGGCTACAAAATGGCACCCGACTCGAAAACCTGCCCCAGAGCTATTCTGCGTCTTGGTCTTAGGCTGTCTCGTTTCGTTGTTTTTTGGTTTTTAGGCCTCCCGTGCTAAAGAATAGCTCTCTGGAAGGTCAGGGCCCAGTCATCGCCCCCCCCTCCTGGACGCCCCCGATCTCACGCCCTGTGGGCTGCCCCGCAGGGGGGTTCCGCTGCCGGAGGAGGAGGAGGAGGAGGAGGAGGAGGAGGAGGAGGAGCAGGAGGAGGAGGAGGAGGAGGAGGAGGAAGGGGAGGAGGAGGAGGCGGAGGAGGAGGAGGAAGGGTTGCTATCCCCCCCGATGGGGCTTGGGGGGTGGCCGCTGTCCCGGCCGTGGCCGCCGCCCTCGGGCGCCGCGCGCCCGCCTCGGAGAGCTCGCCGCGGCCGCCCCGCCTCCTCCCCCTCCTCCTCCTCCTCCTCCTCCCTCCTCCTCCTCCTCCTCCTCCTCCTCCTCGACCCTTCCGACCCCATCTAAACGGGCACCATCTACGAGGCCTCCACAGCGTCGCCATGGACGAAAAACGAGTCCTGAGGGGAAAAGCGCGCCGCGAGGTCTCCGCTGTGTTCGGGCGTTCTCGGAGCCGTCTTCGCCGGGGCTGTCAGGAAACAAGTCGGGATGAAGAACTGGTCCTGGGGGAAAGCCCTGGGGTCTGGGGTTATGTCGGGCGTGTCCCCCATAAAAGGTGTTCCAAGAACCGTTTGTGGTTTCCACGAACTGTTCTCGGGACATGTCTGGTTGAGATTGTCTTGTTTTAACATATCGGGCTTATGTTCTAAGAGCATTGTTCTTGTTCTTAGCATACCTTTGGGTTCTAAGAATATGTCGTGGTAGGACTACAGGAATGCCGGGATGGTCGGTCCCTGCTCAAGAGTCGAGGTTGCCCCGCCCCCGGCTCGAGTTATGATGCTCCAACTTGCTTGAGCCTCGACCACCAGGACGAATTTCGAGCACCAGAGACAGGTACCCCCAAACTCGAGGGCTTTCGCGCGTCGGGCCCTGGGAGGCACTCGTCCGACACTGTGCCGACACTCTTTCGGCACTTGCCTGGGCGCTCGAAAGCATTTCTGGGATGTGGTCCGGAAGTACGATGGGAGCAATATAAGGCTCGAGTCTTCCCACCGCTCCTCCTCCCCCCGTGCCCCTCGTCTGGGCCGAACGAAAGGGGGGGATTGGGAAAGGGGGCGGGGGTACGAAATCTGCCGCCGTGCAGCTGGTTTCGGCCCCACCGAGGGGCCCACTCCTCGATATCATGGGCGCCTCCCGGCGCCGGGAGGCGCCAGGAAAATCAGCTGCGCGGGCTGATTCTCACCCCCCTTTTTCCCTGGCCTTCCAGGAGGGCTAAAAAACAGCACGCGACTTAAAAACCTATCCCAGAGCTATTCTATGTCTTAGTTTCAGGCTGTTCCGTTTCGTTGTTTTAGGTTTCTAGGCTTCCCGTGCTGAAAAATAGTTCTCTGGACGGTCAGGGTTGCCATCCCCCCCTTTCGCCCGGTCCGAGCTGTGGTTGGTCGAGGCTGGCCCTCCCCCGGCTCGAGTCCTCCTCCACCGCTCCTCCTCCCCCCCGTCGTGCCCCTCGTCGCCCTTCGCACCTCCTCGTCCTCTGCCTCCGTGGCTCCTGCAGGAGGGGGGAGGAAACACATCGGCTACACGTAGGAGTGACCCTTCGCCGGAGTGACCTTTGGTGCGGGCTCATCGGGCTCCCCCCGATCGCCGAGCACGATGCGAGATCAGCGGCCCACGCCCTCGGGTTTGGCTCCCTCGCGCCCCCAAAAGCTGCGCACCAAAGGTCACTCTTACCCAGGGTCACTCTTACGTCTAGCCGAACACAGACACAAAGAAAGGTCGATTCCTCGGGAAGGAGGGGGAAAACATAGGAAGTGAGGGGGAAGACGAAACTCCAGAAAACATGACAAAGTATGGGAGATCTTGGGATCTGTATTTATTTATTTGTCGCTGGGCCCTTTCACTCCTCAACCCCCATCCAGGCCCGTTCCCCCCTCTCGTGCCCTCGCCACCCCTCTCTTCCGCCACTTCCTCCTCCCCTCCTCCCCTCCCACAGGGAGGGGCCCTCGCTGGCTTTCCTCAGCCCACGAAGTGCCATGCGGCTGCAGAGCGCGACGGGGCGCCAGGATTGTCTGGAGCATCACGGTGGTGGGCTGGACTTGCGACCTGGCGCTCCGGGGGGCAACCTCGGGAGCCGAAGCAGTCGACGAGGATGATAATGGCGATGGCCACGACCATTCTCACGAGAAGCTTTCGAAGATGAACGCGGTGACGGTTATGATTGCCATTGTGGTTGATGTCTTGTGATGAGTAGGAGGAAGAGGAGGCGGAGTTTCTGACTTCATGGGGCAGGTCGTATCGCATCGAGGGCAGAACCATTACAACCGACGATGGGCGATCGGATTAGTAACTGCATCTGAACGCATAGGGAAATACGTATGTGTTGTCCTTCTAACCAGAGGACATGAACTGATCATGTCACAGCTGCTTGAGATGGCCAGAACCAGAGGGTTGTTAGAACTTGTTCGAGGAGGCAGACGGCGACGAGGGCGGGGGAAGAAAGAGATGATGTCGGGGCTAGACACGTGATGCGATCATATATGGCAAAGGATGCGGACATGGCTGGCATCTGAATTGTCCGCGTGCTGTGTGGCCCTCTCTTTTTGTGCTCCCAGGTTTCCAGGACGGCCACCAGGCGATACCCGCAGGCATCCCCCTCCTCCTCCTCCTCCTCCTCCTCCTCCTCCTCCTCCTCCTCCTCCTCCTCCTCCTCCTCCTCCTCCTCCTCCTCCTCCTCCTCCTCCTCCTCCTCTCCTCCTCCTCCTCCTCCTCCTCCTCCTCCTCCTCCCCCCCCCGCACTCGCCCGATGTCCGCCTCACGACCCCCGCGCCGACGGGTCACGACGCGGCTCAAGACAGCCCCACCAGCTGCCTCGATGCTCTCTTGCGCCCTCCCCAGGGGGCCCGACGGGCCCCGGGCAGGACACCAACGAGTCTTGAGTCGGGCATGTCCCCCTACAGGCGGGATGTTCAAACACAGTCCAAAAATCGTTGGGACGATTTTGCTATCATGTTTCGGCTATCTTTGCGTCTTGCTCGGCTACGCCTTGTTTGTCTTTCGAGATCCGCCAGTAGGAGGACATGCCCGACCCCAAACGAGACCCAGGAAGCCCGCCAGAGGCTCCCGAGGAGCCCTCCGGCACACGCCCACAGAAGGAGAAGCGCCGAGGCCCCCACGGGGCCTGCCTGCCTCTTCTTGCCCCGGGCGCTCGCCTCTCTGGGGAAGGCCCTCGAGCAGCCTCCAGGCTTCCGAGGAGCCCTCCTGGCACTTTCGCGGAAGGGGAAACGCCGAAGCCACACAGGGTGTGCGTGCCTCCCTGCCCCAGGCTCGCCTCTCCAGGGAAGGCCCTCGAGCAGCCTCCAGGCTTCCGAGGAGCCCTCCGGAACTTTCGCGGAAGGGGAAACGCCGAAGCCACACAGGGCTTGCGTGCCTCCCTGCCCCAGGCTCGCCTCTCCGGGGAAGGCCCTCGAGCAGCCTCCAAGCCGCTCCAGACTGCCGCACCAAGTGCGGTGCGATGCATTGCTACGAGAGTCTTGGCAGCGCGGTGCGATACACTGCGGCGTGGTGGGCCTCTCGTCCCCCTTGAGGCGCTGCAGTTGCCAGGGCGATTCTGGCGTGGACCAGATCGGGCGGGCGGGTGAAGAAAAGGGCCCAAAAAGGAGCCCTTTCTAGGGCCCCTTGGGGCACCAACTGGCTCCAAAAGGAGCCCTAAGGGGCCCCTTTTTAGGGCCTCCGTAGCCCTTTTGGCTCCAGCTGGTCCGGCCTTGTTCGCGACCACCGTGAGCGATCGTGCGCGCAGAGAGCCGTCACCCCGGGCACCTCCCGCCATGGCGAAGGCCGGCTTCCTGCTGTTGGTCGCCGCCTCCCTCCTGGGTGTGGGCGCTTCGGCGCCGCACGGGCGCCTCGCTTGGGGGGGGAAGGCCCACCGGCGGCTGTCGGGCGACGACGAGCCCCCCATCACGGACGAATGCCTGGGCGTGTGCCCAGGACTCTCAGATATGGTGGCTGCGTATAACGCGTTTGCAGTGCCTGAGAATGAATACCAGGCGCAGGAGCTGATCATGGACCTCTACTGTGACCACGAGAGTGCAGTTCAGTGCTTCGTAGACGAGCTGTCCACGTGCAGCAACTCCTCGGAAGCAGAGGGCTTTATCATGATGGCCTCCAAGCTGAAGTGCATCTGTGACACGTGCCCTGGCGGCAAGACTGCGTGGGCCAAACTTATGGACAGCATGGAGTCCAGTGACGAGGACAGCGGATCTGGGATGGTGGGCACAACCACTTTGGCAGATGGCACTGGCACAACTGGGGCCGACGAGGGCAATTTCGACAAAGATTCCATGTGCCCCTTTTACACTTTCGTCCTCTGCGCCGACGAGTATGCGACGGACTGCGGCGCCATTCTCGAGGAGATGAACGTCAGCATCTCGGGGGACGCGGTCGCCATGCTCGAAGCGGAGTGCACGGGCGAGTACGCCCCTGGAGCGGACGACGACGAGGACGACGACGACGACGACGACGATATGGGGGACGTCGTCGGAAGCTGTGGCCCGTTCGGCCTGGGATGGATCGCCGCGTCGCTGGCCCCAGTGATGGCGGCGCTCGAGTGCGTGGCGGCCTGAGCCTGATGCTGCCTCCCCCGGCCCCCTCGCGTCGTGAAACTAGCACGGACGGAGTGTTCTTCTCTAGTTGCTGGTTTCGTGCCGCGCTCGGCCCGACCCGGGGCGGCGTGGGAGCAGGAAGACCTCCTCCTGCGCCGCCGACCGTGGTCCAGGCGCTGCTCCTGTCCAAGCATGCGGCCGCTCGCCCTGAGGAGGGGTTCGGTCGGGCAGGCGCCACTCTTGCTGCGTTTCGGGTCGGTTGCGAGGGCGCTGGCCTGGCACGGGGCACCGCGGGACAAAAAAAGGGGCCCCGTGAGGGCCCTTGTCTTTACTCCCCCCAGGTGGGTCACCCCCCATTCCCGCCCGCCCGGCCAGGAAGCAGGCTTCGCCCACCAGCTCCTGGCGGAAGGCCCACCTGCCAAGCCCCGCACGTCCCAGAGTTCGGCGACCTGGGCAAGCAGCTCGTCGTAGGCGAGGTCGGGTTCGTCGGGGCCCGGCGCCAGCGCCTGCCCGAGTTCATCGCTCATCGTCGAAGCTCCCGCGCCACGGGACCCAGACCTCCTCCGGGCGCCCCAGCGCGCACGTCATCTCCCTCGTCGAGGGGTGTGTCATGCCTCCGCCTGCAGCCCTCCTTGGCCCCGCAAGCGGCGCGAGATCTCGCCGACGTGGTGCTCGGCGGACAACTCTCAGGAGGGAAAAAAACACACAGACACAATTAATCCTCGATTCCCAGGAAAATATGGGAAAATAGGGGAATTGGGGGGGAAGACAAAAACCCAGAAAATATGGGAAAATATGGGGACTATTTTTATTTGTGTGTATTTATTTGTGTGTCCTAATTTCCCTTTAAACTCGGCGGCGGGCAGGTGCCGCTGACCTGGTCGAAGTCCAGGCTCGCGCCTGCCCCCTGCCGCCCGCCGGAATCGGCACTACAGTGCAGGCCAGTCCACAAGCAAGGGCTCCCCCGAGGGCGCGAAGTTATTCGCGCTTCGCGGTCCTCGATCCTTCTCCTCCTCCTCCTCGTCCTCCTATTCTCCCTTTGGGGGGGCGGCGCGAGAGCGCGAAGTTATTCGCGCTTCGCGCAGCGCGCAGCGCGAAGCGCGAAGTTGGGAGCCCTAGACAAGAAACCTTGCACAAAAGCCCAACCTTGAGACCCCCGGACGTCCATGGATTTTTGGTGCGGGAGCGTCGCGTTGAGTCGGGCGTGTCCCCCCACGGGGGGATTTTCGGCGAAAAATGAAAACTACTCCAAAAATATTCCAAAAAGGTCAAAAAATATTCCAAAAAATACTCCCCTGACTATTGTTGGACTATTTCTTTATTATTGTTGGGTATTTTTTATTTGTCATCGAGAATCCCCCTGTAGGGGGACAGGCCCGACTTACGCGTCGCGCTTTTTCCACCGCAAAGCCGTCGAAGCCCACGAAAAGCCCGGGGCACCCTGGAGGGCACGGGCCCCCCAACGGCACTCGCGCTCGTGACCTCCCGCCCGCCAGAGTCGGCACCACTCTTGGGCCCCGAGCCCGGCCCGCGCAGGGCGGACACCCGGCGCTCGAATCTTAGAGGGCCCTTCCTTGGCCTCCCAGGAGGGCTGAAAAATACAGTGAGCGGCTTGAATAAGGAACGCTTACTTTTCAAAAGGGGCTCGGTCGTTCCACTTATCGTTCCTTCTGCATTATGTATTATCTATCGTTCCTCATGCATTATTCCCTGGAGAAAAGGGGCTTCGTTCCTGATTTATCGTTCCTTAGGTCAGGCCGATGACTGTAGCACGCGACTTAGAAGCCTATCCCAGGGCTATTCTACGTCTTGGTTTCAGGATGATTCGCTTCGTTGTTTTAGGTCTTTAGGCCTCCAGTGCTAAACAATAGCTCTCTGGAAGGTCAGGGTTCGGGGCCTATAAGAGACGGGGGTCAGTGCAAACGGGGGTGCGCCAGGGCACCGGATCCTGCAGGATCCTGCGAAGACCCCCTCTGGCGGACCCGGGTTGGCGAGGCGCTCGTGACCGCGGGGCGGCCGCGCACATCGGCTGGCCCGGGTCTGCGAAGACCTGTGTTGCAGGTTTTTGTTTTCCTGCACTGCAGTTTTTTGGTTTCCTGCTGACCCGGGTCTGGATTAGCTCGGGTCAGAAGATCCCCGACCCTGGAAACGACAGGGCCGTTGTTTTATTGGTTTCGCTTTGCCATTTCTTTGTCAGATCCGTCGCCGTTTGTATTGCCGTCCCCCCGCTGACGCTGGGGCGCTGGCCCCAGGCGGTCCATCGCAACTGACCAGCCTGGGAACCATGCCGACACCGCACCGCCACTTCGGGAACCACGGCTGATGTCGCTTGTCGTGACCCGCGCAGCAAGGTGTTGTTCTGCCTCTCGGCACCTCGCTCGCGTGGCACTGCCCATTGAACATGATACAACACCTAACCCGAACAACGCACTGAATTCGTGACCCACGCTTCTGTTCCACCCCTCGCTCGCCGCCGATTCTAAGCCAGACTCGCTTGGCTCCGCGCTGCAGCTTGGCGGCACAGCTCCAGGCCTCCTGGATGGGGTCCGAGGAGATGGGGTCGGAGGATCGCGCCGCATCGCCGATGCGTCGCCGATGCGGCTCGATGTGGAGCCCCATCTCCTCCGCGCCGGCGGCGCCGATGCACCGCCGACGTCGCCGATGCATCGCCGACGACTCGCCGATGCACCGGCGATGCATCGCCGATGCATCGGCGATGCGGCAGGATCCTCCGACCCCATCTACAGTCGACCTGCATAGTACGGATAGGCATCCCTCCCAAGGGTACCCTTGCATCCTTGCCTCCCGGGTCCATCCCTGGACGCTTTCGCTGGCCGCGAAACCCGCTCGAGACGCTTCGAAGTGGGCGCCCGAGGCCCCTGCATCCTTCTCGCGCATCCTTACTGTCTGGGCTGACTGTACTCAGACACCGTTTAGGAGGCCAGGAGGCCTGTAGGCTTATGTCGGGCCTGTCCCCTTACAGGGGGATGTTCGACGACAAAAAAATACACCAAAAGTAGTCAAAAAATAGTCCAAAATAGCTTGGAGACTACTTTGGGAGTATCTTTTGACCTTTGGGGGGTATGTTTGGGTTTTTGTTTTAACAAATTTTCGTCGGAAATCCCTCTGTGGGCGGACACGCCCGACATAGCTGTAGGCCTCGTGGCACAGCACGGCCCCGGGCTCCGGCCAGGCCTCGGCAGCGCCCTCCTCGCGCGACCCCCGCGTCGGCTTCGAGGGCGCCCCCCGCGGAGTGCCGAGGCGGGCGGGCCGCCGCTCGCCTTTGGCCCGGCGCCTCCCCGGCCGCGGACGCCTCGAAGGCCACCTCCGAAGCACAGCAGGCGTTGAACGCCTGCTGTGCTCCGTCTAGGCTCAGGTTTTTCAGGAGGGGAAAAAACACACAGACACAATGAATCTGCGATCCCCAGAAAATATGGGAAAGTATGGGAAATGGGGGGGAAGACAAAAACCCAGAAAATATGGGAAAATATGGGGAATAATTTTATTTGTGTGTATTTATTTGTGTGTCCCAGTTTCCCTTCAGTTTTGGACGCCCGAAGTGGGTACGGAAAAGATGGGCACAATGCCCAACAGCAAATGGTGTCCCAAACCAACAGCGGCCGCTGTTGGGCAGGCGGCCTTCTGTCTCAGCTGGAGACAGGCCGCGGCGGCGCGGACAGTGAGTCATGTTCAACATGAACAGGAACTGCTGTTGGGCATTGTACCCATTCTTTCCGTACCCATTTCGTTCGTACGGATAAGTCGGTGGTGTCCCTCTACTGGAGGAATAGTAAAACATAGTCAAAACAATTAGCTTGGGGCCTTTTTTAATAGTATCTTTGAATATGTCACATGTTTTCATTGTTCGTCAAAAAATCCGCCTGCAGGGGGACATGCCCGACCTTCGTCTAGGCCTCCTAGACTCCCAGATGGGGTCGGAGTAGATGGGGTCGGAGGGTCGCGCCGCATCGCCGATGCATCGCCGACGCGGCTCGATGTGGAGCCCTCTTTCCTTCACGTCGACGTCGCCGATGCATCGCTCACGTCGACGATGCATCGCTGGTGCATCGCCGATGCATCACCGATCATATGAGTCGATGAAGAAAAAAACGCCATAGACAGAAAGTTTAGGCGCCTCGCACGGATTTCTTGGATCCGCGCTGGGGCCCCCCAGCGGCGCCTCTGGCGCCGCCCCTGGCGCGCGGTCCAGCGCAGATCCAAGAAATCCGCACGGAGCGCCAAAAGTTTATGTCTATGTTTCGGTTCGTTCTTCAAAAGAGGCGTTCCAGAAAGGTCGCTGCCTTCCAGGATTAAGTCGGGCGTGTCCCTCTACAGGAGGAGTATTCAAAAATAGTCAAAACATAGTCTGGGGACGATTGTTTGACCATGTTTGGCTATCTTTAAACTATATGAAAATAATTGTTTATTTGATGAAACCCAAAAAGAAATGTAAAAATCCCCTGTGGGGGGGGGCCGCCCGACTTAATTCGAGGATCGCATGAGTGGGCACATCTTCCGCGGCGGAAGGGCGGCGGAGGTACAACGGGGCCGCCTGCGCCGGAGGAAGCCGGCGGAAGGCGGGCGAATGCAAAAATGTTTATTTCCCAAGATCAGAGGAGCATGAAGTTGATATTGATAGTTTTCCAGATTTTCAGGTTTTCCTGCTCTCCCGCGCGGGCTCCAGGGACGAATGGTCGAGCGCATTCCGTCGCGCAGGTTATTTGCGTGATGTTCGTGGTACACTTTTCGCGCATCGGAGCGCCCTCGAAGATTCCAGGCTGCATGCTGTGTTGCTCGTGGGGGGTCCGCGAGTCGCAGCTGCCGTGGCGCTGTTTTCGAGGTAGCCCCTTCGAGTGCTGTTCGCGGGCGCAACGCGCGGCGCGCGCTGCGCCCAATCGCGCGCGGCGCGGCGCGTGAATCAGCAGGCCGCGCCCGTCGGACCGCTCGGACATCATTTCTGGATTGTAGAATGTGTCAGAAAACGCTTCCGCTTTTTTTGTTGCGCAAGCGGTTTAGGAATTTTTCAAAAAGGAGCCCGGAAATTTTCAAAACACAGTTTTGAGGGGTGGAATGCGCCCGCCGCGCAGGACATCTGAAGAATTCTAAAATCCGGAATTTTTCCAAATGGATTCTGGATTTGCTTTTATTTTTTAAAACAAAAATATATATATATATATATATATATATATATATATATATATATATATATATACATATATACATATATATATATATATATATATATGATCCCGGAAATTTTCAAAAACGATTCTGGTATTTTTCAAAACGTAGGCCGGACACGTTCAAAAACGCTTCCGGGTTTGATCAAGTTTTACCCCTGAGAATTGTCCAGAGTCGCGCGTGATTTGCCTTGCCGGGTCTTTGGGATCCGCCGAGGCGCGCGGTGCGCCGCGGCGGGCGACGGGACGGCGCGCCACCGTCCCCCCCGCGTTCGGCAACGAGAAAGGGGGTCAGCAAGTGCCAAATAGCCTCTTACGGGCGACCGCTCGATTGCGAATGGGTGACCGACCAGCGGCGCCAGCCAGAGTAGACAATACTCTACGCAACGTGTACCCCGCACGAAGGTTGTTAGAAGTCCCGGAATCTCCAGAACGTATCAATAGCACGCTGTGTCAATAGATTCTCCTCGTCCTACAAGAGATGTCAGGATTGTTGGGTTCGGGGGTTCCGAAGTCGGCCACGCATCTACAGTTATGATGTTCCAACTCACTTTAGCCTGGATCACCAGAGAGAATCTCGAACGCCAGAAAAGTACCGAAACTCGAGGGTTTTCGCGCGTCTGGCCCTGGACACTGTTTCGACACTCTTCCGACACTTTTCCGGGTGATGGAAATCATCTTTGGGATGTGGTCTTGAAATGCGATGGGAAAGCATGAATCGATAAGAGGGTCTCGAGATCTTCGTGCCCCTGGAGCTCAGATAGTCCTCGGGGTTCCTTCTGCCGCCCACTGGCCTACTGCAGGTTCCCAGCGCGGGCGTTCAGGAATGATCGCCGCCAGTGGCCCAGAATCGCCCAATATAGGGGTGATCTGTCGATCGAGGCGCCGCCGATCGTTCCAGGTTGAACGACCCACGCGGTGTCAGAAGCCAGCGCGAGCCATCGAGCTTGTCGGGATCCGCGTCCTCGTCGCCCGGTCTCGTCGACCTCGAGAGGCCCCAGCGAAGGGCAGGCCCAGGCGGGCTGCCGATCTCGCCCTGCTCGGCGCATCTCTCTCCAGCCGACCGCCCAGGAAGCCTCGAAGTCGTCGCGCGGTACCGGGATGGATCTGGAGGCTCCACGAGTGGGGAACTTACGGGGGAAACGTCGGACAGCTCGGAGGGGAACGGGGGGCAGCGCTGGGGAAACAGAATCGGAAGCCTACCCCCCTTCTTCCGCCGCAGTCGGAATCCAGTCGTGCCCCTGGAACTCCGGGTCCTCGGGGTTCCTTCCGCCACTGCGGCTCCCTCCCGCCCAGCCAGGGGCCTGGAGAGAATGCAGTGCACGAGGAGGTGGACGACAGCGACGACGCGGAGGAGGCAGGAGGAGGAGGAGGGCGGAGGAGGAGGAGAAGCCCAGCCCGCAGAGGTCTAGAGAATGCGTGTTTCTGAGTGACAGTCGAGTCTGCCCGTTGCTGTGTGCCTTTGGAGTGGGGCCTACTGTCCGGGGACCCCCAGGCAGCTGCCAAGATCTTGCCAGAATGTGCTGTTCCAGCTGAGGAGGCACCCGTTAGCATGCGAATCACCCTGGAAGCGGGGACTTCGACTCACCGCGCCCTGGCCCTCGAGACTCGCGCCTCGTGAGGAGGCGGAGCGGTGGCATCGGGCGGAGTGGGATCTCGGCAACAGCTCGCGACCATGGACTGGGTGAATGAAGTGAGGGCAACTGGAAGAATAGGGGAACGAGCAATGACATACACATAAAAACTCGGAGGTCCGCGCGGATTTCTCGGATAGGCGCTGGACCCCCCTCTCTGGCGCGCGGAGCGCGCCAGGGGCGGCGCCGGAGGCGCCGCAAGGGGCGTCCAGCGCCGATCCGAGAAATCCGCGCGGACCTCCGAGTTTTTATGCTTACGTCGTTGTTCGCTCCCCCCCAAGAAGGCCCCGCGAGTGTCGGAAACAGGCGAGGTACGGGCGGGCTTCTCTGAGAGCTAGCGCGTCGCGCCGCCGGTTCTGGCCCACCGCGCCTCGGCGCGACGCGCTGCCCCCCACGTGCCGGGCCTGGGGGCGGCAGCGTCCCCAGCTCCGCCCCGCCTCCCGTCGCGCGGAGCAGGGCGAGCCGCCCTCCGCTCGCAGGGGCACCGCGCGTCGCAGGGGCCGCCGCGGCGGTGCGCTGTAGGCAAGAGTGCCCGGCCGTGCAGGACGCGGTGCCACTGTGCGGCCTCCCCCTGTCGGGGGAGCGTAAGACCCGGGTTTGCCAGGACTCGGGTTCGCCATCGTTTTTTGACGACCGCGCCTCGGATTTTGACGAGGAGGGGTTTCGCGGGGTGTCTGCAGCGGGAGGCCTCGTCAAAATGCAGGTTCGGCCTCGTCATTTTTTTGACGACCTCGTCGGGGATTTCCGAGTCCCCTGTACCCAGGTCTTACGTCCCCCTGACCTTGGCGAGCTCTTCCGCCTGTGGCCTGGGATCGGTGGGTCTGGAGGCTCGCGTGCACGTGCCCTTCGTGCAGCGGCATTGGCCCCTCAAGTCCATCCTGCGGGACAGCGAGAAAGACCAGCTCTCCGGCGGGAGCTACTTCAGCCTCGGGTGCACCCTCGCGGTCGCCGCGCAGCCCAGCCGTTTGGCTCCGCTCCCCCTCACCACCTCCTCACTTCTCTCCTCAGTTGCCTCTTCATGTTAATGATCCTCCTCCTCCGTCTCCGCGTCCCGATCCATCAACGTTCATCTGCATCCACATGTCGTGACGTCCGCCTTGCCGTCCTTGCTTGTCAGAGACTGCCCGCCGAAAGCTCACTCGTGTTCGCATGTGGAGTTTGTTTGCACGAGTTGACAGCGAGTTCCATGCAGACGCTGTTGAATACATTCGAAGGAAGGGGCCGAACAGGATTGTCTTACACTGCCCTTGGCTTCGTGACTGACGTTGGGCTCCGCGATGCGAATTATGGTTTTTAATTGTTGTTTTGTTGTTGAGGACCCCGACCCGCGACCCACCCACGCCCCGTCCCGCGACGCACCCCGCGACGCACCCCGCGACCCACCCGCGGCCCGACCCGCGACCCAAACACAAACTTACTCGCGACCCACCCAGATCGTTTTGAACAGATCGGCGCCTGCCGCGGGCTGTCTTTGAAGTCCGCACGACCCTTCAACGACGTTCCCGCGACCCACCTGCATCGGTTTGGCAAAATGTGACGCCTCTGGCGGGCTGTTTTGCATTGCTCCTGGGGAATCCATCGTGCGCCCCAGCCCCAGAGCCTCCCGACTGTGATCCGCAATGCAGAGTCCCACTTCAGCCACGCACCCAGGGACAGTGTAAGACTGCTCGCCCCCTCGACTTTTTGACTGAGCAGGGCAGTGCGGAGGCGGCAGACAGGGAGGGGAAGAAGCGACGGGGAGGGAGGGAGACCAGTGTGGCTGCATTGGCCCCCCGCCTCGGGCTGTATGCAGCAGGCGTGGCCTCCCAATTGAAACGGAACACTAAAGCATGACGCGGCGGATGGCACGGCTGGGTTGAATCATTCCGCGATTTGTACGTGGAAGTCGGGTTCACGAAAGCGCTCGATGCCCCCTTTCACTCTTATCCGCAATTGCGGGGCGGTGACTCAGTAAAGTCACGCAAATAGCGATCGCACCGAAGCGCAGCGAACACGAAGAAAAGAAATTCACTATGAGCGTTGCAATTTAACGTGAATGTAGTATCTCTAACGCTGCGCGTGTGATCCCGAAGCGTTCGTGTCTGTATAGGTTCTAGTCGGCCGTTGTCTAATATGTCAGTGAGGGCGCTACGTACACAAATACATTATGACACATTGGAATGAAAGCCCCCCGGCCGCTCCACGTTTCGGGCACGTGGTCGTTGTAACCAGGTAGAGGGCGTAGAACACGAAGCGGTTTTGTGAGCTCCAGTGTAGCAGTAGGCAGATCTCTTTTACGGGTGAAGAGTGTACAATGTTGGGAATGGTGGGCACCTGGTCCGGTCGAGGCACGTGCAGGTTTTTGGGGAGACCCGTGGGAGCTCGCGTGGGCGTCTCGGGGAGTCGTGAGGCCGCGTCGGGCGCTGAGCGGGGCGGAGAGTGGAGCCCCAGAGCCAGGGCAGCCGAATTCTCCAAGTGCTTCGGGGACCCTCTTGGGGACCTCCTGGGGCGGGCCCTGCGGGCATGTTGCCGCCTGCAGGTCTCCCCTGGCGCGGCCCTGACACACGGAGCGGGGCCCTGGAGGGCTCCGAAGAGCAGGGGCGGGGGGAGATCCGTATAGCCAGTTTGGCCCACGCTTGGCTCGAACGTCAGAGTCGGGTGGAGAGGAGGTGTAAAACTCCCGGGGCTTACACGGCGTTGTCCGGACATTCCCCATTCAATACACGTGATCGACACATCTCGAGATGGCGACCGCGGCCACGCTCAAGATCAAGTGCCAGGACGCCGTGCACCGCGTGCCGCTGCAGGAGCAGCAGGTGAGGTACGAGGCCATCGCGGAGGCCATCCGCGAGATCTACCCCGGTGAGGCCACCGCGAAGTACCTCGACGACGAGGGCGACCTCTGCGTGCTCTGCGCGGCCACGTTCTCGGACTTCCTGGCCATGAGCGGCGCTGCCGCGGGCGGCAGGCCGGTTCTCCGGCTGGAGCTTTTCCCGGCCGCCCCGGCCCCCGCGGTTGCGCAGGAGGCGGAGCAGGGAGGGCAGGGCCCGGCCGGTGCGGCCGCCCACCCCCTGGCCGCCATCATGGGGGCCATGAAGGGGATGAAGGGTCACTTCAAGGCCGGGTGGTGCAAGAGGTGCCCCCGGTTCGAGGGGCCCCAAAGAGTTCCGAGGAGGCCCCCACGGCCTCCAGGGCCCCCCATCACGAGGCCCAGGGGGCTCCGGGGGATCCAGGATGGAGCGACAAGCTGGGGGCACATTGGGCCAGGGGCACCTCGTTAGCAACCCCCGACATTTCGAGGGCTTGTTCCAGGGCAAGGGCAAGGGCAAGGGCAAGGGCAAAGGCAAGACGCAGCTCGGCGGCCACGCGGGCGGCGAGCTGGGGACGCTCGCGCGCGCCCTGCGGCAGTTGCACGCGGCCGGCATGCTGGACGCCAGGTGCGCCGCAGCGGTGGTCGCGAACTCGCTGGGAGACCTGATCGCCCTCGCGGCGGAGCACCCCGAGGTGATCGACGGCGCCACGGGCGCGAAGCCCGAGGTCGCCCAGAAGGTCATGCAGGCGTTGCTGGACCACGCGGCCTGCACCGAGGGCCTCGAGGACAGCGCGGGGAAGCTGCAGGCCGCCCTAGCAGGCGACGCCGTCCCCGCCAGCGAGGCGCTCCTGGCGCTGTTGACGGCGCTGAGCGAGCTGACGTTCGGCGCCCGCGTGTCCTTCCTAGAGGCCCTGTACACCAGCCAGCAGGAACACATCGACTGCCTCCTCGACAAGGCCCAGCCGTTCCTGGCAATGCTGCCGCCCATGCCCGCGGAGCACGGCGCGCACATCTGCGACGGCTGCGACCAGGGGCCCCTCCGCGGGCCCCGCTTCTCCTGCAAGACCATCGGCGACTTCGACCTCTGCGCTCGCTGCTTCGCGGACAAGGACTCCATCTGCGGCGGCAGGTGCGCGGGCCACGAGTTCGAGACGATCGCGAGCACCGCGTGCGGAACGGGCCACGGCAAGTGCAAGGGCAAGGGACAGCACAAGGGCGGCCACGCCGTGGAGGCGTCCGCCGTGACCAGCTCCACGGACTGCGACAGCCAGGTGCCCGCAGATGGCGACGGCCAGGCGACCGCGGACAAGGACACGGGCAAAGGCAAGGACAAGAACAAGCGTGAGGGCACCGGCGTGGCCTGCGCCAACCCAGGCTGCGGCTTCCAGGTGACCTGGCACGCGACCCACTGCTGCAACATGTGCAAGAGCTCCGACGGAAAGGGGCACGGGCACAGGTGCAACAAGGTGCCCGTGGCAGACGCCGAGGCCACGGCCCAGGGGCCCCCAGCGCCCAGCGCTGCCCCAGCCAACTCCACAGACTGCGACAGCCAGGCCGAGCTGCGCGAGGCGCCAGCCCTGGCCGGCTCGACGCATGGCGACAGCCCGGCGAGCACGGAGCAGGGCACGGACAAGGGCAGGGGCAAGAGCAGGAGCAATGGCAAGGGCAAGGGCAAGGAAGGCAAGGACAAGAGCAAGTGCGAGGGCACCGGCGTAGCCTGCGCTTGTGGCTGCGGCTTCCAGGTGACCTGGCACAAGACCCACTGCTGCGGCATGTGCAAGCAGAGCGACGGCAAGATGCACGGGCCGAAGTGCAACAAGGTGCCCGCGCCAGACGCCGAGGGCGCCGCCCAGGAGCCCCCGGCTCTGGTCGCGGCGGCCGCGGACGCGACGGAGGGCAGCAGCACCGCCAGCTTCGACATTTCCATGCCCGTGGCCGTCGGAGACGGCCGCCACGCGAACCTCGAGTGGAACCTCGTCGACGACCCGCAGGAGGTCGCAGAGGCCTTCGTGGCGGTGCACGGCGTCGTGCCGGAGGAGCTGCCCACGGTGCGCCACTTCGTGGAGCAGCTCACCGCGGCCGCCGCGGCGGCGCGGCCCGAGTGAGAGGAGCGGGGCGAGGGCCCGACGATCGAGCGGGTTCCAGCAGATCGTCGGAGGCTTTCGGGGGTGGGCGAGAAGGCGCCACCTCAGAAACGGCAGTGGCGCGCCCGAGGTACAGAGAGCGGAGCCTGCGCCGAGCCCTCCCCCCCCACGAAGCCGAGTCTAGAGCTACAGAGCGACGATTCGTCCACCTCCAAGATGTGCCGACCAACAGAGAGGAAAGGAAAAGAGGGGCGGGGAGCGGCACAGAACAGCCTCCTCCTCCTGCGGATGAGGAAAAGAGGAGCAGCAGGAGGAGGAGGAGGAGGAGGAGGAGGAGGAGGAGGAGGAGGAGGAGGAGGGGGAAAGAGGAAAAGGTGGAGGAGGAGGAAAGGAAAGGAAGAGAGGTGCTTCCACGTGATGTGTGAGCACTGCCCGCCGAGGGGGGCCTGCGGAGGGCCGGCGGAGGGCGCGCCTGGAAGCGCGCGGACGCTTCTGGTCGGCCCTGGAAGAGGAGGAG
>CAUYUJ010019220.1:67983-74496 GCA_963575745.1 Prorocentrum cordatum | reverse complement strand
CTTGGCTGATCTTGGAGCCTGTTTCGAGCAGGTGGGGTCTCCCCCACAGGACGCGCTGTGGCAGGCGGTCGCATTCCGCAGGGGTCCGGAGCCAGACCCCCCCATCCCGTTTCCGCCCAATGTTAAGTCGGACCTGTCCCTCTACATGAGGAAGATTGATAATAATAATAATAATAATAATAATAATAATATTTGCTGTTTTTTTTAAACAAAAAAAAGTATGTGTACGATGTGTTACACATATGTTTGACTATGTTCAAACATTTTGTTTGACTATGTTTACTGGTTCGTCCAGAATCTGCCTCTAGGGGGGCATGCCCGACCTCAGCTCCGTATCGAAACGCTGAAACAGACCCCTGGCCGCCGCCAAAGGAGGGGCACGAGCGGGCCCGGGGGCTGGGGGCCACGCCGGAGGCCCATGCCAAGAAGCACCCCGCTTGCCTCCGGGGTGCCCTGGGAAGGAGGAGGAGGAGGAGGAGGAGGAGGATGAGGAGGGGGGGAGGGGAGGAGGAGGCGAAGGATGGGGTAGGAGGAGGAGGAGGGGGAGGAGGAGGAGGGGGAGGAGGAGGAGGGGGAGGAGGAGGAGGAGGAGGAGGAGGAGGGGGAGGAGGAGGAGGGGGAGGAGGACATCGGCCCCACCTCGGGGGGCGCGGGGCGCGCCGCGAGAGGGACCCATGCCCAGGGTCGCGATGGTTTTGCTGTGGAAGGCGTGACGCTCCCACACCAAAACCCTGACCGTCCGCAGTGCCAACAAATAGCACCAGGACTTCGACGCCTCAGTTCCCGTCGAGGTTCAAGGCAGTCCAGATAGGTCCATGGGTCTGGAGGTCTATCTTTTATGGCGCACTCTGGCAGGAAAGGGAAATCGATGCACGCCCTGGGGTCTCAGGCTTGGGCTCCTTGGGGCAGGTTTCCTGTGGACTGGCCTCCACTGCAGGCTCAGAACTCCCCTGACCTTCCAGAGGGCTATTGTTTAGCACTGGAGGCCTAAAAACCTAAAACAACGAAACGGCACAGCCTAAAACCAAGACGTAGAATAACTTTTGGATTGGTTTTTAAGTCGGGTTTTGTTTTTTTGCCCTCCACTGCAGGCTCAGCACTCCAGGGGGACGCGTCGACCCCCGATCGCCCCCGGGTCGCCGACAGAGGCGCCCCATAGCCCGCCCCCCCCTGACCTTCCAGGAGGGCTAAGAAATAGCACGCGACTTGAAAACCTATCCCAGAGCTATTCTACGTCTTGGTTTTAGGCTTTCTCGTTTCGTTTCTTAGGTTTTTAGGCCTCCCGTGCTAAAAAATACCATGAACCCACGAGAATAACCCCCCAGATATAATAAAGTTCGGGTTTTTCGGGGAGATGATAAAAGTTGCCCGCCAGAGCCAGCATAAAGAGATATCAAGAGGAAAAAGCCAAAGATATATTGAGGATCCTTGGTCTTTGGTCCTGCATGATACATCTTCAACAATGATTTGTCTCGGTTGAGACATCCTCAACAATGGTTTGTTTCAGTTCAGGGCGCCAGGGGGCGAGAAGAAGGATAAATAAAAAGAGATATAGAGAGAAAGAAAAGAAGAGCAGGAGGAGGAGGAGGCGGAGGAGAGAGGACAGGAGAAGGAGGAAGCGAAAATCCAAAGTTCAAAACTTATTAGATTTAATGTGTAAACGCTTGATGAAAATTAAAAGTTTCATCTGCTCGCGTAGGGGAGCTCATGTGCTTAGTTTTCCCGGGGTAATCAACCCCAGCGATAAACAAGTTCAGGGCGCCAGGGGGAGGAGGAGAAGGGAGAGAGAGAGAGAGAGAGAGAAAAAAAAAAAAAAAAAAAAAAAAGAGAGAGAGAGAGAGACAGAGCAGAGAGAAAGAGAAAAGAGAGAGAGAGAGAAAAAATAGCTTGGCGAAGGACCCAGCCATATGCTGTTGTGAAAATACTGCAATTGTGAATGCCATCTTGGCCCGCGCTCCCTATGTGGCCACGGCTTTCCGCCAGAGCCCGACATGCTCAGGGGCACGTTCGTGGCCGTCTTCGCGGGAGCCGACGACGACAAGGACGGCGCCCCTCTCACCGAGGAGCAGAAGCAGGAGAAGGCCTTGAGAGCCATGAGGGAGGAGGTGGCGTTGCACGTCGACACGGCGGAGTACGACGCCCAGGCGCGGTTGTTGAAGCAGCACAACTATGGGGCCACGATCCTCGTGAGGGATGTGCCGCAATGGCCCGGGGCCGCCGTGCGAACCCTGCCACTGGCGCCTTCGGTGGAGCTCCCTATGGGGCCACGGTCCTCGTGAGGGGTGTGTCGAAATAGCCCGAGGCCGCCATGCGAACCCTGCCACTGGGGCCTTCGGTGGAGCTCCCTATGGGGCCACGATCCTCGTGAGGGGTGCGCCGAAATGGCCCGAGGCCGCCATGCGAACCCTGCCACTGGGGGCCTTCGGTGGAGCTCCCAATGGGGCCACGATCCTCGTGAGGGGTGTGCCGAAATGGCCCGAGGCCGCCATGCGAACCCTGCCACTGGGGCCTTCGGTGGAGCTCCTATAGGGCCACGATCCTCGTGAGGGGTGTGCCGAAATGGCCCGAGCCGCCATGCGAACGCGGCCACTGGGGCCTTCGGTGGAGCTCCCTATGGGGCCACGATCCTCGTGAGGGGGGTGCCGAAATGGCCCGAGGCCGCCATGCGAACGCAGCCACTGGGCGCCTTCGGTGGAGCTCCCTATGGGGCCCCGATCCTCGTGAGGGGTGTGCTGAAATGGCCCGAGACCGCCATGGGAACGCAGCCACTGGGGCCTTCGGTGGAGCTCCCTATGGGGCCCCGATCCTCGTGAGCTGGAGGCCTTCGGTGGAGCTCCCTATGGGGCCACGATCCTCGAGAGGGGTGTGCCGAAATGGCCCGAGGCCGCCATGCGAACGCAGCCATTGGGGGCCTTCGGTGGAGTTCCCTATGGGGCCACGATCCTCGCGAGGGGTGCGACGAAATGGCCCGAGGCCGCCATGCGAACGCAGCCACTGGGGCCTTCGGTGGAGCTCCCTATGGGGCCACGATCCTCGCGAGGGGTGTGCCGAAATGGCCCGAGGCCGCCATGCGAGCGCAGCCACTGGGGGCCTTCGGTGGAGCTCCCTATGGGGCCACTAAACGCTGTACTGGGTGGGCGAAACGCAAGGGAGAGGGGGAGGGGGGAGGAGGGGGGGGAGGAGGAGGAGAGAAGGAGAGGAGACGCGGGGAACGCTTCTTCAAAACGAGGACCCAACACCACAGGATGGTTGGGAAAAAAAGAGAGAGAGAGAGAGAGAGAGAGAGAAAACAGAAACAGAAACTGAGAGAGAGAGAGAGAGTTCAAAACTTCCTTCTTATGTTGTTTTCTCAACATAAGAAGGAAGTAACCTCGATGGCGAACTTTCCCCGTGATAATGAAGTTCGGCCTCCGCGCCCTCCGCCTCTATTTGAAAACCGTCGAGGCCGAGGATAAACTCAAACAACTTAAGGGGGGTACTTTATTATCGTGGGTTCGGGGTTAGCTCTCTGGAAGGTCAGGGCCGCCCGGGCACGTGCGGAGATCCGCTGCCAGGGGGCCTTTCGCCGAGCCACCGGCGACGCCTCGCCGCTTCCGGCTCGACCTTCCCCCGGCGACCCGGTCCCCCCCCCCCCCCTCCTCTGTTTTTTCCTTCCTCCTCCTCCTCCTCCCTCCTCCTGTTTTTCCTCCTCCTCCTCCTCCTCCTCCTGCTCCTCCTCCTCCTCCTCCTCCTCCTCCTCCTCCTCCTCCTCTTCCTCCTCCTCCTCCTCCCACGCCCCCTCCAATCTTCAGCATTCCCTTCCACATGAGATCCTCCCACATCCAGGACCTCCAGATCCCCGGTGACCCGGTGGGACGTTGCCGCTCACGGGGGGGAGGAGGCGGGCAAGAGGGGGGGGTTCGAGGACCCAGAGATCCGACGTCGTGATGTGTTTTCAATGCGGGGTTCCCCCGAAGTCTCGACCCATTCCCCAGGACCAGTTCTTCAGCCTGAGTCGTCAGTTGACGGTCCCGGGGCCCGGCGAGGGCCCCTGTAGATCCGACGAAGGCATCTATCTGTACACCACCACCGTGCCAGACCAGGGCCATCCTGGGCCATAGGATGGTGTATACGCCCTCCTGGCCGAGACCCTTCTGCGCCCACGCGCCCGGTCCACGAATCCCCAATCCATGTCAGCGGGTGCCCGGAGGAGGAGGAGGAAGAGGAGGAGGAGGATGAGAAGGAGGAGGAGGAGGAGGAGGAGAAGCAGGAGCAGGAGGAGGAGGAGGAGGAGGAGCCTGAGCAGGAGCAGGAGCAGAAGCAGCCCCCGCCCAGCTTTCGAGGCTCGCGAGGCCTTCGGGGCCGGCGGCGAGGGTGGGCAGCCTGTTGGTCGGGGGTGCGGGCGCCGATTTGGACATTCCCACTCAAGATGGTTCCTTAAACCACCTCGTCTTCGAGCATGTCGGCTAGCCCTCCACAGGGTTCGCCCGCACGAACAAAAAGGGACCCCAGCGGTGGCTTTGGCAGCAAGACACTGCGACCGAGCGTTATTGTGGCCCGTTGGGTGTTAGTGTGGCCCGTTGGGTGTCAGTGTGGCCCGTCGCGCGGCCGGGTGGGAGTTACTGTGGCCCGCGCTGGCCGTTCAATGAAAAGTAATATGTGAAGGTATCTCATGTTAGATCTCAAGAGATTCGCAACCCTTAAGGGAATGCATTCCCGCGCAGGCAAAAGTGGCCACAGTAACTACCAGCTGGAACCAACGTGGTAGTAGTAGTAGTAGTAGTAGTAGTAGTAGTAGTAGTAGTAGTAGTAGTAGTAGTAGTAGTAGTAGTAGTAGTAGTAGTAGTAGTAGTAGTAGTGGTAGTAGTAGTAGTAGTAGAGGTGGGAGTAGGAGGAAGAGGAGGAGTAGGAGTAGGAGTATGAGTAGGAGTAGGAGTAGGAGAGGAAGTAGGAGTAGGAGTAGGAGTAGAGTAAGGAGCAGGAGTAGCGGTAGGAGTAGTAGGAGTAGAGTAGTATTAGCAGTATTCGTAGTAGTAGTAATAGTAGTAGTAGTAGTAGTAGTAGTAGTAGTATTGCGTGTAGTAAGTAGTAGTAAGTAGTCGTTATTCGTAGTCGTAGTCGTAGTCGTAGTCGTATTAGTAGTAGTAGTAGTAGTAGTAGTAGTAGCAGCAGCAGCAGCAGTAGCAGTTGTTATTGTTGTAGCGTAGTAGCAGTAGCAGTTGTATTATTAATAGTAGTATAGTAGGCGTCGTCGTAGTAGTATGTAGTAGTATTGTAGTAGTAGTAGTAGGAGTAGTACAGTAGGAGTAGTACGTAGTATACGTAGTAGTAGTAGGTAGTAGTATGTAGTTAGTAGTAGTAGTAGTAGTAGTAGTAGTAGTCGTAGTAAATAGTAGTAGTAGTATAGTAGTAGTAGCAGCAGTAGTAGTAGTAGTAGTAGTAGTAGTCGTAGTAGTAGTAGTAGTAGTAGTAGTTGTAGTAGTAGTAGTAGTAGTAGTAGTAGTAGTAGTAGTAGTAGTAGTAGTAGTAGTAGTAGTGGTAATAGTAGTGGTAGTCGTCGTAGTACTCGTTTGCCATTGCGCCCTGTGGGCATCTGCATGGGTTGCGTTGCGCGACTGGCCCCTTCCAGTGCTTCTGAAGGTGCGTGTATATGTGTATGACTGATACGGGAGACAACCCCCACTCAGTTCATCTCTGGGGCTACAGGGCTATATTGCCATAGGGATATAGGGCTCCTGAGCTATTGGGCTCTTGGGATATAGGGTTTTGAGGCTATAGAGCTTAGGGTTAGGGCTATAGGGCTGCAGGGCTGTAGGGATATAGGGCAACGGGGCAACAGGGCGATGGGGCTATAGGGCCATTAGGATATAGGGCTGTTACGCTATAGCGATATAGGGCTATAGGGCAATGGGGCTATATGGCTATAGGGATGTAGGGCTACATGGCTACAGGGCTATACGGCTGTAGGGCTATAGTGCTATATGGGCTATAGGGATATAGGGCCATGGGGCTATAGGGCTACAGAGCTACAGGGCTACAGCGCTACAGGGCCATATGGCTAGTGGGCTATATGGCTATGGAGCCATATGGCTATATGGGCATGGGGCAATGGGGCTATATGGCTGCTGGGCTGTAGGGCTACAGGGCTGCATGGGGTGCCGGGCTATAGGGCCATGGGCTCTAGAGCTATATGGCTATGGGGTTATAGGGTTATGGGGCTCTTGGGTTATGGGGCTATTGGGCTATATGGCTGTAGGGCTACAGGGCTGCATGGCTGCATGGGGTGTCGGGCTATAGGGCCATCGGGCTATATGGCTACATGGGCTATATGGGCTATAGGGCTATGGAACTATGGGGCTATAGGGCTGTTGGGCTATTGGGCAATGGGGCCATTGGGCTGTAGGGCTCTAGGGCTATAGGGTTGTAGGGGTATCGGATTATACGGCTGTCGGGCTCCC
This sequence comes from Prorocentrum cordatum, assembly GCA_963575745.1. Lineage (NCBI taxonomy): Eukaryota > Dinophyceae > Prorocentrales > Prorocentraceae > Prorocentrum > Prorocentrum cordatum. The sequence continues at coordinate 68,059 of CAUYUJ010019220.1, read as the reverse complement.
CTGGGCACTTCCGGGCACCCCTGGGCACCCAGGCACCTGGGTACCCCTTGGCACCCTGGCACGCGGGCCGGGGGCG
>CAUYUJ010019220.1:22983-62983 GCA_963575745.1 Prorocentrum cordatum | reverse complement strand
GGGGCGCACTAACAACCAACGGGCCACAGTAACACATTATCTCGCAAGACACCCCAGGGCCGGAGGCGGGGGGAGGGAAGGCGGGGTGGTGGTGGAGCAAATCCTGAGCAGAGCCACGTGCACTACGACGACGACGACGACGACGACGACGATCACGACGACGACGACAACGGAGACGAGGCGCGCTTAGGATCCGCGCAGAGCTGCGGACGCGGAAAAGGGTCCACTCTGTGAGCCTCGGTCTTGTGCACGTCGCTGGGCGGCCCTGCTGCTTGGACGCGGGCACCGGCCCACCCCCCAGAGCCGCCAGAGACCCGTCGGGTCTGCACCCTCACGTCTTGCCGAGGCCAGGGGGCGCCTTCGGGCACTCTCTCCCCCAAACCTCGTCCGTGCGACCGACAAGGGCGAGGGCGGCGGTCATTGGCCATTACGGCCCAGAGCGAAGGAACTGCAAACGCCGCGGCTCGGAGAGCGAGGACGACGGACGGACGGCCAGCCAGGCGGCGCGCACTGCCCGGCAAGCCCAGCGGGTGCTCACTGCAGGGAAGGGTCGGCGGCGAGCGACGGGGGGGCAAGCGAGGAGGGGCGGACCCTCTCAGCAGGCCCCGACGCCCCTGGGCCCTCCGAGAAGTGGTCTGCACCCAGGGCGATGCTTAAGAAAACCTAAGTTTTCGTCCAGAGTCTCGATTATTCTTAACTTTTCAATGTAAATCCCAAGATTTTGACAGAAGTTCTGGGCTTTATTCAAGCTCTGAGACTATGAATTTCTTGACCCATGAGTTCTTAAGCATTTCGCAGGGTCTGGGCCTCCCCCGAAGACAGACCACAACACAATGCCCAGGCGGCGCGAGGGCTTCTCAGCAGGGCGCCAGGGCTTCGCGCTGCCCCCCCTCGCCGGCCGCCGGGAAAGGAGGCCGAAGTCCCTGGGCCCTGCGAGAAGTGGTCTGGGCCCTTCCCCGAAGACAGACCACAGCAAAATGCCCCGGCGGCGCGAGGGCTTCTCAGCAGGGCGCCAGGGCTTCGCGCCGTCCCCCCCCCTCGCCGGCCGCCGGGAAAGGAGGCCGAAGTCCCTGGGCCCTGCGAGAAGTGGTCTGGGCCTTCCCCGAAGACAGACCACAGCAGAATGCCCAGGCGGCGCGAGGGCTTCTCAGCAGGGCGCCAGGGCTTCGCGCCGTCCCCCCCCCTCGCCGGCCGCCGGGAAAGGAGGCCGAAGTCCCTGGGCCCTGCGAGAAGTGGTCTGGGCCTTCCCCGAAGACAGACCACAGCAGAATGCCCAGGCGGCGCGAGGGCTTCTCAGCAGGGCGCCAGGGCTTCGCGCCGTCCCCCCCCCTCGCCGGCCGCCGGGAAAGGAGGCCGAAGTCCCTGGGCCCTGCGAGAAGTGGTCTGGGCCTTCCCCGAAGACAGACCGCAGCAAAATGCCCCGGCGGCGCGAGGGCTGCACAGCCATTCGTTAGAGCTCTAGTATTTTTTCCCGTGATATTCGATCTTATTCCCGCTCGCCATCTTGATCTCAGCTCGATCGGGTGAATATTACTATGCCCCGGCGGCGCGAGGGCTTCTCAACAGGGCGCCAGGGCTTCGCGCCGTCCCCCCCCCCCCGCCGGCCGCCGGGGGAGGCAGCGCGTGGCCTGCCGGCGGCCGTCTCGGGCATCGGGGCACGCGGCCCCGATCTGCACGACCTCCTCCTCCTCCTCACCTCCTCCTCCTCCTCCTCCTCCTCCTCCTCCTGCCCCTCCTCCTCCTCCTCCTCTTCCTCCTCCTCCTCCTCCTCCTCCTCCTCCTCCTCCTCCTCCTCCTCCTCCTCCTCCTCCTCCTGCCCTCCTCCTCCTCCTCCTCCTCCTCCCTCCTCCTCCTCCTCCTCCTCCTCCTCCTCCTCCTCCTCCTCCTCCTCCTCCTCCTCCTCCTCCTCCTCCTCCTCCTCCTACCTCCTCCTCCTCCTCCTCCTCCTCCTCCTCCTCCTCCTCTTCCTCCTCCTCCTCCTCCTCTTCCTCCTCCTCCTCCTCCTCTTCTCTGCACGAACGAAATGGGTCCGGAAAGAATGGGTACAACGCCCAACAGCAGTTCCTGTTCATTTTGAGCAGGGCTCGCTGTCCACGCCGCCGCGGCCTGTGTCCTTTCGAGGCAGAAGGCCGCCTGCCCAACAGCGGCCGCTGCTGGTGTGGGACAACATGTGTTGTTGGGCATTGTACCCATTCTTTCCGTACCCATTTCGGGCGCCCAAGCCCGAGGTGCCGCAGTGGCAAGTGGGCCACGCTCGGGTATAGCCAGGACCCCAGGTGAGGGGACCGGGTTAGTGTCGGGGGAGCGTAAGACCCGGGTTTGCCAGGGCTCGGGTTCGCCATCGTTTTTTGACGACCGCGACTCGGATTTTGACGAGGAGGAGTTTTGTGGGATGTCTGCAGCGGGAGGCCTCGTCAAAATGCAGGCTCGGCCTCGTCATTTTTTTGACGACCTCATCGGGGATTTCCGAGTCCCCCGTACCCGGGTCTTACGTCTCCCGGATAGTGGTAGGGTCCGGGGGGCCCGAAATCTGCCAGAATCACTGAACCAGGTCTGCCGCAGCTGGTGTTTTTTTCGGGCGACGGCAGTTCCGATTGGTGGACCGGGGCGGGGGGGGCATCCCCCAGTACACATCACGAAACCAGGTCCCACTAAACCCAGTTCTGCCAACGCCCGAAAGTGAGCCACGCAGAGGGCCGGGCACGCCGCGCTTGCAGCAGGCATTCCTTGCGACCGCGCCCAGCATTGCGTCGGACCTGTCCCTTTGCAGGGGGAATGTTCAAAAATAGTCAAAAAATAGTCTGGTGACGATTTTTCGACTGTTTCTGAGCATGTTTTGAAGATTTGTTGATTATTTTTTATTTTTCATCCAAAATCCCCCTGTAGGGGGACAGGCCCGACCTAAGCCCAGCAGCATGGCACGCTCACTTTGTCCTTTAGCGTCGACTAGCGTCTGGGAGTCGATGAGATAGCGCCGATTCAGCGTCGGCTAGCGTCGATTAGCGTTAAGTCGGGCCTGTCGCTCTACAGGAGGAAAATTCAAAAATAGTCAGAAAAATAGTATGGGGATTATTTTTGATTAATGTTTCATGATCTTAGGGGTATTGCTTGACTATTTCTGATTTTCCGCCCAAGATTCCCATGTAGGAGAACATACCCGACCGAAGATTAGCGTCGATGTAGCGTCGATTTAGCCGACAAGATGTTACGGGAGGCTCCCATGAGTGGCCACCGAGACCTGTGCCACCCAGGTGGCCTAGGCGTTGCGCGAAGTTGGGTGACCGAAGTCAGGTGACCTACTACCCTTGTCAAAATTGATTTTCAAAAATGGCGAGCACGCCCCTGCGTTGTCGGCGCGCCCTTCAATGTCGATAGATGCCCCTCCAATGTCGGGGCCAGGGCAAAGGTGGTCTGACCGGGAACGACTCGGAAGTTCGATGATGACCGACATTAGAGGGGCGGCGCATACAAGTATTTCGCAGTCATCGCTTCTCTGTCCAGTATCTCCCCACAAACAGTTCGGCCACGTAAGACATGTTTGAGGTTCATTTTGACGAGGATTGTAGGTAGTGGGGAAGGCGCTTCTGGTGCCGGCACATCAGCCTTCAGTCACGGTGCGGGGGTACGCAGAGTTGTGCGGTGAGCGGGGCCACCCACTTAGGCGATCACAAACATGGATCAAGTAGGCGTGGATTAGCGACGGGTCCCGTGTCCATGGGAAATCGCGGATTTCCGCCGCCGAGCGAGGCGGCACCAGCCGCATTCTGGGGAGGGCACCTCCCCCGATCCATGGACTTGGCGACCGCGCGCCAAATCCATGGATCGCTAATCCATGTTTGCGCGCCCCCGACAGTATTTCTGCAGCGCGGGCCGTCGCCTTCCAGTCTTCTCGAGGGCTGCGGCCAGGGCGCGGCGGGACGGCGCTGCCACAGGCTCGACGCCTTCTGCGGCGAGATGCCGCCGCGCGCGCGGACTGTGACCACCAAAAATCTGTCATTGCATTCCTCTTCGCCCTCCTCCCTCGTGGTCCTCCCCCTCCTCGCCCTGCCCCCATCCGCTCTTCCACCCCTCCCCTCGTCCTCCGCCTCCGCGTGCACCTCCCCCCTCTTTGGTCTTGTCCTCCTGCTCCTTCTCCTCGTGGTTCTCCTCCTCCCCCACCTTGTCCACCTGCTACCCCCGCTCCTCTATCTACTACTACACCTTTTCTTCCTCCTGCTCGATCTCTTCCTCCTAACCACGCACTGGTTGCATTGCGGACGATACTTGGAGGTCATAGCCGGGTTGAGCATGGTCATGGTTTCCGTGCCGCAACGAGTTGCCTTTCCAGCGCATTGGTTGCGACAACTTCCGATGTGCGCGTGCAGATCGATGCAAGTAGCTTGCGTAGCACATCAACCGCGCCAAGGCAATGACCTCTGTCATTTTCCTTGTGCTGGGCGACATGAGCGCGGCGCTGATAGGGAGGTTGGGAGGGGCGTTCATAATGGTAAAGTACGACACTGCTGTGAGTGCAGAAAGTGCGTTCTTCTTGCCAGAGATCCACAGTATCCACATCACCGAATAGAAGCTCCGAGTCACTCAATTGAGGGCCTCCAAACTTCACCGATTGGTTCACGAGCGACGGGTGCTCTTTGCCGTGAGTGTATACATATGTGTGTATATGTATGCATTGCCATGATCGTTATGTAAAGGAGAAGCTTGCTCCATTGATCGCGATTGCTTTCGGGGGTACGTCTTCACAGAATATGTGCGCCGACCCAGTATTGTGCGCAAGACTGGTGTGGCCACCTCATTGGCTTGGCCAGACAAGTGCATACACCATGATTGGCCAGGCACGGGATGTGGCCCGCTAGCGTTGCTGGATAAGGGGTGTGCATCATCCTCTGTTGATACGCACCGCTTCGCGGGGGACACGGCCAGACAAGCGTTACGTCCGTTCTTGGGCCGTCTTGGGTTTTGGGGGGGATTGATTGGGCCATGATGTGCCTGTTGAGCCGTTTGGGAGCCCTCGCTAGCCGTGTCGTGGGCCCCTCTGGGTCGTTTTGGGGCCTCCTGTCTTGATCCTCCGTCGCAGTCTGGCCGTGGATTCGTGTGGCATGTTACCCCACATCTGCCGACCCTTGTAGTTCGATCGTTCGGACAATGTGCCATGCATGTGAGCTGTGGCGTTGCATGACTAGGTGCTTCCTGCTGCAGGGCTGCAGGCTGCAGGGTCGATGCTTACACATCGCGGACGGGCACTGGCAGTCCTTGCTGGGAGTGCTTGGGGCCCCGCGGGAGCGCCTGGGAAGCGTTTGGGAGGTCGCTGGGCTGCGTGGCGGGCGGTCAGGGCCCTGCTGGAAGGTCGTCGGGCCATCTCGTGGGCCGTCTCGGTCCTCCGCGGGGCCCCAGGCCGAACGGCACGGCGAGCTCACAGCAATGAACACAGCGAGGCGTCTCTGCGGTGCTGATGCCTTGGGCCTCAGGGGACGCCCCCTTCGTCGGGGCGCTCGTGGAGCCCCGCGCGCTGCGCTGCGTGAGGCCTCTCAGGGCCTCTGGGCGGCGGCCCCGGGTTGCCGCGGGCACTGCTGCAGCTCTCCTGGCCTGCGCTGGAGGCCGAGCGGGGGAGTGGCTGGGGGTGCAAAGAGAGACTGACGGTCGCCTCGCTCCCTCCTCTCCTCCTCCTCCTCCTCCTCCTCCTCCTCCTCCTCCTCCTCCTCCTCCTCCTCCTCCTCCTTCTCCTCCCCTCCTCCTCCTCCTCCTCCTCCTCCTCCTCCTCCTCCTCCTCCTCCTCCTCCTCCTCCTCCTCCTCCTCCTCCTCCTCTTCCTCCTCCTCCTCCTCCCTCTCCGCCTCCTCCTCCGCCTCCTCGTCCCGCACGCCCGGGTGGGCCCAAACCGGGCCGGCCGCTGGCGTGCCGCTCCCCGAGAGGGGGGCGTAGAGATTTCGAAGCCGCGGAGGAGGCAGGCGAGCATCGCGGGGGGAGGCTGCGAGGCCAAGAGTGGCCGGGGAGGGATTGGGGCTTGGAGGGATGCGTGCCTGTTGAGTGAGTGAGACGAGGGAGAGAGAGAGAGAGAGAGCGAGAGGAAGGGAGAGAGAGAGAGAGAAGAAAAAAAAGAGAGAGAGAGGAAGAGAGAGGGAGAGAGAGGAACAGAGGATATGTATATATATAGAGAGAGAGAGAGACAGAGAGCGAGAAAGAGAGACAGAGAGAGTGAGAAAGAGAGAATGAGCGAAATGGATAGAGGGAGGGAGGGAGGGAGGGAGGGAGGGCGAGAGAGACAGAGAGAGGGCAAGAGAGAGGGAGACCGAGACAGTTTCTCATCTACGAGTGGGATGATTCGCGCAGCTGTATCCAGCAGACCTAGCTACACCCTGGGACCGCAGCACCGTCAGTCTATCTTGGCCAGAAGCGAGTCTGCAAGTTGAGCACGGTAGCGCGCGCTTGCCGAAACAAGATTCCAATGGGGAGGTCTTTCGGAAAGAGCATATTCAAAGTGGGCATAGGCGCTTGGGAAGCCAATCAGCCCCTCTCGCTGCGTTGCCCCAAATCGGTATCGTTGGCTACCTGGTGGCAGCAGCGCAAAGCGATTCACACCCCTTCTTTTATTACCACCTCGTGTTCTCTCTATGTGTGTCTCTCTCTCTCTCTCTCTCTCTCTCTCTCTTTCTCATTCCATCTTTCTCACCTGGTGTTGCCCTATCATGCGATGAGGTGTCGATGGCGGGCTCGCGAGATCGTGCAGAGTTTCGGCCTTTAGGCGTCTGTGCCTGACCTTGCCTGTCTCATATGCTATTGAGGGCGTCGTCGTCGCCGACCGCGCGTTTGAAGGCATACACCTTTTGCCACCAGCTCTCAAGCAGTGCCATCTTGGGACCACCGTGGGGATGCGCTAAGCCATTAAGTTGGAGCCTCTTGCAATCATCATGGGGCCTCTGAGTGGGCACGGGGCCACTTGGGGTCCTCCTGGGGCCCTCTTCGCGGTTCTTGGGAGCAGATCTGGAGTGTTGGGTTTTTGATGGGCCACAGTGGTGGCGATCTTCCCCCCTCCCTCGGGGGAAAACAAACCTACCTCGCTTTTGACCACCTTCGCTTCCAAGAGACTCCAAACGATGCCAAACTGCGGCCTGTGCTGGTCAGGCCGATCGGCGAGGAGGCGCGTGGCATGGCTTGGTGTTGCCTGGAAGCGAAAGCGGGGCAGGTAATTCGCGCTCTGAGATTCCCCCCTCCCCCGGAGGAGGAGGAGGCGGAGGAGGAGGAGGAGGAGGAGGAGGAGGAGGAGGAGGAGGAGGAGGAGGAGGAGGAGGAGGAGGAGGAGGAGGAGGAGGAGGAGGAGGAGGAGGAGGAGGAGGAGGAGGAGGAGGAGGAGGAGGAGGAGGAGGCGGAGGAGGAGGAGGAGGAGGAGGAGTCGGCAGCTGCTCTTGCGCCGAGGACTCGGCGGAGCCAGGCGGGTGTCCGATGGTGTGCGCCCCGTGCGCTGCCCGCGTCTCTCTCTCTTTTTCTCTCTCTCTCTCTCTCTCTCTCTCTCTCTCTCTCTCCCTGCGCCCCGCCCGTCTGCCCACCGCTCCCGCCGCTCGGGGGCGAGGCGGGGAGCGAGAGAGAGGGAGCTCGCTGGCCTCTGTCCCTCTGCAGGAGGAATGCTCGAAAAGAGTCACAAAAAAAACGCTCTGGGGACGTGTTTGCTATAACCATCTCTCTCTCTCTCTCTCTCTCTGCGCCCTGCGCGTCTGCCCACCGCTCCCGCCGCTCGGGGGCGAGGCAGGGAGAGAGAGAGAGAGAGGGAGCTCGCTGGCCTGAAGTCGGGCCCGTCCCTCCACAGGAGGAATCTTCAAACATAGTCAAAAAAAATGCTCAGGGGAGGTTTTCTTATAACCATGTTTGACAATTCTTGATGTTCTTTGATCTTTCAAATCTTTCGCCCTAAATCCCCCTGTAGGGGGACAGGCCCGATCGAATGGTAGCCACAGCGTGGCCGCGAGCTCACGGGACGAGCGAGTCGAGCAGGCCGCCACGGGGGCAGGTTTTTCGCGCCCAAGAATGCCCGCTTCCTCCCCCCCTCATCGGGCGTGTCCCTCTACAGGAGGAGTATTCAAAAATAGTATAAAAAATAGTCAGGGGACTCTTGTCTTTTTATTCTTCAGTATCTTAAAACATGCTGTTTGCATTTTTCGTCCACAATCCCCCTGTAGGGGGGACACGCCCGACCTAAGGCCAGGGAAGAGGCCCCGGAAGAAGGGAGAGGCGCCTGCTCCCAAGGCGCGCCCAGTCTTTCCGCCCCCCTCTCCTCCTTCCTCCCTTGCCCCACCCCTCCCCCTCGCATCCACTCCCTCCTTCGCGCCACCCCTCCCCCTCGCATCCACTCCCTCCTTCGCGCCACCCCTCACCCTCGCATCCACCCCTCCCCCTTGCATCCCCCTTCGCGTGCTCTTCGCCCCCACGCCGCCCTGCGGCGCAGGGCCCGAGGGGAAGAAGTCGGTCGAGGGCAGCGCGGCCATGTTTCTCGTGTGCTTCGTCTTCGGCTGCACCATCTTCAGCCAGGCCTGCGCACTCCCGCTAGATGGGGTGCCTTGGCATCGCCCGGACGTGTGCATGTGTTCTCGGCGAGGTCCATCGCGGAGCATCTTGGATCACCGCGCGAAGACATCAGCGCGCGACGGGGGCGACGACCACAGCCACGATCCCAAGGCCGACGGCGGCAAAGAGCTTGGCATCGCTCGGACGTGTTCACTTTTTCTCGGCGAGGGCCATCGAGGAGCATCCTGGATCATCAAAACAAGTATAGCCAGAGTGCAGTATCCCCAAACAGGGTTTTTAAACCCACTGCGGTTTCCAAGGTCGATTGCGAGCCCGTCCAGTGCGGGTTGGCATGGCATGTTAGAATATGATAGCATGATGTTTGCACATGAGATGTTTATACGAAAACTTGTGTGACGCATGCCTATCAGGAAGCTAACGCTGGAGGGTGTCGTACTCTCTCGCGCCTGGTCTCGGGCGAAACGTGCTGCGAGGAAGTCTCGGGCGAAACGGGCCAGACCACCTCAAGCGCGGCGTCTCAGAGCTCCGAGTTGCGGGGGCCTCCTGGGGCCTCCTGGGGACCTCCTGGGGCTTCCTCCTGGGCCTCTTGTGGCCTCCTGGACCCCACCTGGGGCTTCCTGAAGCCTCTTGGGGCTCCCAGGGGGGGATATCTGACATGTGGCCGTCTGGGCCCCCTGTAATGGGAGGGGGTCACAAGAGCAGGAAAAATCAACGAATCGGCACCGGATGTGTATTCACTTGACACGTTCTGATAGGGGGGGGCCTTCTGGGGCTTCCTGGGAGCCTCCTGGGAATCTCCTGGGGGCCCCTGGGGCCTGTCCTGGGCGTCCTGCAGCCTCCTGAAGCTCTCTGGGGCCTCCTGGGGTTTCGAGGGTCCCAGGGGGGACATGTAACATGTGGTCTTCTGGCCCCCCAGGCTGGACCACCTCGCGGCATCTGGGAGCTCAGAGTTGCGAGAATGTCTTGTGCGAAACGGGCCGGACCACCTTGCGCACGGCATCTCAGAGTTCAGAATTGCGAAGATGTCTCAGGCGAGACGGGCCGGACCACGTCGCGCAGACATCTCAGAGGTCAGAGTTGCGAGGATGTCTCAGGCGAAACGGGCTGGACCACGTCGCGCGCGGCATCTCCGAGGTCAGAGTTGCGAGGATGTCTCTGGCGAAATGGGCTGGACCACCTCTTGCGCGGCAGCTCAGAGCTCAGAGTTTCGAGGATGTCTCAGACGAAACCGGCTGGACCACGTCGCGCGCGGCAGCTGGGAGCCCAGAGTTTCGAGGACGTCTCAGACGAAACGGGCCGGACCACCTCTCGCGCGGCATCTCGGAATGCAAAAATGCGAGGATGTCTCAAGTGAAACGGGCCAGACCACCTCTTGGGCGGAATCTCGGGGCTCTGAGTATGGAGGATGGGTCAAGCGAAACGGGCTTGACCACCTTTCGCACGGCATCAGAGAGCGCAGAGTTGCGAGGATGTCTCAAGCAAAACGGGCCAGACCACCTCGCGCACGGCATCTCAGAGCTCAGAGTTTGGAGGATGTCTCAGGCGAAACGGGCCGGACCACCTCTAGCGCGGCATCTGGGAGCCCAGAGTTTTGAGGATGTCTCGAGCGAAATGGGCTGGACCACCTCTTGCGCGGCATCTCAGAACTCAGAGTTGCGAGGATGTCTCAGGCGAAACGCGCCGGACCACCTCGCGGCGCACGGCATCTCAGAGCTCAGAGTTTGGAGGATGTCTCAGGCGAAACTGGCCAGACCACCTCTCGCGCGGCATCTGGGAGCTCAGAGTTTGGAGGATGTCTCAGGCGAAACGGGCCGGACCACCTCTCGCGCGGCAGCTGGGAGCTCAGAGTTTCGAGGATGTCTCAGGCGAAACGGGCCGGACCACCTCTTGCGCGGCATTTGGCAACCCAGCGTTTGGAGGATGTCTCACGCGAAACGCCCAATCCCGGACAACTCAGAAACGGGAGTTGCGAGGATGTCTCAGGCGAAACGGCCCGGACCACCACATTGGTTTGAGGACGCCTCTGCTCTGACTTCCCTCGGCCGGAGTTGGCTTCTATCACAGCAGCACCCCGTTCGGCAAGCTGTTTCTATCGGTATCGTTCAACCGATCCCCATCCCCATCCCCATCCCCTTCGAGACCACCACCAAATTACCACCCCACTTGGGGATACACCCCTCGAAACCCGAAGACAACGGCCTATATCCCCATCTAGGGGGGTAAATCGGCCAGCGGGGCCCAGGCCACGCCGCTGGGGATGGGGATCGGCTGGACGATACTCATTCTAGGGAAAAGAGCGCCCACCAGCAGCAAAAACGACGCCGAAGAATGCACGGGGAACGGCCGTCCGAGCGATGGCGAGGGGGGGAGATGAGAGGGAGAATCGGGGGTGGACAGAACCCCCAACAGTGACACGTCGATTAGTGAATTGTCCGTTTTCGGTTCTTGAGATGGCGCCGTGGCCGCTATTTTCCAGGCTTGCGCCCGCCAGGTTTGGGCCTCAGGTCGTTTTCACTAAACCACGTTTTACTAAAGGGGGGTCTGTCCATCCCCGAGAGAAGGCCCTCTAGGAAGGCGGCGCCGGACTTCCCAGAAGCCCCCGCGCCTTCGGCGAAGGCCCCTGCGTCTTCGGGGAAGGCTCGGAAGGCCCTGAGGGCTCCCGAGCCCTCTGGGAAGGCCTTCTCCTTCCCTGACCTTCCAGGAGGGCAAAAAAAGAGCACCCGACCTGAAGACCTATCCTGGAGCTATTCTACGTCTTGGTGTTAGGCTGTTTCGCCAAGTTCTTCAGGTTTTTGGGCCCCCAGTGCTAAATAATAGCTCTCTGGAAGGTCAGGTTCTCGCGCTCCCCCCTCGCCCGCCGCCGAGAGGAGGGGAGGGATCACGGGCAGGGGAGCGGCAGAGGGCGCGACGTCGTGGAGGGTGCCACGGCTGCGGGGGCCGGGCGCGGGGACGTTTTTGTTCTCCTCCTCCGCCCCGGGCAGGGAGGCGGCCGGCGCCCCCGGGGGGGGGGGCCCTCGCCCGCGAGAACCGGTCCGGGGTCACGTTCTGAGAAGGCCCCCCTCCTCCTCCTCCTCCTCGTCCTCCTCGTCCTCCTTGTCCTCCTCCTCCCCCTCCTCCTCCTCCTCCTCCTCCTCCTCCTCCTCCTCCTCCTCCTCCTCCTCCTCCTCCTCCTCCTCCTCCCCTCCTCCCCCTCCCCCTCCTCCCCCTCCTCCCCCTCCTCCTGCGCATCCACGCTAGATTCGGGGGCCCCCAAGCGAGGCGGTGGCCACACCGTGCGGTGAGTCGGTGGGGATGCGGGGTCACCGCAGGGTTTTGGGACTCGGGTCCCGCTCCGAGGATGTCTCGGGCGACAGGAGCCTGCAGGGTCCCAAGACCGTGCGGTGACGGACCGTGCGGTGAGGTCTTGGGGGATTTCGAGGTCACCGCACGGTCAGTCACCGCACCGCTTCGGGACTCCCAATACATCGACGCCCATCCACGCTAAAACCGACGCCAAATCGGCGCTACCTCATCGACTCCAGACGCAAATCGAGGCGAGTCGACGCTAAACACGGAATTCAGAGGATATACATACCAGGGGGGGTGCGGGCTCCAGGTTTTCGGCGCCGTCGTTGGTTCTCTGACGTGGTTCGGACTTCTGGAGAGACATGTCGTGAACGGATCGTGGTGTTGGCGACAGTTTACCAGCCTCGAACGTATCCCTATCCCTAAGATTGACACGCCAAAAAGCGATGACAATCTTAGGGATGCGCCCTCAAAAAAAAGGGAATCCCTAAGATTGGCATCGTGATGAGGAGATGCCCAGCATAGGGATCGGGATATGTTCCAGGCTGGTAAACAGTCGTCCTCTTTCGGGTTCGATGCTTGAGGTTTTCCGACGTTTGCATCTTTGTTCTCGGCGGCTCTCCAGCCTGGGGGTGGCTTCCAGCAGACGCGCCCCGCCGAAAGCGCTCCGGGGGTGCCCAGATAGTCCCGAACGGCCGCCAGGGAGCCGAGCTGCGCCCCGAAAACAAACAGGCCCAAGGCTCAGGTCAAGGCGGGCATGTCCCTCTACAGGAGGAATCTTCCAAAACAGTCCAAAAATAGTGCGGGAATCGCCACTCTAGTCCAAAAATAGTGCAAAAATAGCCCAAAAATAGTCCAAAAATAGTGCGGGAATCTTCCAAAAATAGTCCAAAATAGTCCAAAAATAGCCCAATATAGTCCAAAAATGTGAACGCCACTGAATCGGAGCCGTGGGTTGATTGGATCAAGAGGGCCACGCGTGCAGCTGAAGCAGCAATGTCACGACTGCGGATCAACGACTGGGTCTACACAGTGCATCTTTCCGACTCCGGCTCCGTTACCGTCTCTCCGATTCCTTCCGACTCCCGCTCTTACCGCTCCGACTCCGGCTGTTCCTGAGCGGTTAGCCCTCATCGGCGCCCCGGCGCCCACCCGCCGCACCCCTCCGTAGGTCCCTCGGCGCGGGCTCTGTCCGTCTGTCTGTCGGTTTGGCTCTGCTGGAACACTCTTGGCCAGTTCTAGTTGTAGGGTGCCGCGTGCGAACCCCACCCCCCTACCCCCCACGATTTCTCTGAGGGGGAGGGTGGGGTTCGCTTCGTTCGGGAGCTCCCGAGCGAAGTGAACCCCACCCTCCCCCTCTCAGAAAAATCGTGGGGGGTAGGGGGGTGGGGTTCGCATGCGGCCCTTCTAGTTCTCCTCCAGGGTCTGCCTGTAGTCAGGAGGGGAAAAAACACAGACACAATGAATCGTCGACTCCCCCGAAAATATGGGAAAATATGGGAAGTGGTGCGGAAGACAAAAACCCAGAAGATATAGGAAAATATGGGGGATTTCTGTTATTTTTGTATACTTATCTGTGTGTGTCCTGGGGCCCCTTCCTGTAGGAGGGCGTGCCCGACCTCAGGCTCAGGGGGGGAGGAGCGCGTCGACCCCCCCCCCCAAACCGCCACCCCCCCCGCGCCTCGCTGCCCCCCTCCCCTCCCCTCCCCCTCCTCCTCCTGCCCCTCCTCCTCCTCCTCCTCCTCCTCCTCCTCCTCCTCCTCCTCCTCCTCCTCCTCCCCTCCTCCTCCTCCTCCTCCTCCCTCCTCCTCCCTCCTCCTCCTCCTCCTCCTCCTCCTCCTCCTCCTCCTCTCCTCCTCCTCCTCCTCCTCCTCCTCCTCCTCCTCCCCCTCCCCCCTCTCCTTGGCAGGCACCGCTCTCGGAGGTGTGCATTGCTTTCCTCGGCGAGAGCCATCGAGGACCCTCCTGGGCCATCGAGCCACCCAAAAAAAAACGCACGAGGCCGAAAAACATTGTTTGATCCGCGGGTCGAGAGCGAGCCTCCTCCGGTCGAAGCTGAGCGGGCCGCGCACGGCTTGAATTCACAGAGGGGGGAGGGCAGAAGCAGGGGCCTCACGTCGAGGCCAAGGGGCAACGCCCCGGAATCGGGCGGTGCCGAAGACGATGTGCTTGCAAAGGAACGCCACCGAGCCCAACAAGAAGCGCACGAGACCGAAGCATGCCCTGGGAGACGGGCGCCCGAGCGACGGCAGGCCTCCTCTGCCAGGCCTCTCTCCCCTCCCCTGCTCTGCCCGTGCCCGCGGCTGGGGCACGGTGGGGGCGGCGGGGGGGTGGCGGTCGAGGCGGGCGCAGCGGTGACAGGCGGGCACGCCCCCCTGCAGGAGAGGTGTGCAAAGATGAGCCACGAGTCACGAAGTCAAAGCAGACGCCCCATCCCAACAGCGCGAGGGCCAAGGCAAGATGCAGGCTCCTCGAGACTCCGGGGAGGGAGAGTTTGGGGTAGGTTTTTTTAACCAGGGCGACGACGACGAACGCAAAACATACCCCGAAATCGTTGGCCGATCTTCGAATCCTCGGTGAATCCGCGATTTTGGGATTGGGGATGTCTGCGCGCCCCCGACAGATGGCGCCCAGACTGGAGCTACCCCCGGGCCGCAGTTGCCCCGGAGAAGGAATTCGAGCGCCCAACCACTCCCGAATCGTCGGGGCTGGGGGCGATCAGGGGTAGGGGCAAAAACCGGAGTCACCCCGTTGTCCCGGAGACCGCGGGCGTGCAAGTCTGGCGGCTCCCCCGGGCGGCCGAGGGGGACCTGGCCGTGCAGAGGGCAGCTGCCCAGCCGCCTCGACGCGCGCGCGGCCCCGCCAGCGAGCGCGGGGCCGCGACCAGTGTTTGCTGTGCTGTTGGTCGAGGGGGGCGTGCCTGGACTCCAGGCCTCCTATGATGGGGTCCGAGCAGATGGGGGCGGAGGACCGCGCCGCATCGCCGATGCCTCGGCGATGCTGCTCGGTGTGGAGCCCGACGTTCTCCACGACAGCTTCGCCGATGCACCGCCGACGGCGCCGATGCGCCTCGATACTCGGACTGCATCTACTCGGACCCCATGTGAGATGCCTCTGTGGATCTGCTCTGCCCAGAGCACGCCGAATTCCCCGCACTCTGTGGCATCGTTCGGACGTGGTGCGTGCTTTCTTTCTCGGCAAGGGTTATCGGGGAGCCTTTTTGGTTCACCCTGCGAAAACACGCACGCACGAAACCGACAAATGCATTGGGATGGCGAGATTTCGTTGGCATGAAGCCAGAACCAAAAGCGCTAGGAGCGGCAGCAGCAGCAGCAGCAACACGAGCGAGAGCGCCACTCTGATCGGGCCAGGACTTAGCATCGCTCGGACGGGTGCATGTTTTACCGGCATGGTGACCATCGAAGAGCACCCTGGATCATCGAGCAGAAAAAAGGGCACCATACCGACAAATGCATGGGAAATGGACGTCCGAGCGAAGCCAAGAGGAGCACCTAGGCCTCCCAAGTGGAGTCGGAGGATCGCGCCGCATCGCCGATGCATCGGCGATGCGGCTCGACGGGGAGCCCGATGTTCTCCGTGCCGACGTCGCCGATGCATCGGCGATGCGACGTAATCCACCGACCCCATCTACTCGGACCCCATCTGGGAGGCCTCTAGAGCAGGAGGAGAGGAGGAAGCGGTAGGGATGGCGCACATTCCGCGCCCCTCGGGGCTCTTTGCTTCTCTACCGCCGCACGCCTTTCTCCCCTCTATTGCGCCAGCCAGGCGTAATGTGCTGGTTGCGCTTGGCCTGAGTCGGCCCAACGCTTTGCAATCTCACTTCAGAACGCTGCGTGCTCTGGCCTGAAGTCCGAGCAACGTTCGAGGGAGGAAAAACCACCTGGACCTGACAATTGGCGTTTACTAAACGGCCCTGGGCGTTTACTAAACAGCCCTGCCCCGTTCGGTTCCTTCTGTGGGTGCGTCAGCCAAACGGCTTCGCGTGTCGGGGTGGTTGCTCTCGGGGTGGAGTTTCGGCCCTCTGAGCGTCAAACAAACGGAAGCGGTGGGGAGTTGCCATGCGGGGCCCAGGCGGGGCAGCCACGGCACCCTGGCGAGGGGGGGGATGGCTTCCGCGCGAGGCGGCTCTCGCGCCACTGCCCGCGCCACGGGCGGGCGTCTGGGGCACTTCTCGGGCGGCGCGAGGCGGCGGTCACGCAACGCACATCGGGGGCGAGGCTGCTCGGCCTCGTTTCTCATCGAGCCATACAGTGGGGACCCATGCCAAGACACGCCCTGCTTGGCTCCAGGGTGCCCTGGGTGTCTTGGGCCTCGGTGGTTTTGCCACGGAAGGCGCGACGCTCCCACGCCAGAAATCCATGGAGGTCCTGGGGTCTCAGGGTTGGGCTTCTTGCAGAAGGTCTCCTGGGGTCGGCCCCCTGCTCCGAGTCTCTCGAGAAGCGTCGGGGGGAGCGTCACCCCCGCCGGCAGCCCCACATCGACCCCCGTCGCGGGCAGCCACCGCGGGCCGAAGGCGCTCCGACCCCCCGTCGCGGCGCGACGACGAGGCGAGGTTGAACCCCCGTCGGGGGGGGGTACCCCCCCACGCTCATTAAGAAACCCAGGGTACTGCATCCCCATCTCCATCCTGAGCCCCACCATCCCAGCACCCCAGTTGGGGCTACACCCCTTCGAGCCCGAAGGGAGCAGCCCATGTCCCCATCTCAGGGGGGGTAGTTGGGCCAGCGGAGCCCAGGCCACACCGCTGGGGACAGGGATAAGTCGGGCACGCCCATCTACAGGAGGAATCTGCAATAAATAGTCTCAAAATAGTCTGGGGACGATGTTCCCAGCATGTTTCGGCTAATTTTGAGCGTTTTGGTGGTATTTTTGAGCTTTCGTCCAACATCCGCCTTTGGGGGACATGCCCGACCTCAGGATAGGGATCGGTGAGCCGATGCTCCGTCTCACGGCCCGCAGAGTTTGACAGAGTTGCCGTCGGCGAGGCTTGACACGGTCTCGAGGTGTGGCGCCGCGTGGCACGCGGCAGAGAGCGACACGTGATCCGTTCGCAGGGTATAGCGTGTCGCCAGGACCGCCGCCGCGGCCTTTTCACCCTTCGCTGGGAATGGAAGCGAAAATGGTTCACACGCTGTTTGCGCGGCATGGTTGTGTTTGTTTGATCGATTTGTCGAATCCTCGGCACCCGCGGAACTCATAAGAGCAGACATGCATCCCCGCATAGGTCGGTAAGTCGGCCACTGAGGCCAAGGCTGCACCGCCAGTGGGACGGGCGGCGAGCCAGGGGGGGAAATGAGAAGGAGAAGGCCTTCTCAGAAGGCGGCGGGACTTCCCAGCAGCCCTCGTGTCTTCTGAGAGGTGTTCTCTTTCTTCGGGGAAGGCGCAGCAGACTTCTCAGAAGGCCAGGGGCCTTCCGAGCCTTCCGAGAGGGGCCCCCCAGATTTTTCCCCCCCCGGGCTGGGCGCCGCGATGGGCATCGGCCCCACGGCGCTCGCCTGCCGGAGCCTGGCGGCCAGGTGCACCTCCGGGAGTACGCGGTGTTCACCGCCGCCCTCGTGGCGAGCTCCCGCGGCCCCTCCCGCCTCGTCCGGGGCCCGCTCCGCTCCGGCCTCGGGGCGACGCGATGTCGGCGCCGGCCGCCCCACTCGGCTCGACTATCGGCGTTCGGGCGAGCCTCGCTCGGACGGGGCTGGGACGAGGATGAGTCCGTTCCAGAGCGTTCTGGAACGCGCTCAAAAAAAAAAAAAAAAAAAAAAAACTGGAACGCGCTCAGAGCGTTGCGGAACGCTCTGAGAAGGCCGCGGCGCCCAAGACATCCTCCAGAGCCGCCAGATCTCAGAGATTCTCGGTTTGTCCTCACTCGGTTGTATCATCGTCCCAGCTGCGTCTTAGATCCGAAACGGCCCGATGCTTGCGCGGCGCCGTTGTGCAGGCTGGCGCCGCCGATGCGATTCGCTTCCGAGGCCAAGCCGATGCGGTCCGACGCGTTACACGCTCCGATCCGATCCAGCTTCCCGATTCGATACCGTTTGTTTCTGCTTCCTCTGCGCTTCAGGACGGCGACAGTCGGGCAGGCCATTGTCCTCGCAACCCTGACAGGGCGGGACCTAAACGGTGTTTTGGCGATTTCGTGGGCCGTTTTCGTTTCGGCTTCGTTTTGCGGCAGAGGTGGACTGAAGAAAGAACGAGGGAGGACGAACACAAAACGAAAACGAAGGACACCGTTTAGGTTCAGCCCTGAAACCTGACATGTTCGCGTCGTGGATCGCGAGCACGACGGAAGGCTTTTGCACAAAATTTCGGGTGGGGGGCCTGGGACCGTCGAGGACGGCCTGGGACGAGGAGCCGGTCGCCGGGAGGGGGTTCGGACTTCTGGGGAGACACGCTGTGAGCGAATCGCGATGTTGGCGACGGTCGTCTTGTTTCGGGTTCGAGGTTTGAGGTTTTCTCGGAAATGGGAACATATACATTACCAGTGGCGGGTTGTTTGTTCAATCCCGAGACTTTTTGAGGGCGGGGGACGACGTCGGAGTGGTGTGGTGTATACGTTTCCCCCGTTTGCCAAGGGAGACAACGAAACATGTACACACCTGGATCCCGTATACACCAGGATTGTGCGAATTTCGGCGCAGGGTCGGAAAAAGCGTCGGTGTATATAGAGTTCGTTCCCCTGTTTTCGGGCGCTTTCGTCGGCTCTCGGCGGTTTTCCAGCCTCGGGGTGCTCTCCAGCAGCTGCGCCGCGCCGAGAGCGTTCCAAAGGGGTGCCCGGATGTGCCCGCGGGGCCGCCAGAGAGCCGCGTCAGGGCTGGAAAGCAGAGGGGCACCGTGCAGGGGGGGGGATGCGTTCGGTGGGGGGGGGGGGGGGACGCATGGGCCCCCGAGATCGCCCAGAGTTGTCCCCGATGGGGTGCCGATTTGCTATCGTGGGCCTGTCGCCGATTCATCGGCGACGTATCGCCGACTCCGGCTCGGTGTTCCCCCCCCCTCAGCCAGTCCCCCCCCTCCCGAACGTTGCCCATCAGATCCTCCCAATCGAGACGCTCGAAGAAGGACCACTCCGACTCCAGGAGGGGCCACGTACGGCTTTCGGGCCGTTCCTGAGGTCTGGGCCAGGGAAGCGATCGAAGACGCCAGCAGTGAACCGCCGCCGCCCTCTTCTGTGGCCAAACATTGGGCCGAAGTCTTGCCAAGCTATTGGGCTACGCATTTCCCTAACCGTTGTGGAAACCTTGGGGGGAAGCACTTCGGGGAGGAAGAGAGAGGAGGGGCAGAGGGAGGAAAAGGAGGAGGATGAGGAGGAGGAGGAAGAGTAAGCCGAGGATGAGGAGGAGGAGGAGGAGGAGGATGAGGAGGAGGAGGAGGAGGAGGAGGAGGAGGAGGATGAGGAGGAGGGAGGAAAAGGAGGAGGATGAGGAGGAGGAGGATGAGGAGGAGGATGAGGAGGAGGAGGAGGAAGAGTAAGCCGAAGCCTCTTGGAGGCACCTGGTGGCCTCTTGGTGGCATCTGAGGGCTTCTTGGGGGCCTCCTCGGCGGCGTCTGGGGGCATCTGATTGGCCTCTTAGCCTTGGGAGGCAGTCTTGGGGGGCCCCCTCCTGGCCGTCGTTGGAACCTCCGTGGGCGTTTTCGGGCGTCCTGGAGGCCCGTGAGGTCGTCTCGGGGGGATCGCCTGGGGACGTCGTTGTGGCCTCTTGCGCCACCCGGGTCCTTCTTTGCCAGTCTTCGGCCCCTCGCTTTTTGGGGGACATCTTGGGGCTAACTTGAAGGCCTCTAGGGCGGTCTTCGTTCAGATGTAGGAAGCCTGAGCACGCGACACCATTGAAACACTGGTTGGACATCGATGAAATTGGCCTCCTGGAGGCTCTCTTGGAGCCCTCTTGGGCTGTCTCGGGGGCCTCTAAAGCCGCCTTGGGGCAGTCGTGGGACCAGATTGGGCCGTCTTGGAAGCAGATGGGAACAATATTTCGGCTCCCTGGGGGCATCTCGGCCTTCTTGGAGACTGTAGTGAATCGTTGTGTAGGCCATCTGGGACCATGTTGAAGACACTCTTGAACGTCGGAGAGGCGGATGCAGCACCTTTATCAAAGACGCCTACGGACGTTGTGGCCAGAGCTCTGCCAAGCTATTCGACCATGTGTTCCCCTAGCAGTAGTGGGAACCCTTCGGGGAACACGCGGGTGAGAAAGAAGTAGTAGCGGAGGAGAGGGAGGACATATAGAGAGGAGAAAGAGAAGGATGAGGAGGAGGAGGAGGAGGAGGAGGAGGAGGAGGAGGAGGGCGAGGCTGAGGGGGAGGAGGGAGGAGGAGGAGGAGGAGGAGGAGGAGGAGGAGGAGGAGGAGGAGGAGGAGGAGGAGGAGGAGGAGGAGGAGGAGGAGGAGGGGGAGGAGGAGGACGAGGAGGAGGAGGAGGAGGAGGCGGAGGAGGAGGCGGAGGAGGAGGAGGAGGAGGAGGACCAGGAGAAGGAGGACTCTTGGGGCTTTCTGGGAGGTTCTTGTAGTCCTCTCGCCCCCCTGCCTTCTGGACTCGCCCATGTGGCCGAACGTTGTGGCCAGAGCTCTGCCAAGCTATCAGACCCTGTGTTCCCCCAGCCGTTGTGGAAACCCATCGGGGAACACGCGGGGGAGAAAGAAGAAGCAGAGGAGAGGGAGGACACATAGAGAAGAGGATGAGGAGGAGGAGGAAAAGGAGGAGGAGGAGGAGGAGGAAGAGGAGGCGGAGGAGGCAGGGGAGGAGAAGGAGGAGGAGGAGGAGGAGGAGGAGGAGACTCTTGGGGCTTTCTGGGAGCTTCTTGTGGGCCTCTCGGAGGCCTCTTGGAAGCCTCTTTGCACAGAAGGCTTCTTGGGGGGCATCTTTGGCCGCCTTAGGGCGTTCATGGCCCGTCTGACGCCTTCGGAAGCCGTCTTGGGGGCCTGTCTGGACCGACTTGGGGCCTTCTTGGGGCGCTTCAGGGCCGTCATGGGGTCATCTTGGAGGCCATCATGGGGCGATCTTGGGGCCCTCTTGGGCCGTCGGAAGGCCGAAAAGAAGCAAAGGGCAACATCCTTCGAACACCTAAGTCAAGTCAATGAGCTTGGCCTCTTCGGGCCCTCCTGGAGGAACTCTTGGAGGCTTCTTGAGCCGCCTTGAGGCCATCTTGGGTGCATCTGGGGGCCATCTTGGGCCCTGTTGGCGCTATCTTGGCCGCCTTGGAGGCATCTTCGAGGCCATCTTGGGTCATCTCGGCCGTCTGGGAGGCATCTGGGTATGCATTTTGGGCCACCTTGTGGGCGAGAATTGCTTTCACATGTACACCTGCGGCGATGCTTAAGAAAACTTGAGTTTTCGGCCAGAGTCTCGATTATTCTTAACGTTTCAATGTAAACCCTAAGTTTTTAATAGAAATGTGGGTTTTTTTATTCAAGATCTGAGACTATGAATTTCTCAACCCATGATTTCTTAAGCATCTCGCAGGGTGTACATGTTCCGGGTGGCCGGCGCGCTGGGCCGAAGCCCCAGGGGGAGTTCTCTGGAGAAAATAGCCCAAACCAAAAACCGTATAGGGTCTACTCCAAATCCCTGATTAATCGACCCCCCCCTAAAAAACCAGACCCCACTCCAAATGCGACCTAATATTCCGGACCCCCTCTTCGATGGGGCGCCTTAATAAACCAGACCCCCTCAGCTCCAATCCAAAGAAAGCGACCTAATAAACCGGACCCCCTTAATGACCAAAAAGGCGCCTTAAAAAACCGGACCCGGGGGACGATCAATAAGGGATTTGGAGTAGCACGCCAGGCACTTTTACAGTCGACCCACATAGTAAGGATGGGCAACCTTCCCAAGGGTACCCTTGCATCCTTTCGCCTTCGGCCCATCCTTAGCGACTCTCGTTGGCCGACCTCGTGCGAAAAACGCTAACGTGGCCTCCCGAGGCTCTTGCATCCTTGCCCCGCATCTTTGATACGGGTTGACTGTAGCACGCCAGGCACGGGCGACGGGTCTTCGGCCCATCCCGCAACCGTGCCTGGGTTGTGAATCAGAGTTCTCAGGGATGCTTCTTCGGGTCTCTTCCGAGCGCTCTCGGGGGCGTCTTGGGGGCAGTTTTGGGGGGCCTCTTGGGGGCCTCTTTGGGGCCTCTTGGGGATCCCTTGGGGGCCTCTTGGGGCCTCTTGGGGGCCTCTTGAGAGCCTCTCGGGGCCTCCTGGAGGCCCCTCGGGGCCGAGGGCTCGAAATGTGAGTTCGGGTTCCCCATATGGGCCCCCCCTTGGGGCCTTCTTGGGAGCCTCTTGGGCCGTCTTGGGGCCCTCATGGGCCGCCGTGGGGACGAAGTAGGGGCCTCTGGGGCCGTCTTGGGGCGTTCTTTTGTGCCTCGTTAGTCGTCTCGGAGCGTAGGGAAACCGAAAAGGCGAGAACGTCCAAAATCTTTCAAAGTCACAAGGACAACCACTCATTTGGGCCTGTTGAGGCCCTCTTGGGAGGCATCTTGGAGGCCTCTCGGGGCGTCTTGGAGGCCTCTTGGGCTTTCCTGGGGCCAACCTTGGGCGTCTTGGTGCGGTCGTTGGGCGTCTCGGGCCCCACTTGGACCGTCTTGGGATCCTCTTGAGGCCTCGTGGCCCCCGAAAAGTCGTGCGGCACGATGCGACAGAGCCCAGGGAGCACACGACAAGCCCCAAGAGATTTGGCAATGTGGGGTCCAGGCCCCTCAAAGACTCTTAGGAGTGAAAATCGAGGCTTAGAGGAGTCGGCAAAGGACCTGAGGACACGCCGCCCACTCCGTGCCCAGCGGCACGGTGGTGGATGAGTTGTCCATATGGCTGGAGGGATGCGCCGAAGGTTACTGGAACCTCTTGGAGGGGTGGAACCAGTAAACACATGTAGCCCGCCAGACGCCCCTGAGACGAGTACACGGGGGCGGCGGAGCGAGGACGCTTACGGCGAATCAACGCCGCGTCCTGCCTTTTGGAAGCGCCGATGCGATCGAATGTTGTGGCCAAAGCTTGGACAAGCTATCGGACGATGTGTTGAGCAGTAGTGGAAACCCTTCGAGGAAAGTGACGGAAGGTTGAGGAAGAGTATCAGAAGAGGGGGGATGATGATGATGATGAGGAGGAGGAGGAGGAGGAGGAGGAGGAGGAGGAGGAGGAGGAGGAGGAGGAGGAGAAGAGGAAAGGAGAAAGAGAGAAGGAGGAGGAGGAGAGAGGATAGGAGGACGAGGAGGAGGAGGAAGAGGAGGAGGAGGAGGAGGAGGAGGAGGAGGACCAGGAGGAGGAGGAGGAGGAGGAGGAGGAGAAGGGGGGACAGGAGGAGGAGGAGGAGGATGAGGAAGAGGAGGAGGAGAGCCGTCCGTCCCGGAGGCATCTTGGGCCGTCTTGTGGGCCCTATGGGGGCCGTCTTGGGAGCCTCTTGGATAGTCATAGGGGCCATCCCGGAGGCCTCTCGGGACAACATTTGGGCGCTCTTGGGAGCCTCTTGGGCCGTCTGGGGCCGTCGGAAGGCCGCAGAGGAGCAACTGCTTAAATCTTTTCTTTTCGACCAACGAAGAAACGCCAACTCGAGGATGCTGGCTTCTTCGGGCCTTCCTGGACGATCTCTCGGAGGCCTCTTGGGTACCTCTTGGGCAATCTTGAGGCCATCTTAGGCCGTCGAGGGTGCATCTCGGGCCGTCTTGGAGACACCTTGCGGTCATCTTGGGCTCTCTTGGGGCCGTCTTGGAGGCCATCTCAGCCGTCCAGGAGGCCACCTTGGGGTGGAGGCCAAGGGAGAACTGATTTTCCGCGGTTCTCAGGATGGCCGGCGGGTGAGTGCGAGACCCCATTCTGTGAATTTAAAAAAGGAAGCAAACGTAAATTTGGCATGCCGCGCACCTCTGTGGCAAGCCACAGGAGGCGGCGGATCGAAGACGCCTACGGCGAGTCACCGCCGCCCACTGCCCGTTGGAAGCACCCATGTGGCCGCACGCTGTGGCGAGAGCTGGGCCGCGCTGCGCTATCGGACTCTGTGCTCCCCCAGCCGTTGCGGAAACCCTTCGGGGGACACTTGAGGAGGAAGAGGAAGGATGACGAGAGGCAGGAAAAAAGAGGAGTAGGAGGAGGAGGAGGAGGAGGAGGAGGAGGAGGAGGAGGAGGAGGAGGAGGAGGAGGAGGAGGAGGGAGGAGGAAGGAGGAGGAGGAGGAGGAGGAGGAGGACTCTTGAGGCCTGCCGGGGCCTCATGGGGACCTCTTGGAGACCTCTTGGAGGCCGTCGTGGGCCCCTTGGGGGCGGGCGTCGTGCGATGTCCGTTTGTCTTGCACATTCCTGGCCCGTCGGAAGCCGTCTTGGGGGCCTCTCGAGGCCGAGTGGGGGCCCTCTTCGGGCGCTGCAGGGCCGTGCCTGGTGGCCATCTTGGGCGTCTTGGAGGTCTCCTTGGCCGCCCCAGTGTGCGGCCAGCTTTCACCACGCGGGCTGCGGAAGCAGGGCGGAAGGAGAGGTGGGGGAGCACCTCCTCCTCCTCCTCCTCCTCCTCCCCCCCCTCCTCCCCTCCTCCTCCTCCTCCTCCTCCCTCCTCCTCCTCTCCTCCTCCTCCTCCTCCTCCTCCTCCTCCTCCTCCTCCTCCTCCTCCTCCTCCTCCTCCTCCTCCTCTCCTCCTCCTCCTCCTCCTCCTCCTCCTCCTCGAGAGAGAGAGAGAGAGAGAGAGAGAGAGGGCCCAGGGAAGGTCTGGAGCCAGAGGTGGGGGCCACACCGCCGGGAGGGCGCCCAGTGGCGCCTGGCGCCGGTGGTGATGGTGCCGCGTGCTTGCCTCGTTCTAGGGCGCGGAGAGCGGGGGGGGGCGGAGGAAGGGGGAAGCTCGGGCCCTCGGTGGTGCTTCCCGGGGGTCCTCCAGTATCCGGTGACGCCCTCAGGCAAGGCAGGAGGAACGTGGAGGGGGGGGCAGGGGGGGGGGGTGCGCAACGAGCCCCAATCGCCCACTGATCGCCGGTATGGGGCCGGGTAGCCTGTCCCGCCCAGGAGCGTGCAGTGCCGCCCAGGAGCGTGCAGAGTCGGTATCGAAGTCCTGTCGCCGATCTGTCGGCGATGTAAGTATCCCCGGCTCCAGGTTGATGTTTCCCCCCCTGATCTGGTCCGCCCCGAACGTGGCCCATCTGTAATTAGGACTAGAAGGAGAGGGGATTTTCGGGCTGTCGTTTTGATCAGCTGGGGTCACCCGAAGGCGCCCAAAGGCGGCGGAAAGGAAAGAACAGGTGGGGTGAGACTTGCCGATGGCACTCGGCTGTCAGCCATCGCCCTGCTGCCATTTCTGCTACCTCCTTCCTCTCCCCATTCCCCTCTCTCTGAGCTGTCGAGCGCGGAGTTTGGGAAGGGGAGGGGGATGGAGGAAGAGGGGGAAGAAGAAGGGGGGACGGACGGAGCGTCTCGGGGCGATCCTGGGGGCCCGTGCAGCCGTCCTGGAGATGGTGCAGACGAAAAGAATGGGCACAGGAAAGATATACACCTTAGGCGATGCTTAAGAAAACCTAAGTTTTCGGCCAGAGTCTTGATTATTCTTAACTTGCCAATGTAAATCCCAAGATTTTGATAGAAGTTCTGGGTTTTTATTCCAGTTCTGAGACTCTGAATTTCTTAACCCATGGTTTCTTAAGCATTTCGCAGGGTGTACGCCTTCCGCATGGAGTGGGGCGACGTGTGCCTCGTGGGGCTCTCCCTGGGGGGAACGAGGACGTTCGGAGCTGACCGAAGGGAGGACGTATTGGCAAAGGGGCGTTTTTTCCGGACACGTGTGCGTGCAGCTGGTTTCGGCCCCGCCGCCGGGCGCGCTCCGATGTATTCAAGTCGGGCCTGTCCCCCTACAGGGGGATTTTCTACGAAAAAATACACCAAAAATAACCAAAAGATAATCCAAAAATAATCTGGGGATTATTTTTGGATTATTTGTTTTAATCTTTTTGGTGCATTTTGGGGGTATTTCTAAATGTTCTTCAAAAATCCCCATGCGCGGGGACACGCCCGACATAACGCTATATGCATGGCCGCAGCTGGCGCCGGGGGGCGCCTGGAAGATTTGTTGCGTGAGCTGAGTCGATGACCCCCTCCTTGCGAGCCCCCCCATACAGGGTCCGGCTTGAATAAGGAGCACTTTTTTTTCAACAGGGGCTCGGCCGTTCTTTTGGTTTGCATGCGTTCCGCTACCTTTTTGGCCGCGAGCCCCCCCCCTGGTGTTCCTTCAGGCTCCCTAGACTTTCTTGGAACAAAGAGGAGCTTCGTTCCTTGTTGATCGTTCCTTAGGTCAGGCCGAATACTGTATCGTCCGTCCCGGGATGGGGAGGAGGGCGGTGAGGAGGGTCGCCGCCCATGGGCATTGGTGCCGGTCCCGAAGCAGGAGCTGAAGCCTTGCCTTCGGCCGAAGAGCTTTCTCTGGCCCGCGTGCAGGCGGCCTGCTTCGGATCCCTTGCGGGCACAACCTTGCACGTTGTGTGCGTTGGTGGTGTCTTCGGAGCTGTCTGATAACTGATTGTATTGTAGATCGTCGTCGCAAGTGCCTCCTACCTCGCACAGTCCAGAGATTACCCGCGTTGGATGTTACGACCGAGACATCCCGACACGAACTAACATGTGTGGACATGCGGGAGCAGGGGGCAGAAAGGATATCCATATTTTCTTAGGTAGCCATAGAAGCGCAGTGTTGACTCTGATCCTCCTGTGTCAGTCGGTTCCAGATCACCACAGGCCCCGAAAGTTGCATCTCCTATATGTGTTCGTCCTCGCGCAGGCAACCCTTGCCGAGCTGTACACGCCGTTCGGTCTCAACGATAACATGCCAGATGTTGACGCAGCACCGCCGACCTTCAGCGTGGACGATTTCGAACGGGCATCTAGTGGCATGGGATGGGGTCTTCTAGTGTGGTCTGGATGGTTCGGAGACGTCAGTTTTAGAAGACCGTTGTATTATCGCCCTTTCTCTGAAACGAACGTGATGAAACAAGCTTGATACTGTTGCCAAATCAGCTCCAGGTCGCACATGGGTCTGCTGAGTGTCAACCAGGGCTTATTTGTCACAATCTTGAAACTCTCTGCTTCAGCCTCTAACTGTTGGCGTTGGTATCAGCACTCTCTGGCACGGGAAATTGACATAACGAGGGGAGTGACACCCCCCTCCTGTTCCTCCTCCTACCTCTCCTGCCCCTCCATCTCCTTCTCATCCCCCTTCCTCCCATGTCCATCCTCATCCATTCTCGGTATCCTTCCCTTTTTTCTCGCACTCCTCCACCCTCGCACTCCTCCACCGCATTCTGATCGCCGCCGTCGTCGTATCATGTCTCCCCCCGAGGGGCAAGAAACTACACAGACACAGTGTGTGTGTGTTCCTTGGTGGGCGAGTTGGAATAGGATTGGCACCATCCACAAGCACACCAAGCGGATGGGGTGGAAGGACCGTGGAAATGGCAACACAATGGGACGGGCCAAACTATGTAGTTCATTAGACAGCACAGTCGGCCAGTGACGCATTCGAGGCGCCTGGGGTAGGTGCCACGGGTGGCGTGGAGACACCACAAAGCTCCATGAGTGGCGTGGAACCGCACGGAACGCAGAGTACGACCCCAAGTGGTTCAGTGCGTTTACAGTCGGGGCGCTGAAGAAGGAACCCTTTTCGTTTGGGAGGGGCTCCGTGTGCTCCTGAGTTGTTTTACAGCGCTCCACGGGTTTTCCCCAGGTTTTCCATGGAAATCTGAGTTCAACTCACGGGAAAAAGGGGCCTCGTTCCTTATCTATCGTTCCTTAGGTCAATGCCCCGACTGTAGTGTTGTTGCGCAGAGCTCGCCCGCCTTAAATTCACACGTGGCCTCGCATCTCGTCCCGCTCAGGCTTCGCATGCCGTGCTGCCCCGGGACAGGCTGGGGGGTCCGCGGCTCAGCATTCCCGTCGCCCGGGCGTGCTCCATTGGGAGCCAAGGGGGGCAGAGCATGCGGGAGGAGATCCCATGACGTGTTTGCGGGCGTGGTTCGTCAGTTTCGGAAGCTGCGGGAGCTTCAGAGACGCGTTGCCCTCAAGCGGGAACGTGTCGAACGGCCTTCTGGCGAGTCACCGCCGCCCCTGCCTTTTCTGGAGAGCACCTTTGTCTCGAGGTGTCGAGCGACAGTGCGCCCACACGCTGGTGGACCGCGTGTCCCCCCCGGGTTGTTGGGGACACCGCTGGGGGACCCTGGGGAGGACGTGTGCATTTTTCCCTCGGCGGGGACCATCGAGGAGCATCCTTGATCATTTGGCGAAAAAGCCACGCACGAAACCTAAAAAAAACACAGGGAATGGACGTCCAAGCGATGGCGAGAGGCTGCCTTGGAGTTTTTTGCTCAGAGGAGGAAACGGTACCATACCTCCGCCCTTCGCCCGTTTTCCCCTTTTTGGGCCTCCTGGGAGGCCCTCGTCGCCACCGCTGGATTCGCCTCGAAATCCTGGTCAGAACGCACCCTGGGAGAGGTCCGGGGAGTAGCGGTATCGGTGCCTTTTGGTCTGGTCTCCACGTTTTCTGGTCTTTGGGGCTTTCTGGGCCCACTTGGGCAGTCTTGGGGCTCTCCTGGGTCTTCTCAAGGGCGCTCTTGGGCAGTTCAGCGCGCTCGGAGGTTGCTTGGTGGACCTCTCTGAGACGCCTCGGGGCCATGGAAGGGCCATTTCGGGCTGCCTCAGGCAGCCTGGAGACTCTCTTGAGCCTTCTTGGGGCCCATCTGGGCCGCCATGGCTCAGCCTTAGGGGCCGTCGTTGACGCTCTGAAAATGAAAAAGCGAGAATCCCAAAAACACTGAAAAACACGCGGTGGTAAACCGTTTTGGCTTCGGGGGCCGACCACGAGGACCCCCAGGGCGGCCCAGTGGATCCCAAGAGGGCATCTTGGACCCTCCTGACGCCATCGTGGGACCATCTTGGTCGTCCGGGAAGCGCCGCGGAGGCCGTTGGGGACCGCTTTGGCGGACATCGCAGCCATCTTGAATGCAGAATGCAAGTTGCCCTATCTGTTTTTTATATTCCGAGCGGCGCGCGGGTGCTGCCGACTACCGCCAGGAACTTTTCGGGATGGCCAACCGTAGTTTACATTTCTGCACGCCGAGCACCCCATCTTGCAGGCTACGCGGGCGGCGGATCTGGTGACAGTCGGCCGAACCCGTCACAGTGCTTGTGTCGCGGACCACGGGGAATCTAGAGAGAGATGTTAGAGGCCTCTTGGGGTATATTATTATTATTCCTCCTTCCTCCTCCTCCTCCTCCTCCTCCTCCCTCCTCCTCCTCCTCCTCCTCCTCCTCCTCCTCCTCCTTCATCCTCCCCTCCCCCCTGGGGCAGAGAGGGAGGGAGGAGGAGGAAGAGGACAAGCGTAAACCCAGGATGCACCAACGACGCTGCATACAAAGCACCTCCCGTCCCAAGTCTCCGCATCAGTCCCTACACGTCTTCTCGCTGCAAGAAGCGCCAACTTGAAAGACGAGCACCCGATGGGCCTGACATTCAGGCGGCAGCCTCGTTTTGAAAACAAAAGACTGCTTCGTATCCGTATAGCGAAGAGTACATGTCGCGAAATAGTAACACGTACCCTTGAACGGCGTGTCCAACGAGATCCCCGCGTTGAAAAAGGGCCGCCCCCATGTGTGCAATTGATGATGCAGGAGTTCACGCTCGCGAGGACACAGTTTTGAAAGCGAGCTGCGTTGTATTCAGACCTCTTGTGAGGTTCCAGAAGTCCCACGCGCCAGCCCAGTTTGAAAAAGCGCCGTGCTCCGCCTGCGTAGCCGCTGCGAGTTTTTTTGCTTTCAGGCGAGCGCACGCGGCGCGAAGGCGAGCGCCCGTTTTGACAAGGGAACGCCCTCCGCTCGTGTGTGGCGGCTGCCGGCTGTCAAGACGGATGCGCACGACGCGAAGGCGAAAACGAAACGTTCTGTGAAAGTGCACCGCCCTCCACCCAGTAACCGCTGCAGGCTTCTAGGACGAATGCGCGCGGCGCTGGAGCGAGAGCTCTGCTCTGGAGCGTGTCCCCCCCCAGACCTGGTTTCGGATGCACGCTTTTATTACGACGGTGTGCGGCGCTGCGGCGAGAGCCCCATTTTGAAACCGAGCCCTGTCTATCTTGCAGTTTCAAAAAAGACGATGGTTCGCGGCACTACGGCGAGAGCGCCAGTTTGGAACCCACCCCCCTCCACTCAGCTAGCTGCCGCCACTTTCAACCTCGCGATCAGATATGGGGAGGAAATCTTTGGCGAAACGCATTGCCCGCCCTACCAACACGCTTGGCGGATGCGATAGGGAAGGGTTGTCTACACGGGAAGGGGACGGAGGGAGAAGGCCGAGGGGGTGGAGAAGCGAGGAGGAGGTGGAGGGGGTGGAGGAAGAGGGAGGAAAGGGAGGGGCGGAGGAGGTCATGGAAGAAGGCGGGAGGAGTTGAAGGAGGAGGTCCGCATCCCCCTTGTCTCCCTCCACCGTCTCTTCCTCCTTCTCGTCCTCCTCCTCCTGTTTCTCTTCCTTCTCTTCCTCTTTCTCCTCGTACTCCGCCTTCCCCGCAGGAGGGGGGCGATGCTTTCTGGGACCGTTCAAACAAACCCAGAACCGCCGCGCTTCTTCCCGAACGCGGGTGGCGCCCCCCCCCCCATGGTTCCGTCAGGGGATAAAAGGACGAAATGAACGCGAGTGTAATTTCAGTGATGCCCATAGCCGGCAGTACCAGTAGTCTTTCTATCACGACCAGTCAGATGTGCCATAACGGCAAATAGTAATGACAATCATTTGTTGGGTAATATTCGGAATGCGCTTAATAGGAGCAGTCGTACCAATAACAATACGATTACGACCGTTACGACTACGGCTGCGGCCCACTAGACAAATACGAATTTCACCAATACGATTACGACTCAGACAAGTAGTGTTAGTCGCACTCAAATACGAATGCACGTATCACTGCGACAACTCTAATTCCCGTTACCGTTACCATTGCTAGTACTACGACTGCGACAACTACGACTAGTATTGCACCACTACTACTACTACTACTACTACTACTACCACTACTACTACTACTACTACTACCACCACTACTACTACCACCACTACTATTATTACGATTCGTACTACTACTACTACTACTACTACTACTACTACTACTACTACTACTACTACTACTGCTACGACTACTACTACTACTACTACTCCTACTACTACTACTACTACTACTACCACTACTACTACTACTACTACAGCTACTACTACTACAGCTACTACTACTACTACTACTACTACTACTACTACTACTACTACTACTACTACGAATACTACTACTACTACGACTACGACTACGACTACTACTACGAATACTACTACTACGACTACTACTACTACTACTACTACTACTACTACTACTACTACTACTACGACTACTACGACTACTACTACTACGGCTACTACTACTACTACTACTACTACTACTACTACTACTACTACTACTACTACCACTACTGCTACACTACTACTACGACCACTACTACTACTACTACTACTACTACTACTACTACTACTACTACTACTACTACTACTACTACTACTACTACTACGACTACGAGTGCTACTAGTACGATTGCTGCTGCTACCACTACAGATATCACTACTACTACGGCTACCACCACTACTCCTACTACTACGACTGCTACTACTACTCCTGCTACTTCTACCACTACTTCTACCACTCCTACTTCTACAAGTTCTACCACTTCTGTTTCTACTACTACAACTATTACTACTACTACTACTACTACTACTACTAGCACTACTACTACTTCTACTACTACTACTACAGCTACTACTACTACTACTACTACTACTACTACTACTACCACTACTACTACTACTACTACTACTACTACTACTACTACTACTTCTACTACTACTACTACTACTACTACTACTACTACTACTACCACTAGTACTACTACTACTACTACTACTACTACTACTACTACTGCTGCTTCTACTACTACTACTACTACCACTACTACTATTACTACTACTACTACCTTTACTACTACTACTACTACTACTACTACTACTACTACTACTACTACTACTACTACTACTACCACTACCACTACGACTACCATCTACTACTACCACTACTACTACTACCACTACTACTACTACTACTACTACTACTACTACTACGACTACTACTAGTACTACGTTTACTCTTACTACTACTACTACTACTACTACTACTACTACTACTACTACTACTACTACGATTACTCCTACTACTACTGATAATAGGCGTCGCGGCTCGAGGCTTCCTTTCAGGCCCGACGTGCCGCGACCCCAGGCTGGCGACCCCTACGGCGCGCGTCGACGACGCGATCCCTCGGGCCCGCTTTGGATCTCCAGCCCGGCACCGACGATTGCGGCGAAGCCAGCATTGGGCAAGAGAATTTCTACGCGAGCGGGCCGCGGTGAGGGCGCTTACTTCGCACCGCGGATCCGATTTGATGCGAGGCAAGGGCGATCATATCCGCCCAGCGTCCAAGCGTCGGGATGGTGGACTTCAGCGTGACCCGCGGAGGGCGCGCGCTGCGACGAGGCAGTGCGGTTTTATTCAGAATTAGTTTTCTAACGTACACTGTCATCAAGGTGGCGGAGACAGAAGCGACAAGCCAGACCCCAACTTTGTTCCCCGCCCAAAACGAACCACGTCTCGAGATCGAGGTCAAGCGACAGATCGCGATCATCAAGACTCGTCGCAACAATCAGGAGTTGAATCCACGGCATCGTCTCTGGCAGCTGACGATGTCACCCGCGCGCGCCGTGCCCGCGCCGCTCTCCGCAAGCTGGGCCTGGATGAGGGCTCAGCGGTGGTGGCTCAGGCGCGGACCGACTTGGCAGGAGCAGCGAGTCGAGAGCGCAACCTACGATCTCCCGATGACCTCTTGCGTCGCGAAAAGGCCCGACAGACAGCAAAGGGCCGTGCTGGAGCCGTCCGAGGTCGTCGCGGACATCGAGGAGCAGTTGTCGGAGAAACGGGCAGCCCGCACGAGCGCGAAGCCAGATCTTGACAAGATCAGCGCGGAGGTCCTCTATCGCGCGTGCAGCAGTTTTGATTTCTACCGCATCTCGAGCGTCGCAGGGCGCGTCTGATGGGATGGGCAGGCTCGAGATCATTATCAACTCCGCCCCGGCGGCTTGCACGGCGGGAAACGGGACTGCAACGCCCCAGCCGCTCACCGCCCAGTTCGAGCAGTTGCGCAAGGCCTTCGCTCCAGGACCTGTTCAAGGGCCGCGTACTGCACTACCACCAGCAGCTCCACCAGTTCCAGGAGTCGCTGCACCACCGCCTGGACATTACGATTCGCATCCTCAGGGAGCGGCTTGGGACTTCCCTATGTCACCCACTCCGAGTATCACAGCCTACTCCCCCATGTCTGCTACGCGCCCTCGGCGCGCTGGCAGGCGTTTCCAACGTCGCCCTCTGCGGATGGCGATATGCAGTGCCTCGAGAGGCGTGTCTTCTTGGAGGTGAGAGCCGACGATGCGAGCGTCGCTGCTGCCCGAGAAGTTCGCCCATCTGGCGATGCTCAGCTACGCGCAGAAGAGTGGGGCATATCGCATGGATGGAAGCCGTTCACATCGATTTGCCTCGCGGGGCCGACTGGGAAGCCCACGGCAGGAGCAGCCCCTTTTGTCGAGCGGAACATCGGCACCGCAGTTTTGGCTTCGCCCCCAGGAGTGCGCGGCCACGCTCTGGCCCCCGCCCGGCGCGTCGCGCTACATGCGCACGCTGGGCCACGAGGTGGATGTCATCGCGGGCCCTGTCTACATGGAGGATTGCACCTGCTTCGTCTCGCCCACTGCGGAGAGGCTGGAGAAGAAGATCGCCAAGTGCCTCAAGTACTGCAACCCCCCCTGCGCCACCCGCGGCGACTGGAGCGCTGCCCCGCCCGAGCTCAGTGGCGCGAGCGTGGTGGACATGCTCGGCGCGCATCTTGCCGTGGGCCCCGAAGGGTCTCATTCTCATCGCGCGGCGCGCGCTTGCAACTGCGCCTTCATCGACTACTGGATGGCCAGCGACTCCATTGCGGTGGCCGCGCCTGACCCGCGCAGGGCCCCTGATTATCCAGCGCGCCCTCATTCTCCGATGCGCGTCGACCTCGGCGCTAAGCCACGGGCGCGTCGGACGCTTCTTCTGCAGCGCCAAAGGTCCTGCCCGAGGCACCTGGTCATCCTCTTCAGCCTGGCGATCCTGATCATGATGACGACGCGCCTGCAGACGCCGCGGCGCGCGGGGCGCCCGATTTCTCTCGGGCCGAAATCGCGCCGGCAGGCGCCGCCGAGGGCCCCGGGGCCCCCGCTGGCAGACATGACTGCCGGGATCGCACGCGCCTTCAACTTTACGCCGGCCTGGAGAAGGAGATCGTGCCAGCTTTTGATTTGCAGGGCCCCATCCAAGCACCTGGGCCGCGGGGGCCAGGCAGCGCCGCGCGGCGGCCGGTGACGCCCTCCACCATAAGCGCCCTGCTGGCACCGAGGAGACACGAGCGATTCGGACGATCCAGCATCGAGTTGGGGATCTTTATTTCGTAGTTCGCATGGGAACGCGCCGCAGGCCAAGCATGCTACTGTTTGGCTGCCTTTGTTTCGGTTATTGCCCCGCAGTGGGGAGGCTTGGAGAATGCGTCGGCGCTGCCAGTCGTTCTCCTTCAAGGCACCGCGCACTACCCCATTTGCATGTTTGTTCAGCCATCAGGGTGCCCAGCCATGATGCTGAAAGCCATTGCTGATGGACTTGCTCGCCAGGCCGCGTTGGCCGAAAATGCTCGCGCTTAAGAAAGAGGGGGCGGCTTCGTCAAGCTGCTGCGCCAGCCCCTCCGCTCGCAGGCCAAGCCAGCGCACTCTTGGACTAAGCCCAAGGTTTGGACGTTATCGCAGGTATCGACCAAGCAAGGGCCCTCCTCTCACGCTGCCGACATCGCAGAGATCCAGAGGAACGTTTGGGAGGGCGTCTGGGACGGGGCCTCAAAGGAACTCGCGAAGGATAGCGACCCCATCAAGGGCCTCGTGGATTTCAGCAGCGCGGGCCCTCAGCTTCCTCCCGCGGCGATCCAGCACCTCCGACACCCCGCTGAGACCTTCGCCAAGGGCACGGCAGCGGGCGTCGACGTCTTCAGGCCGAGGCATTGGGCCCTGGCCTCGGACGGGGCCTGATCGCGTCCTGGGCACCTACTGTATATGTGCGAGCAGTGTGCCTTATGGCCCACTATGATATGTCATGTGCACACATCTACGATTTGTTAAACCTGCTGGGGGCTATCGGCCCATTGCTTTACTGGCCTCTATGTATCGGCCGTGAGTTCGAGCACGTCTTGATCACGTGCGTCTTTGGGTCTCTCGCCTTAATCGTCGGTGCATTGCGTTGGGCGAGGGCAGGGCAGCGACTTGGCGCGGCGGCCATGGTTTCGTTGCAGGGCGAGGCTCGTTCGAAGGCCCCCAAGCTCCCCGAGGATCTTGCCACAGTCCAAAGCATCGTTGACATCGAAAAGTGCTTCGATCGTGTCCCGCGGGCCGTTGTCGCACCTGCTAGTGCGAGGCATAGCTTTCCAGGGCGACTACTAGTGTTTGCGCTTAAGATGGGTTCCGCACGGCGCTTATTATATATATATATATATATATATATATATATATATATATATATATTGGGACAATATGTTATCCGTTGCGGTTTTTGCAGGCAGAGGCGCCCTTCCTGGTCGCGGCGTGGTTACGTTGATATTGCACCTGGTTGTTGCTCGCACCTTTCTGGATAATTTGTACGCAGACACGCGCTCTATCACTCGGTTCGTGCGCGCGCGTGCGCCGATGACCTGACCATAGTTATCACTGCACCACTCATGCACAGCATCGAGCACGCGTGTGTTGCACTACGGGAGGTTGTATATGCGCTGCACAGTGTGGACCTACATCCAGCACGACATAAGATGACGGTCGCGCGCGCAGCCATGGGCACTGCACGGCGCGCGCGCGGCCACGCGCGCATGTTCGGGTACCAACCAGCCACTGCCTTGGAAGCCTTGGGCACTGAGGCTGCTGGAGGCAGAGCGCTCAGGTTCAAGCGATTGCGCAGGCGCGCTCGGGGCGCGCGTCGACGGCTCCCGCGCATCCTGTGCACGAAGCGTCTCGGGCCCATGCTGGGCCGCTCTGTCAAGGCCGCGCTGCCATCAGCCAAGGCCCGCGGCGTCGCGGTCCATGGCGCGCCCCCGGCCTCGATGAGGGCCTACTTGCGGGCGGCTTGGTGCGAGCCAGAAGCATCAGGATCGGCGCGGTTGAGTTCATTCACGCACGGAGCTTCTAGCCAGGACCCGCAGGTGACGGCGCGGCGCGAGCCGATCTATCAGTGGCCCTTGATGGCGCGGGACAGCGAGATGCAGCCCATCACGCAGGCGGCCTGGCAGAGACAAATCCTTCAACTTCATCGGGCTCTGCGCCCACGGGGGCAAATTGCTGGCCCCCGCGGCGCGGTTTTCCTGGCTTTGGAGGAGCTTGGCTGGACGTCGTCGTCGGCTTTCTTGTGGCGAACGGATCAAGGTGATCCCATCGATGTTCGCGATGCCGCACCACCGTCAGTTCGCGATCTTGCTCGGGAGTCTGCACGCTGGCACCTTTGGGCAGATTGGGCGCGCCGCAGCGACCGCGTCCTTGAGCTGCAAATGGAGCCGCGAGTTCCCATCGGTTACTGGATCGAGTCCGCGTTGCACATGCTGGGCAAGATACCTCAGGAGCCGGATGGCGAAACTGATGATGACGATGGAGACGCGCCCTCCGCGAGACGAGATCCTGTGCTCACCCCCAAGCAAGGCGCCACGCTGCGTGCGCTTGTCACAGAGGGACTATGGTCGCCAGAGCGTCTACATCGCCATGGCTATCGAGACGATACCAAGTGTCATCGATGCGGAGCTGATCGCTGCACGTTATTTCATGTGCCGTGGGAGTGCCCAGCAGTCGCGGAAGGACGTGATCAGCTTCTTCAACGAGTTATTGCTCGTGCAATGCCCCCGCACGTGCCAGGATCTTGGATGCGGAGTCGAGGATTGCGCCCGCGGTATTGTCTCCCTCCTGTCCCGCCACGGGACGACGCCGCAGCGCGGCACGTTCAATGAGGAGATGCTCATTATATGACAGGCAAAGTTTTCACAGATGGAGCTTGCAAGGATATTGGTTTTGCCCTGAGGCCACGCGCGTGGGCTGGGGTCTCGCTCAGATAAATCATAGATCTGTCGACCTGGTCGCGTTCGGGGCGCTACCAGGGCCGGTGCAATCATCGCCGCGCGCAGACTTGCACGCCTTTTGTCGAGTGCTCAAGGTCCCGCTCCAGCCGATCGAGGTGCAAGCCGACTACCTTGACCTGCCGAGTGGTCTGGCCCGAGGTCCGCCGCGGGGGCGCCCCCCTCGCAGGCCCAACGCCGACTTGTGGAAGGAGATATGGATGCGGATCGAGGGTCTTGGCGGTCTCTCGCCCCAGTTGTTAGTTCATCACGCTTCTGGGCACCTAGCTGGATGCTGCCATCGTGCTCGAGGCAATCGCTGGGCTGATCATGCGGCTCGTCGGGGCCGTGACCTACACTCTGTATCCAACGAAACAGGCCCCCCGGTGAAGCCAGGATTGAAGGTGGTGAAGCACGCTATACACTGGATGATTTCTGTTCATTCTCAGTTTTGGGGCAATCCTTGACGCTCCGCCCAAGCAGGCTCGAAAGAATATCCCCGCGGCCAAAGCTCACGCTAAACCTACTGCCTCGCTGTGCGACGGGCCCCGAGTTAACCTTCAGCCTTCGCTTCGCGGGAAGAGATGCGCCGTTTGCGCCGAGACAGTCTACGCCGAGACACGACGAGCATAGCTGGCCAGGGCGGGGCGTCCTGCCAAGATTGCGCAGAAGCGGCGGTTGGTTGGTCTGGCTGTGAAGCTCGGGCCTCAACCCGACTCTTCGATCTCGGGTGTCAAGGGCCAGGATGAGGACGCCGCTCGCGCCGACAATGCATCTTCTCCGCTTGCCGTTGCTACGATCGCCGCGGGCGGGGGGGCGGGGGGCTCGTCGTCGTCGTCGTCGTCGTCGGGCAGGCGGGGGCGGGAGGGCGAGCATCAGCCAGAATTGAGCTCAGGCCCATCTGCAGATTCGCAAGCCCTTGCGAGCAGTGGAGGTGGCGGATCCGAGCAGTCTGAGGTGCCCGACAGGCCAGCCCCGATTGAGATCCAGTTGATTGTCGGCAGATCTTCTAGGCTCACGGAACCCCTTGCTTCTCGCACTCGTGTCCGTTTCGCCTCGCAGGAGAGTAAAGTGTTGGACCAGGCTTTGGCCATTTTGGAGGATCGCAGAGTTGGTAGTCGCACTCCCCCCCGAGCCTCCCCCGTCTGACCCTCCTCCCCAGAGACTTCAAGGCTCAAGTCAGATTCGCAGGGTAGGCGCCAAGGACCACCCAGCGTCTGACCAGCCTTTGCCCGAACGCGGTGTTGCGCCCCCAGCATCGGCCAGAGGTCGTCAGTCATGCGTTTCGCCAGGTGCGACTATCATCTGCATGGCATGAAGTGCGGAGGGGTTTCGTCAGGAGTCACGTCGTGTTCGCGAGCCCCTTGTCCTCCGCCGCCTTTTTCTGCTCCCGCGCGCACCAAGAGTCCACGCGCGAATACAAGCAAGCATCCGTCTGACAAGCGAAGGAGCGAGGATATCCCTGAGCCCAGGCCGATAGAGGTTGGAGATCCCGAGCTTCACTGGATCGGGCTGGAACACTGTGAGCTCGTGCGCCGTCTACGTCTCTGTTGCAACTTCTTTAATTAACAGAACTCGTTTGACTCTCATTCACTATACTTGCTACTTGTTTATGAGCTGGCGATGTGTTTCCCGACGTGTTGCGTGATACCTCACGCTTCGCACGGCACATCGTATTGCGTTCTCGCGCCGCCCCCGCCGCGAACCGGTTTGGGTGGGCGGCTTGGGGTCGGTGCCCACGGGTGCTGAGGGGGGCGCTATGTGGCCCGCCCGTTCTTGCGTGGCCGTTGGCGCACCGCGCGATGGACTCCGTGTAGACCGCGTACTACTGCGACTACTACTACTGTTACCACTACTACTACTATTACAACTACTAGTGTTACTGCTGCTACTACTACTACTACTACTACTACTTTATTATTACTACTACTACTACTACTACTACTACTACTACTACTGCTACTTCTACTACTACTACTACTACTACTACTACTACTACTACTACTACTACTGCTACTGCTACTACTACTATTACTACTACTATTACCACTACTACTACTTTACTACGACTACTCCTACGACTACGACTACTGCTACTATTACTACTACTACTACTACTACTACTACTACTACTACTACTACTACTACTACTACTACTACTACTACTACTACTACTACTACTACTACTACTACTACTACTACTACTACGACTACTACTACGACTACGACTACGACTACTACTACTACTACTACTACTACTACTACTACTACTACTACTACTACTACTACTACTACTACTACTACTACTACTACTACTTACTACTTACTACTTACTACTTACTACTTACTACTACTACTACTACTACTACTACTACTACTACTACGACTACCAATAATACTACTACTAACTACTACTACGAATACTAATATACTACTAGTACGATAGTATTATTCTTTAATACTTATGTTAACTACTACTTCTACTATACTATTATACTACTACTTTCTAACTTACTACTACTACTTCTCTTTTGTAGGTTTTATTTACGTACTACTACTGCTTTTTAATATTACTATACTTACTACTACTTGCTACTATTACTTTACTACTACTGAAACTTGTACTACTACTTACTACTACTACTACTACTTACTACTACTACTACATTACGCCTACGGCAAGTGTTCCTATTTCTACGAGTTCGGCCAATACGGCGTTTCCCTTTTACTACGATCACCATTCTTTCTAGCACTAGTATCCGTACTATACTACTACTACCATTTACTACTACTTACTAACTTAGTTTTATGTTCCTTTTCTTACGTACTACTAACTTTCCACTACCTTTTTTTACTACTTTTCTTCTGACTACTATGCTACTATTTACTACTAACTTACTACTTGTTACTTACTACTACATCTTACTACATACTACTACTTACTACTACTACTACGACTACT
>CAUYUJ010019220.1:20000-22883 GCA_963575745.1 Prorocentrum cordatum | reverse complement strand
TACTACTACTACTACTACTACTACTACTACTACTACTACTACTACTACTACTATATACTACTACTATTACTACCACTACTACTACTACTACGACTACTACGACTACTACGACTACTACTACTACTACTACTACTACTACTACTACTACTACTACTACTACTACTACTACTACTACTACTACTACTACTACTACTACTACTACTACTAGTATTACTACTACTACGACTACTACTACTACTACTACTACTACTACGACTACTACTACTACCACCACTACTACTACTACTACTACTACTACTATTACTACTACTACTACTACTACTACTACTATTACTGTTGCTACTACTACTACTACCACTACTACTACTACTACTACTACTACTACTACTTAGCAGTAGTATTTCGACGATGGCGATTATTGTTCCTACTACGAAGGCTACGACTACGAATCGGACGTCGGGTGGTCAGATCGCAATGGAAAGGAGACCCCCGACGGGGAAATTGTTTCGCATCGTTCGTGTCGCGCGCGCGGGCGAGGCGAAGCTGCGTGGACGCGCGAAGGAACGAACCCGCCGCTTCTAGGGCGAAGTCAAGGCAAATGATTATCCTCCGCCCGTCCGTCCTGCGGTGGCTCGCGGTGTCCCGTGGCGTCCCGTGGTGTCCAGTGGTGCCAGTTGTTGCTAGGGCGAAGTCAAGACAAATCGTTCTCCCCCGCCCGCCCGTCCGTCAGTCCGTCTGGCGGTGGCTCGCGGTGTCCCGTGGTGTTCCGCGGTGTCCCGTGGTGTCCCGTTGAATGAGATCGATATTGAAATCGATATTGAGACCGATATTGGGATCGACGTGGTGCCCCGAAGTGTGCCGTGGTGTCCCGCGGTGCCCCAAAACGAGGTGTTCCGCGGTGTCCCAAAAAGTGAGATCGATAGTGAGATCGAGAG
Source organism: Prorocentrum cordatum (assembly GCA_963575745.1). Classification (NCBI taxonomy): domain Eukaryota; class Dinophyceae; order Prorocentrales; family Prorocentraceae; genus Prorocentrum; species Prorocentrum cordatum. The sequence goes on along the minus strand of CAUYUJ010019220.1, from coordinate 21,948 downwards.
GTGTCCCGTTGTGTCTGGTGGTGACCCGTTGACTGAGATCGGTGGTGGGATCGATAATGATATCGGTGTGGTGTCCCGAGGTTTCCCGTGGTGTCCTATGGTGTCCCGTTGAGTGAGATCGGTCATGAGATCGGTAGTGGGAACGATAGTGAAATCGAGAGGTGTCCCGCGGTGTCCCGTGGTGTCCCGTGGTGGCCCGTGTTGTCCCGTGGTGTCTCGTTGAGTGCGATCGATAGTGACATCGACAAGTGTCCCGTGGTGTCCCATGGTGTCCCGTTGCATGAGATCGATAGTGATATCGATTGAGTCAGGTGTTGGTTCCCCCCTCCCCCCCCCCACCCCACCCACAACCTCTTTCTCACCCGAATGGTGGTCGTATAAGCACGATTACAACGATTATTACGATTATTACGTTCACCAGTACTACGACTTAGTATTATTTCGGCTACCAGTGGTATTGTTGTCATTACGATTACTCTTATTCCTACTCCTACTACTATTGCTGCCGATGCTGCTACTACTACTACTACTACTACTACTACGACTACTACTACTACTACTCCTACTCCTACTCCTACTACTACTACGACTAGTACCACCACCACCACCACCACCACCACCACTACTACTACTACTACTACTACTACTACTACTACTACTACTACTACGACTACTACTACTACTACTACTACCACTGCTACTACTACTACTACTACTACTACTACTGCTACTATCACGGCTGCTATTATTACTATTTCTATTATTACTAGTGATACGACTACTAGTCGTATTACGACTACTATTGTATTACTACGGCTACGGCTACTACTACGAATGCGACTACCGCGTGCGACTTCTACTACTAGTTGCACTACTGCTACTACTACTACTACTACTACTACTACTACTACTACTACGACTACTACTACTACTACTACTACTACTACTACTAACTATACTACTACTACTACTACTACTACTACTACTACTACTACTACTACTTACGGCTACTACTACTGCTACTGCTAAGACAACGATACTACGACTGCGCTACTAATACTACTACTACTAGTACTAATTTACTACTACTAAACTACTACACGCCTACTATTACTATTATACTACTAATACTTACTTACTACTATCCTATATACGACTACATACATACTACTACTACTACTACTACTACTACTACCAATACTACTACTATACTACTACTACTACTACTACTACTACTACGAACTAATACTTTTTTTTTTTTTATACTACTACTATACTACTACCAACTACTACCACTACTACCACTACTACCACTACTACTACTACATACTATACTCCTACTACTACACTACTAATACTAATATATTACTACTCACTACACTATACTACTACTCTGCTACTGCTAGTTACTACTACCACTATTACTATACGACGATACTACCACTAGTACTTACTTTTACTACTACTACTGCCCCGACTGTTTGTGCTGCTACTACTGCTACTATTACTATACTACTACGATACTACTACTGACTGTGCTTTTTTTTTTTATTTTTTTTATTTTTGTTTTACTATACTTCCTACTTTACACTACTACTACTACTACTACTACTAATACTACGACTACTTACTACTACTTACTACTACTCCTACACTGTTACTGCTACCGAAACTACTACTACACCTAGACTACTACAACTCATAATACACTACTATTACTACTACTACTAATACTACTACTATACTACTGCTAATTTATTACTATTACTACTACTACTACTACTACTACTACTACTACTACTACTAATAATACTACTACTACTACTACTACTACTACTACTACTACTATCACTACTACTGATACTGCTGCTGCTGCTGTTGCTGCTACTACTACTATTATTTGTACTACTACCAGTACTACTATCAGGATTACTACAACGAGTACTAT
>CAUYUJ010019220.1:0-15000 GCA_963575745.1 Prorocentrum cordatum | reverse complement strand
TGTGCAGCATGAGAATTGCGCAGGTCCCGTCTTGTTCTCAGGAATTACAGCCCTCCTCGAGATCGAACGGAAGTTGTTGATCCAACCCCCTCGCCCCCGAATTTCAATTTTGATCGACGCGCGCAACGCGGCCCACGGGGTCCGAAAAAATGTTGTCGCCAGCGTACGTATGATTTCGAGGAGGGGTGTAGGCAATCAGTGTTTGTTATTCGCCTCGATCCCTAACGGTGGGCAGGTCTTGGCAGGAATTGCGCTCACGTTTGGCTTCCAGCGGACAGCCGCCTGCATTTTCGCTTGGCGCTCTTCATCTTGCCCAACATGAGTGAGGGCGCATGTCGCAATTTTGATGTTCCACGCTTTGATACCTCACCACCGCCACGAAGCGCACGGATGAGAAGGAGGAGGAGGAGGACATGGTGTTCGAGGTCCTACCCAGATTCAACAACAGTCCGTCTCATCTCACGCCGCATTTCGGAGACTTTCAATAAGGAAGAGACACCGCAGGGCATTGTTGGACCTCCCTCCAACTTGTAGTTGTGCATGTCCCTCAGCTTAGGACGCGTCGCGACTTGACACAGACTACCCGCTTGGATAGAAGACGCAGGTTATCCCCAGGAGATTCCAGGGGTCTCCACGAGCTCTGAGGGATTGGGGAACGCCAACTACCAACACGTACCGCCACTGGCCAGGCCAACATCTGCGCCATGATTTGTACACCCTAGGCGATGCTTAAGAAAACCTAAGTTTTCGGCCAGAGTCTCGATTATTCTCAACGTTTCAATGTAAATCCTAAGATTTTGATAGAAATGTTGGGTTTTTATTCAAGTTCTGAGACCATGAATTTCTTAACCCATGATTTCTTAACCATTTCGCGTGGTGTATCGACGTCTTCCCGGCGCAGCCAAGAAGGCTCACCCACGGACATTGGGTTCAGGTTGTGTGTTGCCCAGCACCGATGAAGGTGGACAGCTGGGTTCCTTGCCGAGAGGGTCTCGCGCGGAGTCCGTTCGGTGGCTTCAGCATGTTCCGGGGGACTCGGGCAGATCATCAGAATTCTTCACGATTCGCGGATCCCCACCAGCCCGTTCAGAAACCTCGCCCATGAGAGGTGACGGGAAAAGGGACGATGAAAGTTTTTTGTGAAACAATGCGGGCAACCAGGATAAACAGAGAGATGTCTGCGAGCAAGGGGGTGGCCTTGGACGACCAGTTCGGGTCATCCCTAGTGCCCGCGGGGGGGCGAGGAGAGGAGGAGGAGGAGGAAGCGAACCGCCTCTTGGGCACCTCGTGGGACGCTCCTGGGGCGCTCTTGTGCGCTCTCGGGGCCGTCTTGGGGCCCTCTTGGAGCCCTCGCGGGGCTCTCTTTGAGGCAATCGATCAAGAGGGGGGTTTCTTTATCTAGGTACTCCCTCTCGTGTCCTCACAATCACTTCTCGGGCCCCTCTCAGGGCTCTCTTTGGACCGGCTGGGAGGCCTCTTAGGCTCCTCTTGGTGCTCTCTTGGGCCATCTTGGTGCAGTCTTGAGACCTCAAGCGCGCATCGGAAACGAAGGTGCGAAAAGGCTAATACAATTGATGTGCATGAGGTTTTTGAGGGATTTGGGCCTCTTGGGGAGGTCCCAAGGGGGCTCGGAGAGCACTTGGAAAAGTCTTCTGGCCCTCGTCGGGCCTCTTGGAGGCATGTCCGAAGCTATCTTGAGCCAGCTTCTGCTATCTTGAGCCGCTTTGGAGGCCATCTTGTAGCATTGGACGTCCTCTTGGAGCCATCTTGGGTGAGAAAGGGCCCCCTAACACCTCGCGGAACCCCCGGGGAAAAAGCCCTGGGAGGAGAGGGGCCAGTACCCCTCCCCGAAGGGAAGAAGGGCTCTGGAAGGGGAAATAGAGGATTCGTGAGAGCACCTACGCCCAGAAGGCTGGTGGGGTTTCAGCGGCCTCTCTAAGGTTAAGTCGGGCGTGCCACTCTACACGAGGAGTATTCAAAAATAGTTTTAAAATCGTATGGGGACACATTTTCTTCTATGTTCGACTACTTTCGAATAGTATGTTTGACTGTGTTTCGTTTTTCTTCCAAAATCCGCCTTTAGGAGGAAATGCCCGACCGAACTCTAAGGCCTCCAGGAGGCTCCCATGGGGCCTGCTCAGGGATCCAGCGGCTTCTATGGGGCTTCCGCCACGCCTCATCGTTCGAAGAGAAGCGCAAACATGGACTAAGCCTCGTCGATGGGCCCCGCTCCCATACAATATCGACGCGTTCCGTCGCCAACTCGAGCGGCATTGGCACTGTTTCGACGGGCACCCTGCCCGATCCGTGGATCTGGCGCCCACGCGCCAGATCCACGGATCCGTAATCCATGCTTGCGTGTTCGTGAAGTGTTCCACGCCGGAGCGTCCACGATTTGCTCCAGACGTAAAAGTGACCCTTTGCCGGAGTGACCTATGGTGCGCGGCTTTGCGGTGGCGCTTGGGATCCAAAGCCCAGGGCGCAGGCCGCTACTGTCGCCCCGCATGCAGCGACCGGCCACCCGCGCACCAAAGGTATTTGTGTTGCTTGGGGTCATGCTTGCGTGAAGCCGATCTACACTAGATCATTTCGTTCTACATCGTTTTTTGGATGCATTTCGATCTAGATCTCTAGATCTGGATGCATTTCGATCTACATCGTTTTCTGGATGCATTTCGATCTACATCGTGTTCTGAATGCATTTCTGGATCTTGCTTAGATCTCTAGGTGCATTTCGATCTACCTCGTTTTCTGGATCAGCCTCGATCCACCCGGCCCCGATCCACGCACGACGGTTGGGCAGTCGGCGTCCGGCCCGCACCCGCTCGTGGTGGGGAGGGCACCGTTGCCTCCAGGGCGCACTGGGGGGTGCCTTGCGGAGGGCGCAGGGCCGTCAGGCGCGTCCTCGTTCCCAGAGAGGCAGAGCGCGAAGTATTTGAGCAGTAAGCTTGCAGGTCACGATCTTCACAGCTTGCAGCACACCTGCAGTAGGCTCGCAGTAAGCTTCCAGATCTCCACGTTGGGCAGTGAGCTTGCAGCAAGCTCGAAGATCACATCTTTGCTTCGGGCTGGCGCCGGTTCAACCAGCTGAAGCACGAGCTGACATGCAAGCACTGCCATCTCGCAAGCCACCTACGCCTCGTCAGTGGGACCGCGACGCCCACCGTCACGCACGGAGGCAGCTCGTGGACCCTGACCAAGGACATGGTCACAGTATTGCGGCGTTCGCAGCGGAAGATGGTCCTGATCATCGTTGGCTTGGCATGTGCCGAAGACGCACACAGGGGAACCACCAGAAGAACGACGAGAAGGACATCCAAATTAGCAGCCCTCAGCAGCAGTGGAAAAACGGAATTAGGCACGCAGGGCCCGACGGGGACTCCGCCGAGGAAAATCCAGACAACGACGGCAGCACTAACAACAACGGTTCCGACAACGACGGCAGTACCGAGAGCAACGACGACGACGACGTTGACGACGACGACGACGACGACGACGACGACGACGGAAGCACCAGCAGCAGCAACGGCAGCGGCAACAGCAACAACGGATTAGAGCCATGGGCGCACTTCATCCGACGAGCGACGCATGCATGGAGATGGGCCAGCCGACACTCGACACGTACTGAGGGCTCTGGCCCTCCGTGAAGTTGATCAAAGACAAGCTTATCATGAATGCCAGCTCCAAGCTTCTGACCTCCACCTTCTGCCTCCCCGGTCCCAGTTCCTGGTCCACCGACAACCTTTCACCTTCTCGGTTCCCATCCAGACCCCCACCATCCCTTTTCCGACTCCCAGCTGCCACCTCAAGGTTTCGACCCCGAATCGGGCATTTGCAGTGTTCGACACCCTACGTTTCAACCTTCAGCCCTAACCATCAGCGTTCCAGATCCCACGTTCCGATTCACAGTTCCCACATACACATTTCGACTTCGAATTTGACACGCTTTGTGTCGAACCTCCATTCCACGACGTCCCGCGCCAACCACCCGAAGTCCAGCTTCCATCTTCTGACCCCCACTCCCCATGTCCAGTTCTCAACCCTGACCCATGTGAGTTCCAGCTTCCACAATCCAAGTCCCAGCTCCCATCTCCAGCTTTCGACCCAGCATCTTACGGACACGGTTTGTTGACCTCCACCGTCTGACCTCCAGCCCCGGCCATCCCATCTCCAGAAACCAGCAGCTCCCGGCTCCCAACTCAAGGTTTCGACCAAGGATTGGCATGTGCAGCACACGACTCATCACATTCGTGGTGCCCATCTTCATTCATGCCTAATACACATTACAGTGCCGTTTTTAATGCATGTTCCGCGTGCGGACCATATATTAAAAATAAAGGGTTTATTAATGAATACAAGGATGAGTTTACGCATTAATTTATTCATAAATTATTCATGTATTTAAATCATATAGGTTTAAAAATCCTACGTATTAGAAACTACCCTGTACCGTCATATTCTTCGGGGCTCTGTAGCGCGTGCTTTACCAAAACGCAGAGGCGTCGCCCCGATGGTCTTTCGCAAGGGCGCCTGCGACAGATCTTCGAAGTTGAGGCATCGCAGGCACATGTCGCGCGTGTCCAACGAGGAAGTCTCAGTAGGAGCAGGATCTGAGGCGTCCAGCACGCAGCTGCATTTTCTCAGGATCCCGCAAAGGGGGTGGGGCCAGGAGGGGTGGGGGGGGAGTTCCGACCCCCAGCCGCCAGCAGTTCCCGATAGTTGCCGATAGATGGGGCATGTGGAGGGGCATCTGTTTGCGGCAGTTCGGCGCACGAGCGGGTCGAATTCATGCCCCTCTCAGGGTAACCCCCCTTGTGGTGGATCTTGATTTTCGGCAACTTCAGCGACTCGGCTCAACGCTTCGCGCAGAGCCCGCCCACCCAATCCAAAAGCTTGCCTTCTTCGTCGCTGGCACATGCGGCCAGCAACGCAGAGCGACGGGTGGCGAGTGAGCCGCCCGAGCAAGGAACTCGTCGTTGAAGTGCTCAAGCACGCAGCGCGCATGTTCGGCAGCACCTGCTGCGTCCAAAGCCCGGCTATAGCAACGCTTGCGGACTTCCCAGACGCCTGCAAGCGTTGCTTGCGGGCGTGTTCGAGCTTCTATCAGGAGGGGAAAAAACACACAGACGCAATTAATCGTCGATTCCCCAGAAAATATGGGAAAATATGGGAAGTGTGGGGGGGAAGCTAAAAAAACAACGAAAATACCAGGAAAATATGGGGAATCCTTTTTATTTGTGTATTTATTTGTGTGTCCCAGTTTCCTTTCATTCTAGAAAATGCCAGCACGCGACGCTTGCGGGCGGGTCTGGAAGGCGTCAAGCGCCAGCAAGCCACGCTTCACGGCGCTGCTTGGGACCTCGCGCGTCGCCTGGAAGCGCTGTCTAGGACGCCTCGAGGGGCTTCAGCGAGCTCGCGAAGCTTGCCTAGGGCGCTTCTGGTCGACTACACGTAAGAGTGACCTTTCGCCGGAGTGACCTTTGGTGCGGGCACAGATGGGCCCCCAGGTGCCGAAAGAGAAGCGGTAGCAGCGGCTTGCGCGCTTGTTTTTGGCCCCCCCGCGGTCCAAGAAAGCCGCGCACCAAAGGTCACTCTTATCCAGGGTCACTCTTGCGTGTAGCCGATCCTGGGCGCTGCGCACGAGTAGAAAACGCTGCCTAGGCGCCTACGCAACGCTTCTCTTTGGCGTCTTGGGAAGCGCTCACGGGACATGCTGCAGCCCCTGGGGAGTCGCTGCGACGAGCCCTGCCCGGCGAGCGCAAAGCTCCGGGCCCAGCCAGCCTTCAGCTGGCTTCTTCTCTCAAACCCTACAGCTCTCCTAGGAGCTATCTGGGAACAAGGAGTTATCTGGGAATTTCTCGGCCCAGGGCTGGGTGACCACACGCACACCCAAGAGTGGCTTGTTTGGCGCGAGGTTGGCCCCCACGGAAGGTTCGCGAGGACTCTGGAAGGGATGCTTTGAGGGCTTGCAAGCTCTGGAAAGGAAGTGGGAAGGAGATACCAAGGAGCTGCTGACGCGCTTCGGAGAAGCTTCACGGCCTCAGGCACGCGTATTGCAAACGAGTAGGAAAACGTTTCTCGGGACCCGTTGCAAGTTCAAGCAGGGCGCTGCGGGGATGCTTGCCCGGGAGCGTTCGATAGGAGCTGGCGTAGCCCTGCCTGCCAGCTTCTAATCTGAAACCCTCTTAGCTCTCCACGGAGCTATCCGGGAATGACTAGGGGAACGAGGAGTGACATAAATACAAAAATTCGGAGGTCCGCCGCGGATTTTTCGGATCGGCGTTGCACCCCCCTCCCTGGCGCGCGGAGCGCGCCAGGGGCGGCGCTGGAGGCGCCGCCTGGGGGGTCCAGCGCCGATCCGAGAAATCCGCGCGGTCCTACGAGTTTTTATGTTTATGTCCATTCTTCGCCCCCCTCATGTCCGAGCACGCAGCGCGCATGGTCGGCAGCATGACAGCGGCGGCGCAGACAGCTTGCACCCTGGCGCTTCGGGCAGGGGAACGACGAATTGACAGAAACATGAAAACTCGGAGATCCGCGCGGATTTCTCGGATCCGCGCTGGATCCCCCTTGGCGGCGCCTCTGGCGCCGCCCCTTGCGCGCTCCGCGCGCCAGGGACGGGGGTCAAGCGCCGATCCGACGTCCGAGAAATCCGCGCGGACCTCCGAGCTTTTTGTTTATGCCATTGTTCTTCCCCCTTATCATGACAGCGGCGGAGCAGACAGCCTGCACCCTGGCGCTTTGGGCGCGCCGATGCCGACAACACGGTTTCCATTGGTGCCCCGCCTGCGCTCTGCTCTGTAGCCGTTGGTGCTGCGCGTTCATTCTGCTGTCCTTGCCTCGCCTCTGGTTGTCGGTTCCCTCTCTTTCCTCCTCCCCCCTTCCCTCCGTGCCCCCCCTCTTGCTTTTGTGTGTTCTTGCCATTGTGTCTTGTGCACTCTCCTTCTGTCTCCCTGGTTGGCTTCCCTGTTCCGGCCTCCCGTCCCTCCGTCTTGTCGGCCCGTTCTGTCTTTCTCTTGTTGTCCTCCGTTATTCTCCCCCTCTCGCTCGTCGGTTCTTCGTTGTTTGTCTGGTCGGTGTTCCTTTGTCGGCCCGTCCTGTACTCCGAGTAAAAAAGCGCACCAGTTTCCGCTCGTGTTCACGCCCACGCACCGCCTGGTGTATGCATTGTTTGTTTGTTGTCTGTCTGTCTGTCTGTCTGTCTGTCTGTCTGTCTGTCTGTCTGTCTGTCTGTCTGTCTGTCTGTCACACTCCTCCTTATCAGCATCCTGGTCGGCCTGATTGTCATTTTTGCGTCCCCAACCGCTCCCATAATTATCAGTGGACGTATCCTCGTCCTCCTGATCCCGTTCATCGTCATCATGTCCATCATATTTCCATCCTTCGCACGTCGCGTTTGTCACCCCCTCCCATTCGCACTTTTTCGGCCCTCCTTCCCACCCGTTCGTCACCCCAACATCATTATCCTCATGATCATCCTCACCACTATCACTAGGTATCCTGCATCTTGCGCTGCTGAACACCGCATCTCGTTCCAGCTCCAAGCAGTGAAGGCAATTCCATTGGAAGTGCAAGTGCCCGTGGGGAATCTACCAAATTTTAAAAGGAATCTGAAGATCCCGCACGAACATGGCAAGATCATATTGAAACCATATGAACGTACAGGAACCACGAGTTGTGCCGGACAGCCGGACAGGTGCTCGTTGGATATTGCGCGGCATCGTGCATCGTCGTCAGCGCGCCTCTCGTGAGCCCGAGAGGGAAGCCCCCAGATGTCGAGATTGCTTCGAGAATCGCTTCACGCACCATGGTTTACAGTGGGGGCGCGCATCAAGAAACCATCTGCTTTTCGTCTGGGTATCCTGGGTTTCTTCGCTCCTCGCGCTGCGCGGTGACTTCCCGCAGACGTGGAAGGAGCTGCTGCGTTCGGGGTGCTCAGGGTTTCCCTTCAGGTGCACCTCGCGCACGGCTTCTCAGGGTTGAGTTTCTTGCGAGGGTTTCTTGTGGCCGCGTCCACACTGTATCACCATCGGCATCCTCGTCCTCTTCAGCCCTCCGTCTTCGCTGACCACCTCCTGTTCCTCCACCCACCCGGCGGGCCAGTGACCGGGACGATGTCAGGAGGGAAAGAAGCACACAGACACAACTCATCGACGAGCCCCAGGAGAATGTGGGAAAGTATGGGAAGCGGGGGGGAAGACAGAGACCCCAAAAATGTAGGAAAATGCAGGGAATAGTTTTATTTGTGTGTATTGATTGGGCTGGTCTCCGGCCAGTGCCGCCGATCCGGTGGAGTTTTCTACACCCCCCTGTCCCCGGGTACCGGAAGAAGTCGGACATGACGTCGGACATATCCCCGGGTGCCGAAAAAACGTCGGAGATGACGCCGGAAAGAACGCACCCCCCCCTCCCCCCTGCAGAGCGAAGCTTGAGCGAGCTGAAAGTCCACGCTCTCAGAAGCTCACACGCCGGATCGGCGGATTTACGTGTCCCAGGGGCCCCCCTTCACGATGCGCTCCAGGGCCTCCCCGAGCGTCGCAGCGCGCTCCCGGGGCGGCCGCGGAGCCGCTCCCGCGCATCCTCCAGCAGCCGCCGGTCTGCAGAGATGCCCGAGGCATCGGGAGCTTTGAGACGGGGGTCAATCCTCCTTCTCCTCCTCCACTCCGCATCCTCGTCCTTCCTCCTCCTCCTCCTCTCTCCTCCTCCTCTCCTCCTCCTCCCCCCCCCCTCCTCCTACTCCCCCCCCTCTCCCCCTCTCCTCCTTCCTTCCTCCTCTCCCTCCCCCTCCATCCTAATCCTCCTCCCCTCCTCCTCCCTCCTCCTCTTCCTCCTCCTCCTCCTCCTCGTCCTCCTCCTCCTCGTTCCTACTCCTCCTCCTCCTCCTCCTCCTCCTCCTCCTCCTGTCCTCACTCCTCCTCCTCTCCTCCTCCTCCTCCTCCTCCTCTCCTCCTCATTTCTCCCTCTCTTACCTCCTCCTCCTCCTCCTCCTCCTCCTCCTCCTCCTCGGGTCGCCTACGGTCCCGGGGGAAACTATGCAGTTCAGTGCAAACGGGGGTCAGCCAGAGCGCCAGATCTTGCAGGATCCTGCAGGGCCAGGCTCCCATTGACCCGGGTTTGGGTGCAGGATCCTGCAGGATCCTGCAGGATCCTTCGCGTGGGCCCGGGCTGGGGTGCAGGAGCTTGCAGGATCTTGCAGGCCTGACTGACCCGGGTCTGGATTGACCCGGGTCGGGAGATCCCCGAATGCATCCCGGCCGGCTGCTGTCATTGTCTTGGCCTCGTCGTGCCCCGCCCCTCGGCCTCGACCCGCCCGCGCGGCCAGGACCTACTCGTGCGAGCCAAGCCGCAACCCGCTCCACTGGCACTCGCGGTAGCCCGCGTGGCCCCGCGACCCCGCGGGAGAAATCCACGAGGGGGCGCGGCAGAAAAGGAGGAGGAGGGGAGGAGGAGGAGGAGGAGGAGGAGGAGGAGGAGGAGGAGGAGGAGGAGGAGGAGGAGCGAGGAAGGAAGACGAGGAGATGAGAGGGGAAGAGAGTAGGAGGAGGAGGAGGAGGAGGAGGAGGAGAGGACGGAGGAGGAGGAGGAGGAGGAGGCGGAGGGGAGTAGGGAGGGAAGGGGAGGAGGAAAGGGCGGGGGAACTCCCACGAGCACTGAGACTGGCAGGCTGGCAAGGGCGCGGGCTCGGGGAGCCCGGGCCTGCCTGTGAGCCCGCCTCCCCTCCTCCCTCCTTGCACGTGCAGGTCAGTGATATCGCGCGGGGGTTGAACCGCGTTCGCTTGTTTTCTCTTTCTCCAGCATGGGTTCGAACCTCTTGGGCCTCAGGCGAATGAGTGAGGGGGAGGAAGGGGAGGAGGGAGGAAGAGGAAGGGGAGGAGGAGGAGGAGGAGGAGGAGGAGGAGGAGGAGGAGGAGGAGGAGGAGGAGGGAGAGGGGAGGAGGGAGGGTTTGAAGAAGAGGGGGGGGATCCGTGTCCGATGCGCAGGCTCCTCGGAGCCAGAGCGGCCGTGTGCGGTTCGTGTCGCGAGGGGCCCGCGCATCCAGGCTGAAAAGGGTCGTCGGGCCGCCGCGGCGGGCGCGGCGGACGCGCTTCGCTGGCGAAGTGCATACGGTGCGCTGGCCATCGACGGCCGACCGACTGATCGACGACGACGCGAAGGTGACGCCAGCAACGAACACGACGACGGCGCACAACGGGCGACGAGCGACAGCGGGCGCGTTCCAGACAGGGCCTCGCTTGCACGAGATCGAGGCACTGGCCGCTCTTCTTCGGCGGGAGGCGGCTGAAGCATATCGAGGGCGGCTCGGCAGGCGGAAAGCCAGCCGAAACTTATGGAAGCAAAACATGTTTCCTGAGAGATGACGTTGTATGTGGACCGAGGTATTCCAGAGCGGCCCACACGGTGGTGCTGGTCTAGCTCCCACAAGGTTTTTTACCCCGCTCCCGAGGCAAGTGGAAGTGACCCGCCGACACGGGGAGCCCTTCTCCTCCTCCTCCTCCTCCTCCTCCTCCTCCTCATTCACTCCTACTCCTCCTACATCCTCCTCCTACTCCTCCTCCTCCTCCTCCTCCTCCCTCACTCTCCTCCTCTCTCCTCCTCCTCCTATTGTGCTCCTTCCTCCTCATCCTCCTCATCCTCTCTACCTCTTCTCTGCCTATTAGCGGGCCAGGGATGAGGGGTCCAGGACGTAGCAGCCTCGTCCCGTCTTGCACGACACTTGATGGAAATGTTCAGGCATCGAGGAGGAGGAGGTTGGAGTCAGAAGACATGTCGGTACGTGTTTGGGTCCGAAGGGCAGGCAGACGAGGAGTTCACGCGCGAGAGGGGAGGTCGCCAGCAGGACACACACAGTGCAGGGGCAGCGGGACAGTAGTTCGAAAGTCAGATGTAGAGGGTCGGACGGGTGGTAATGGGGGGTGGCCCACATGGGGGGGGGAAGAAAAGGGCTCCTAAAGGGACCTTGAAAAAAACCTTTTGGAGCCAGCTGGGCGACGCAAAAAAAAAACGGAGTCGTCTGCGCCGACATTCGCGCGTAAGCTCGTCGCGCAAGCTCGCGCGTAAGCGCCTTCGTTTCCAATGTAGCGTGCCGCGCCAGCGGGCCCGCGTAAGCCGCCGCGTAAGGTCGCTGTGTCATCTCGCGCAAGACCCGTTTTTGATCGTCCCTCAGCCGGTGCCCAGAAGGACCCTAAAGGGCTCCTTTAGGGCCTTTTCTTTCACCCCCCATGTGCCCCTTAGGCCCTTTGGGGCCCCGTCAGGGCCCCCTAGGGCCCCTTTTGGGCCCAATTTAGGGCCCTCTTGGGGCCCCTTTGGGGCCCCTTTAGGGCCCCTGTGTCCCTCAGGCCCTCTTCCTTCTCCTTCCTTGGGGCCCTTTAGGGCCCCCTTTTGGGCCTTTAGGGCCCCGTTAGGGCCCGCTGCCGCCCGCGCGAGAGGGCAGAGCGAGCAGAAACCTAAGAGCACCGAGCACAGGCCACCCCCCATGTGGGCCACCCCCCGTTACCGCCCGCCCGAGAGGGCAGAGCGAGACAGAACCCGAAGAGCACCGAGCACAGGCCAGGAGGTGGGGCACCAGCGCCCAGGGGTCCCGAGACACGAGGAGCAGAGTACGGTGCGCGGCCGGGGGTGAGCGCAGGCCTGAGGTGCTCGGATCGAGGGGCGGGGGTTCAGGATTTCTCCGAAGGGCTTAGGCGACCCGTCCTGATCCTCCTCCTCCTCCTCCTCCTCCTCCTCCTCCTCGTCCTCCTCGTCCTCCTCCTCCTCCTCGTCCTCCTCCTTCCCCCCTACCCTCATCGCGTTCCTCTCCTCCTCGTTCCTTCCTCCCTCCCCCTCCTCCCCCCCCCCCTCCCTCCCTCCCTCCATTCCCCCCCTCTCCTACCTCCTACTCCTCCTCCCTCCCCCCCTCCTCCTCACCCTCCCCAGCCTCCTCCTCCTCCCTCCCCTCTCCTCCTCCCCCCCTCCCCCCCTGTCCCCTCCTCCCTCCCCTCCGTCCACCCCCCCTCTCCTCCTCCTCCTCCCTCCCCTCCTCCTCCTCCTCCGCCGCCTCCTCCTCACTCCTCAACTCCTCATCCTCCCCCCTCCTCCTCCTCACCTACATCCTCCTCCTCCTCCCCTCCTTCCATCCTCCTCCTCCATCCCCTCCCTACTCCCCTCGTCCCTCCTCCTCCCTCCTACTCCTCCCTCTCCTCCCTCCTCCTCTCCGCGCGAGCCTCCTCCTCCTCATCCTCCTCACTATCCCTCCCTTCGCTCCCTCCGCCTCTCCTCCTCCTCCTCTCCTCCTCCTTCTCCTCCGCGTCCTCTCCTTCCTCCTTCTCCGCATCCTCCTCCTCCTCCCTCCTCCTCCTCCTCCTCCTAGTCCTCCTCCTCCTCCTCCTCTCCCACCTCCTCCTCCTCCTCTCCTCCTCCTCCTCCCCCTCCTCATACTCCTCCTCGTCCACCTCCTCCTCATCTCTCCTCCTCCTCATCCTACCTCCTCCCTCATCATCCTCCTCCGCCTCCTCCACCTCCACCGCCACCTCCACCTTCTCCTCCTCCTCCTTCCCCTCCTCCTCCCTCTCTCCCCTCCTCCTCCTCCTCCTCCTCTGTCCTCCTCCTCCTCCTCCTCCTCCTCCTCCTCCTCCTCCTCGGGTCGCCTACCGCCCCGGGGGAAACTATGCAGTTCAGTGCAGACGGGTGCCAGTCAGAGCGCCGGAGTTTGCCGGATCTTGCAGGGACAGGGGCGCACTGACCCGGGCTCGGGTGCAGGATCTTGCAGGATTGTGCAGGTTCATGCCAAGCTTGACTGACCTGGTTCTGGATTCCGGGTCAGTGGATCCCCGAGGTTCTCGCAGGAAGATCGCCGTCGGTTGTGTGGCGGCAGAGGCAGGATGAGGAGGAGGAGGAGGAGGAGGAGGAGGAGGAGAAGGAAAATGAGGATGTGGCTATCACGAGTCGGTATGCATTCTCTGTTCTCCTCTCTGCGGCCAGCCCAGGGAGGAAGTGAGAGGGGGCGGGTCTTCTCAGGAGACTCAGAAGCCCCCCCGCCTACGAGTCGGTGTCCTGAGCCTTCCCCGAAGACACACGAAACTTCTCCGAAGGCCGGAGGGCTTCGGAGAAGCCCCGCAGCCTTCTGAGAGGGCCTTTCTCCTTTTCACTTCGACCACCGTCCTCGCCATCCTCGCTCGCCGCCGATCCTCGCTATCGTCCTCGCCCTCCTCCTGCGCCTGCGCCTCGAGCTCGTTCGTGCCCCCCCCCCCCCCCTCGCGCCCCCGCGCGCGCCGCCCCGTTTCGGCGCGGCCGCGCGCACGGATGTCTGCCGCGCTGGGGGTGGCAGAGCCCGTGGCCGCCAATGCACATGCCAATGATGATCGGGCAGGCTGCCGCCGCGACTTCCGCCGGCCCCCGCCGGGCTGGCCGCGGCCGGGACGGCTATAGGGCCGGCCGGCCAGGGCGGCTCCGAGCTCCGCAGGAGGGCGTGCCCTTCCAGGAGGGCTAAAAAATGGCACGCGACTTAAAAACCTATCCCAGAGCTATTCTACGTCTTGGTCTTAGGCTGCTTCGTGTCGTTGTTTCAGGGTTTGAGGCCTCCCGTGCTAAAAGATAGCTCTCTGGAAGGTCAGGGGCAGGAGGAGGAGGAGGAGGGCGGAGAGGATCGGCGGCCAGCGAGGCGCGCCGGGGGGGGCTCCTGCCGTGCCTCGACCGAGAGGCGGAGCGAAGAGGAGGAGCAGCAGCGGGAGGTGGAGGGCGGCGGCCGGTCTTGCGCAGCGAGGGGGAGGCATCGAGAGCCGGGGGCGCCACACACCGGTTCGTGCGTCTTGCTTTGCTGACGCGCTTCGGCGCACTCGCAGAAGCCTGGAGCCTTTGCGGAGGAGGAGGAGAAGGAGGAGGAGGAGGAGGAGGAGGAGGGGGGGGATCGCTCGGCAGCAAGTCATGGGAGCCTTGGACGCCTTCGAAGTTCCACCGCTCGAGCGCTTGAGCGCCAGCGCCCAGCAATCGAGGCGACAGCGCCGACCTCGCGTGGATCGGCGCCGCGCAGCGCCAGCCGGCGCCGGTCCGCAGGAGTCCCCACGACGGCACGGGAGGCTCGCAGGAGCCAGGTGCCGTCGAGCGATGGCTCCGCGCACGCGTGCCCTGTTGTTCAGGAGGGGGGAAAACACACGCAGACACAATGAATCGTCGACCCCCAGGAAAATGTGGGAAAATATGGGAAGTGGGGGGGAAGACAGGAGCCCCGAAAATCTGGGGAACTATGGGGAATCCTACTATTTGTGTGTATTTATTTGTGTGTCCTGGGGCCCCTTCATTTGTTCTGTGTGCCGGGGAGCCGCCCGCCGTCGCCGACGGGCCCGAGTCGAAGCGAGCAGTCGGGGTGGTGCCTCAGAAGTCTGGAGCTATGATGTTCCAGCCTACTTTAGCCTCGATCGCCAGAAATAGGGGAACAAAAAGTGACATAAACATAAAAACTCAATGGTCCGCGCGGATTTCTCGGATCGGCGCTGGGGCCCCCCGGCGGCGCCTCCGGCGCCGCCCCTGGCGCGCTCCGCGCGCCAGGGAGGGGGGTCCAGCGCCGATCCGATGAATCCGCGCGGCCCTCCGAGTTGTTATGCTTATGCTACTTTTTGTTCCCCGAATGATGTTCCAACCTGCTTTGACCTCGATCGCCAGAAAGAGTTTCGAGCACCGGGAAAGCACCGAGACTGGAGGGTTTTCACGCGTCGGGCCCCGGGATGCGATACTCGTTCGACACTCTGTCGATACTTGTATGGGTGCTCGGAATTATTTCTGGGGTGTGGTCCTTAAGTACGATGGGAGCAACATCAAGTCTGGAGCGCGCTATCGATCGAAAAAAACTACGTTAACATAAACGTGTGGCGTCCCGCGCGGACCGTCAAAAAGTTGATGTCGATACCGTGCGCCGTCTCTTGTTCCTCTAATCGAGCGGACTCGGGCGAGAAGGAGGAGGGAGGGACACCGAGGATGGGGGAGGAGGAGGAGGAGGAGGAGGAGGAGGAGGAGGAGGAGGAGGAGGA
>CAUYUJ010019219.1:152142-184619 GCA_963575745.1 Prorocentrum cordatum | reverse complement strand
TCCTCTCTCTCTCTCTCTCTCTCTCTCTCTCTCTCTCTCTCTCTCTCTCTCTCTCTCTCTCTCTCTCTCTCTCTCTCCCTCTCTCCCTCTCTCCCTCTCTCTCTCTCTCTCTCTCTAGTCTCGGCTCGAGAGTGCCCTGCACTCAGACCGCAGCCGCGACGCGAAGCGCCCCGCCTCGGAGTCAGACTCCCAGGCCTCGCGAGACCGGAGGGGTCCCAGCAGGACCTCACTGATTCGCGTCACCTCTCCACACCAGAGTGCCCGCAGCAATGGCCCCCAAGAAGCCGGAGCGCCGTCGCTCTTCTAAGCAGCCTCCGAGCTCCCGCCCCACGCGCCCTGCTGCTGAAGGGTCCCTCCTTCAACGCAAGCAGGACTGCATCGCAGCGTTCAAGCAAGCGGGGTCTGACCGCCCCACGGCCGCCTACAACGGGCTTGCCGAACTGAACGCGGACGAGCTCCAGGAAACGTACGACATGCACAAGTCCAACACGAAGAAGCTTGGCAGCGCCCTGATCCGCATGTGCGCCGCCAACCAGATTAGCTACACGCTCGATCATCACCAGCGCAGCAAGCCTAAGCGCATTGGCGGTGACACATCACACCCACCAGCGGGTTCCGCACGTCTTCAGGCTGCGGACACCCAATTCATCGCCTTGGACCCTGCCTTTTGGAAGGTCCCTGTCCTTGCCGAACCCACCTCACCTGACGACGGCAAGACGTACAAGCCCAGCATCAGCCTCCACGACTACGAGAGTGGTGAACGGCTGCTGCAACACCCCCTCGAGCAGGGCAAGCGAGCCACGGGTCAGCTCGCGATTGCTGTCATGGGCCCGAAAAACGACAACTACGTCGGTACCGAGCTCGCCGTCCCCGTCCTGAAGCGCCACCCCAAGGCGCCCAAAGTGGTCCACACGCACGTCACCGTGATCGTGTACCAGCTGGGCACCAAGGAGGTCGCCTGCACGGAAAAGGTAGCCGTCGCCACCATCGACCCTGCCGACCACGTCTGCTGGATTCGGGCGACCATACACGAGACCGAGGCCATTGCCGCAGACCCCTCCATGCACCAGGCCTTCGAGGACCAGTTCTCGGGAGGTGCCCCCGTGAACGGTGGTCCACGCGCCAAGGGCCCCTTTCGAGGGGACTCCGCTCCACAGGACAAGGCGCGCCAAAACCAAAAGCACAGGGAGTCCATGAAAGACGCTCGCCGCCAGGAGCTCGATAGTCAGCTTCAGGACACCTTCAAGGCCCTCTTCCACGGCAACTTTAAAGCCGTCACCATCCTCGAACCCTGCAAAAGCCTAGGCAGGTGTGGATCGGGCGTCGGAAAGAGGTCCCTGGCTGCCACCTTCGGCGTCAGTCTCCAAGCGGTCGACAAGGTCCTGGCGGGATCAGGGCAACTCGGTGCCACCTACGACCTCAGCAATGTAGGTGCAGACGAGCCCACCGCCGACAAGTATCAGACCGTTTGGTTCCCTGAGGACCAGCCCATCACGATGGCAGACGCGTTCCAGAAGTCGGTGGAGTTCAAGGCCCTGGGAGTCGTCAGGCACGGCAAGTCAGGCCTACTGGGGATCCGTGTTCACGGGGGTCCGACGTCGCCAAGGCCGCTGCTGTCAGCATCCGCGGCTGCGAGGCTACCCTCGCCAAGACGCGCTACCGCATCACTGGCATTGCGGCTCGCCGCGCCACGCTGACCCAGCTCGCCAAGACTCTCACGGGCCCGTCCGTTAAATGGGACTGTGAGGTCTACCACACCGCCTGGGACCCAGCCACTGCGGCCCAGTTTGCCTTAGTGCGCGCTCATCGGCCCCACTCACCTATACGGTGCAGGTCGCGGGGTGCCCCATCCCGTGGAGCATCACCGAGGCCCCGCTGGCTGAGGTGGTGCCGAAGCGGGACAACGTTACCATCGTCACGCCTACCACCATCACAGAGCCTGTGACGCCGCCAGCCGGTGGTGGCGGCTTTAGCCCCGCCACCGGCACACTCCTCACCAAAGCGGCCCAGAGCCCCTACCTCCGCGACCTCATGACTGCCACGCCCAAAGGCAAGGGCGTCGCACCGCTCCTGACCCCCAAGGAGGAGCCTTCATCCAAGCGCCAACGCTCCTCCAGCGGGAAACGTGACGCCACGCCGCACGCAAGGTCACCCTGCGCCCCAGGCCGCAGCTCCTCTGCACCCCCGCACGGCACGGACGGAGCCGCTGAACCGATGGCCGCCCCAGGATCAGGTGGCCATGACTCCTGGCTTGGCACGGCGGCGGCAGAAGGTGGGGGCCACACCGAAGGCGACGCTGCCACAGCCGCCGGAGTACCAGGCGACGTCGTCGACGTCGAGATCCTTTCATCAGGTGATGAATACAGCGTGGCCTCCCACGAACTCAACACCTTCGGCGAGCGCTTCGCATCGGCCTCTAAACCGCCCGATGCTGCCACGACCCGCATCCAGCACATGGAACAGCAGCACGAGATGCTAGCCAACACGGTGGATAACATGCAGGTGCAGTTTGCGGGCGTTCTCTCCTCCCAGGCCACACTCACGGAGCACGTTTCAGGGCTGGAACGGGGGCTTGCCACCGTCGTCACCCAGCAACAGACGGCAACCGCCGATGCCGCTGCACTACGCGGCGACATCCAGACCCTCCTCGGGCACCTCACGGGAGGCACCATCCACCTGCCACAAGTGGCCACTCTGGAAACTAAGAAGGAGGAAGCTGCAGCGGCCGCCGAACCCGTGGCTGCCTGCAGTTGGATCGACCAGCCAGGCCAGGTCACCCCAGGGACGGGGCCCCCAGGGGCCGACAAAGGCAAGGACAAGGGTCGGGCCACCCAGGAACCCTATTGAAGGTGCCTCAGAGAGCCCGCCTCAGCCCTCCGAGGAAGCGCCTTCAGAGGCATCTCTCCCCGCTTCGCGTCGTATCTCTTTCTTGTCACCTCATGTCTGTTTTGGCAGCAGCACGCGCAAGCTATCTGGTGTAGGGACACCCGTACTCTTGCAGGGGGCGTGATTGTAGCAATGTACATGAGCATTCAGGGGTATTTGAGGACGTGTGCTGACATGCAGCTTTCGGCTCATCGCTCGCGCCGCCCGCCAGGCCTCGCCATCATGTGGCGCCTTGCCTGCAGCCTGGCCCTCCCCTCGCTAGCTGGAGCACACCCGTCTTCAGGCGGTGCGCCTCAGCACGGAGGAGAGTTTTTCCTGCGACACGCTGAACGTGGGACGCTCTTCTACCTTTACGATGACAGCATCTACAAATACGATCACTGCGCCATTTTGGACCCGATCGTGAACAGCACCGCCGCCGCGGGTCCGTGCGGCACCGGGCCGCTGGGCGCCATCGCGAGCGCCTGGCTTGAGCAACACCAGGGGCCCCGCCCCACGCGCTGCCCCCCTGGGACTCCGACGGCTACTACGACGGCTACGGCGAGTACCAGCATGTCTCCTACGAGCACGCCCTCGTCAACTACGACACATGCATCGCAGTCTGCCCTCAGCTTGTCCTCGACCGTCGTGCAGCACATCCTCGACGGGACCGCTGGCAAGGCCCAGGCACGCAGTGGCGGCTTCAGCCCCGCTGTCGTGCCCCGCTTTAGCCCCACGGGTCCCACTACCCCTCTGTGCGCCAGGTGCGAACCCGAGGAGGACCCCGCTTTCTGGCACCTGATGATGATCCGAGCACGGCTCATACCGTGCGCCGCGGCGTGGGCACCAGGTGAGGACCATCAGGACGTGTTCTGGGCATGGCTCGAGGACTGCGTCCCGCACATCCTGGCGACGCTCCATCTGCCACAGTACGACCACTTTTTCCAGGAGGATTCCGAGGAGAAAAACGACGCCCTGCGCCAGCGCACCGCGTTCGACATGTGCGAGGATATCTGGCGCAGAGCGGGCCCCGACAGACAGCGCACCAACCGCAACCTCACTCGTATCCAGGGCAGCCACGAGTACCCCACCCGCTACTTTGGCCTCCTTCTGGAATACCAGGGCGCTCGTGCCCAGCTCGTCGGCCCTGAGGCTTTCGCGGCACCACTGCCGCCATACCTCTCACGGGCCACGCCTTGCTGCCAAGAGGCCTCCCTCCACCCGACCAAGACGCCATGGCGTATCTCGCGGATGCGATCCTGCACCACCCGCCAGACATGCAGCCGCTTGTCGAGGCGGAGCTCGCCGCGGCACCGATGGAACCGCTAAACCTACCACCGCCAGCTGGCCCCCTCGCCCAGCACGCCACGCGTGACCAGCCCGCGGCCGACGCCGAACCGCTTCTGATCCAGCACATCGCGGCCAGCGATATCAGCAACATATCCCTGGACTCGTTCCACGTGTCGGACGATAGCCAGAACGACTCCATCCACGACATGGAAACCCAGGATCGCGACGGCACGACACCGCCAGGAGACACGGCCCAGCGCGACCGCGACAGCGAACCCTACACAGGGCGCCCCCTGTCGCACAGCAGTCCGCCCAACAACTCGGCCCAGGCCGACCCCAGCGCACAGCTCAGCGACGCCGAAGGCGTCACTGCCGCCGATGAGACAAGCCATTCCACTGCACCGCCAGCTCTCGCCAGCCCGCGCAGTGGCGGCTTCAGCCCCGCTGCAGCATTGGCTGGATCTGGGCGTCTTCAGACCTCAGGTGGCAGGACCACGCCCCGCACCCTTGTCTGCCGTGCTAACGCGACTGACTCCAACTCCAGCGCCGTCGACCACTGGCAGGCTGGCATCGACAACGACCCCATCGAGGACGCGAGCCCTGACGCCAGCGGCTCCTACGAGGCCGCGCACAGCGCAGCGGCCTCCCGACGCTGCGGCTGTCTCATCTGCCTCTTCGTGGCCACGTATGCCATCGTGGTAGCCATGCCGTACAAGGACCAGATCGACGGGTACTTGCCGACACCGAGCCGAGACCCCAGCTACCGGCAGCGACGACGACGTGAAGCTGCGGCACCAGGCCCATCCGTGTCCACTACGCCCCGACGCACAACGGCATACAACGCCACGCCCGCCTTGTGGGTATTCTCAAGTGGACCAGTGCCAAACTCAGAGACATCGTCTCGGGCAGAGCCAGCGCAGTCGGGTCTGGCCTTGGGGGTGCCCTGAAATGGGCCAGCGGCAAACTCGGAGCTATTGCCACAGGCGGAGTGGTTTGCGGTCTTCTCCTGGTCGGCGCCAAACTTCTCGCTCAAGGAGCCGTCGGACACGTGGGAGCCCGCATCTGTGCGCGCGCCCTGGACTCACCCACGGCCCAGTGGTGCCTCCGCTGTTGCCAACCGAGCAGGAGGCCGCGCGATGAGGCCACACACACAATGCCGCGCACGCATCCCGACGACCCCGAGAGCCAGCACGTGCACTCTCTTCGACACCCGCTGCTACAGGAACACTATGCTGCTGCAGTTGCCGCCGCAGTCGCCGATGTCACCACCGCCACCACCGCCGCCATTGTTGAAGTCACCGCCGCGGTATCGCGAGCCTCGTCTGTCACACCACGGTCGACCAGCCCGTCCCCGCGAGACGGCCCCATAAGCGGCGCGGCTTTATGTTTTGTTTTTTTTTTTTTTTTTGTTTTTTTTTTTTTTTTTTTTTTTACCCCATTTTTTTTTTTTTTTTTTAATTTTTTTTTTTTTTTTTTTTTTTTTTTTCTTTTTTTTTTTTGTTTCTTTTTTTTTTTTTTTTTGCTTATTTTTTTTCTTTTTTTTTTTATGGTAACCCGCCGGACTCACGAAGACGCCACAGGCTTTTGGCCTTCACCGAAATTTTTTTTTTTTTCAGGCCAGCGACCCCGAGGCAAGGGAAATCACGACCGGAGAAAAAAAAAAAAGCGCACCCTCGACAGGCCGTGGTCCATCTTCCGACATGCAGATGCTCGTGGTTCCTCTTCCGACATGGACACCCAACCACCACGACGGCGAGCACGCTACGCATCACCCGCCAGGCCCCAGGCGCCTCCAGGCCCTGGTATGCCCCACCCAGCCCTCAGGCCACCGACGCGCAACTTACGCAACACCATCCAGCGCGACCCAGCGGTCCCCGTGCCGCCGACGAGCATCCTCACCTCCCTGTACCAGAACGGCTTTGCGCTTGGTAACAGTGGCGTGACCACAGAGGACATCAAAGACGCCCTGCGACTCCACGACCATCCTCGATTCACCCATGATCCAACGCTCCACGCGTTGGCGCCGTGGACTGACATCATGCAGAGGCCCCCGAACCGACTCACTTGGGTGCTGGAAGACTCGGGCGGGAACTCAGGCGAGACGATCTTCCCCTACCTCACGTGGGACCTCCGTCAACCCCCCACTGACACGCCCACGGTCTTCTGGCACGGGACCCGCGGTGACCTTGCGGCTCGTCTCGCTTTCAACGGAGGTCACCTCCTGCCGGGCCCCCGCCGTGAAGCGAAGGGTCGAACCGCCACAAATGTTGGCCGCACGTACGTGAGTGTGCACCCGTCGCTGGCCGCGTGGTACGCAGTGCCGCCTCACCCGCCCTGCAGCCTCGAAGACGACACCCTCGCGCGGGGACCCATCGCGCTCTGGATGTGCGAGGCTACCAAACCGCCGCGCGGTGAGAACTGGCACAACTTCGTGAAAGGGGAGGCTCACGGAGCGCGCCTCATCTACCCGCGGGTCCTGGGCCTCCTCATCCGCATGGACTGGTGTGCCCCCACTGAAGCTGCCTCCAGGTGCCGTGCCCTACCACAAGCCTATGGCATGGGCGACTGTGCGCACGCCCTCCACATTGCCGGCTACGATCACCCAGACCTCCGCGAGGCGGCTGAAGCCCGCGACCAGGAAGCTAACACCTGGCGACGGCTGGACATCGCGGCAGCGTGGCCACCGCCGCAGGCACTATACTCGCCAGAGGCAGCGCGAGCATGGGCTACACAGCACTACGACACCGAAGCAGCCACCAGGGCCGACCCCAACCAGCCCCGTCCGCGCGCCTCGCGTCGCAAGCTCCAGCTGGACCCGCAGCCACTGATCGACCTGGTGTACACTGGCTTGCAGGCCGTCCCCGTGCGGGGGCAGTCCGACGCACGTGCGCCGCGCCTCAGCGGCTCCAGCCCTGGGGCCGCGTCTGGCCCATCGCACACCTATCAGGCAGGTGCCGCCCTGGGACACAGTCCAGACCGCTCATCGACGACATCGGGAGCCGACGACCGTCGTACGCCGTCCCTCATCAGCGCGGCCGCCGCCCTCGCCCGAGGACATGCCCGCCCGCGGCGATCCGCCTCGCGTTCGTCACGGCAGAGCGGCGGAAACTCCACCTCGGACAACAGCGACATCGAGACGTGGGAGCACATCGAGACGGAAGAGGAGCCGACCGCCTACCACGTCCTCGCCCTCCACGTCCGCGATGTGCGGGCCCGTGTCAACGCCCCTGGCATCGAGGTCTGGCTTGACCCGGGCGAGCACCACGACGGCGCCTACTTACCGTGGGGGGCGACCGTCGTGGGCCACCGCGTTATCGACCCTGCGGTTGCGGGTCGCGACGGCTGGGTCATCCTTCACCACGACCATGGCGATACCACTACCAGGCTCTGGGCACCGACCCAAGTCCACGTCAAGGCGGACGACACTTGGCGCACGGTCATGATCCCAGCGGACATGGGGCCCCAGTGGATCGAGCGCCATGCTGACGACGCTCGCCTCCCCGCTGAGGTGGTCCGCACTACAGGCCAGTCCTGGTTCGCCGACGTCTGGCCCTTGTGGGATCGACCCCGACCCCACCCAGACGACGCAGTCACCGACGAGCAAGCGCTCCCGCCCCTACCAGGACGCTGGACTTGCCTACAGTGCCGATTCCAATGCTGTCAGTATTGTGCTGCCCGCCGCAACGCGCAGCTCGGCACCTCAGGCCAACCAACGTGCCCAGACTGCTCCCTCAGCGGACTACGTGCACTTATGGACTGGTCCACGGACTACTCATGCAACAGCTGGACGTGTGCGTACAGCACCGACAACAGGGACTCCGACACATGCTGCCTCTCCAGCAGATGCCCTCATCCGCCTCGTCCGAACAGCCTGTTCGACGTCCGTGCCGCAGGGATGCCTCCGCACATCCTCGCCCGCCAATACGGCAACGCGCCAGCCCAGCACGACCTCAAGGAACCCCCCCGAGCGCCTTCGGGCCCCGGGGGGGAGCCTCCACAACCAGGCCAAGCAGGTTACCAGGGTCAATGGTATCTACCACCGACGCCGCGTCGCGTCCTCAAGCAGGGATTGCCCGGCGGCACGAGGCGGCCACCAGGGTTCACAGGAACGGGGATGCCTGAAGACCCGTCTCCCGACCAACCGCTGTGGAGGGAAGGCTACGTGCTCTTCGGCCCTCACCAGGCCCTCAAGGAGGACTTCATCTTCAACAAAACGGTCCGCCTACCTTACTCCCTAGCCATCACCAACATGCATAGGGATCGTGTCGCAGTCAGGACCGTCTGCGAGTCTATCGCCGAGCGCATCCACACTACCCGCACCCGCTGGCGAGATGTGGTACTGTACTGGGATGCCGAGGGCGGACCTGGGCCTCAAGCTCTCGACTACGACATGCGCCTCTGCGACGCCATGGTGAGCCGTGCCACGACCGAAGCCGAGCTGAACCACGACCGCAGCAACCGTGGTAGCTTCTGTCTCTATGGACCAGCGCACCAGCGGACTGTGAACATCACGGTGCTCCCCGAGCCGCAGAACATTGACTACGTGGAGCATGTGCGGCGCTACTCACCCGTCGGGGAGACCTACCCAGACCATGCCTTCGAGCACGTCTATCAGGGCTGGCGGCGGCCCGACGTGCCCCCCATCCTCCCCGACACCCGCCCGCTCTCGAGAGCCGACCAGCAGCGCTACCAACAGCGCCAGCAGCGCACCCAGCAGCGCGACCAACGCGACGCAGGTCAGCCGAGCACGCCACGCAACCGCTCTCCCGCGCGCGTCCCGACAGGCGACAGCGCGGTGTACGGCGGGGGCGCCGCCTATCACCGTGGCCCCATTGGCGCCAGGCCCGCGGCGGCAGGAGCAGCCGCCTCCAGCTATGGCCACGCCCCCCACGCCAGGGTGCACCCAGCGGTCATCGGCTACCCGCGTGCACTCGTGCAGGCTCCCCCACGGGCCACCTCGCCCGTGCCAGGGTCCACGCGCGCCTGGGGCCATTACCCAGGCCGCCATGACAGCACCGCCAGCAACCAGCCCGCAGTGGTAACCCCTGCGGCTTCAGCCCAGGGGGCTGCACCAAGCCGTGGCAGGACAGGGCGCCCTGAAGGATGGCGTGAGGCGAACGTGCGTGCCTGGCAACCGCGCCAACACACGCCCCCGCCAAACGTGGCCGCAGCGCTGCGCCCTGCCCAGGCAAAACCTGCCCCCCCTGAGCGCGAGCGGCAGCCGCTCGTCCCGCTCGTCCTCACGCACACCCAGGCGCACCACAGCGCCTCCCCGCGGCACAGCGAGGGTAGTGCCCACCACGTCAGCCCCCGGCCCGACGCCGTCGACCCTGACCAGGCTGCAGCCTCGGTGGCGGGCGGCACAGGCGGCTCCCGCCAGCCCAGCCCAACACCCTGCACAGCGCCGATCCGCTCCCCGAGCAGGGCGGACTCTGCGCGCGCTAACGCCCAGGCGACCTCGCCACGTGACCGCCACACGGGCGGGCGCGTCCCGCGCAGCCGGTCCTGCAGCCGCCACAGCTCGCGCAAGGCCCCTGGGAGCTCCACGAGCTCGCCGCCCCGCGAGACTCAGGCTGATGGCCAAGCCCCCGAGGTGGTGCCACGTTTCGGTGCCAGCGCCATCGAACCTGGCCAGGTCGACCTCGAGCCGACGCCGTCCACGGACCAGGAGCTGCCACCGCCCACCCGCGTTGTCGTCCCCTTCGACGAGGCGCCGACCTTCGACCCCTTCAAGCACAAGTACTCCGTCAAGGGCCTCGCGGCGGGTTTCGGCGGCGGCTCACCGCTGCCCCCTCTGAGCCACGGCGGCGGCCCCGCCACCTCAGCCGCTGCCGCGGCAGCGGCGGCCCCGCGTGGAGTCAGCCCTGTCCGCAACGCGTGCCTCACGGCAGCGGGCATGGATGAGGCTCAGCGCCAGGCCACCGACCGCGCCGCTCGCCACGCCCAGCTGGTGGCTGACGCGCTGGCAGAGCGTCCTCCGCCGCAGCCACAGGGCCCACCGCCCGAGGCGAGTGCAGAGGGCGCACGCGAACAAGCTGTTCCAGCTGATGCTGCTCATCACGGTACTGACGGGGCGGGCGCGCCGCCGCTGGACGGACCAGCGGTGTCGCGTGCGCAGTATGTGCGCGCGCGTTGCGCCGCTGCCGCGCCGAGCTGCCGCCGCTGGTTTGCTTTTGTTCTTGTTCTCGGCAGGACGGATCGAGGAGTCGCCTCCCTCTCCCTCTGCTGCCGTCTCACCTCTCCTCCCCCCGTCCCCCACGGGACAGGAGTGAGGAGGATTTTTCGAGGCAGTTTTGCTGATGTTTATGAACCCCCCCCCGGCGCAGCGTCGACCATGCCTTGCCTTTACTCCTGGCCCGACGGCGGCTTCAGCCCCGTCCAAGCCAATCTGCCGCGACGCCATGAGCTCCTACTGTGGCCAAGCCTTCTACCTGGGTGAGGGCCAGGCTGCCCTCCACCGTGCGGGGCGTGCTAACCCCAGCTCCACCGACGGAGACGGGCCAGGTCGCTCCATCCACCTCGTCAGCCTCAACATCACGAGTCTCCCAGCGAACTGGCCAACCATCACCGCTCTGGGTGTCGACCACAACGCCGCAGTCATAGCACTGCAGGAGACCCGACATGCCAAGCCTACCAGGCAAGCCATCGCTACCAACGCCGCCAATCCACACCACGGAGGATACCAGGCCAGTCTGGGACCTGACCTGGATCTGGCGCGAGCCCAGCGCAAAGCTGCTCACGGTGGCACGGACCACACGGTCGAGGGCAACACCGGCGCCTCGGGTGGGGTCGCCATCCTCTCTAAGGACGCCATCGTCGACTCCACCGTCGACGACACTGCGACCTGTATCGCCACCCTCAAGGCCAAGAAACGATGGCACGAGGCCTTCCTCCCGCTCTGCACCCAGCACCGCCGCAGGCGGCGACGAAACAACCACGGTCCCGCTGGGATCTACATTGCGAGCCTCTACGGGGTCGCTGGAGGGGACAGCACCGATTTGTTTCGGCTTGCTGATTGCGCCGCCGCGAGGGTCGGCTCAGCCCCGTATTTCATTTGCATGGACGCCAACACGAACATCGACGACAATCCACATCTGCTGCACATGATGCAGCACGGATGGTTTAACGTCGCTGAAGGCACACCAGACCACACCATGCACACATATGGCAATATCCCTGACTGGGACCGCGTCACCAAGTGCCCCCGCACTTCGCGCATCGATTATATCATCGCCAACCAAGCTGCGCGATCCCTTGTCACCGACTTCTGCTATCTGCGTGACTTGCCAGCGAAGTCCCATGTTGGCCTGCAGGTCACACTCGACCTTAGCCGCCTTGACCATACGGCCCCACGCCTTCTGGCCCCCACGCCTTACCCTCCTAACGACGGAGCTCATGAGGACCACGAACTTCAGGCATTAGGGACCCTCATCGCAGGGCGATACCACGACCGCATGGAGCAGGCTGACACACGCGACGATGTGGAACGCATGTTCGCCCTGGCAAACGAGGCCAGCCATGAGTACCATCTTACCCGGCTGCGCGACCTGCCGCCCCCACCGCCAGACCACCCAAAAAAGAAGGCCCCTACCATGCACGGGCTCACACCCACGTTCGAGGAGCGACCCGCCGTCCCCCGCGCCTTTCCCACCTACGGAGCTTCCACGATTCACATGAACCGCCTTCGCAAGCTCCATCGGCAACTTTGCGAGCTTCGCTTCATCGGGCAGCACCATCATATCGACTGCCGTGCTATCCCGCCGTACCTGGCGCAACGCATCGACTGCACGTGGACCGCGGCCCGCCTTCTCTGCCACAAGCTGCGCCCCACGGCCCTCCTGGCCTTTCCCGATGCCTGGGCCCCCGACGTGCCAGCACCACGCGGAGAGCACCTAGACCGTCTGATCCAAAACCTAGACTCAGAGCTGGCGCGACGTGCAAACCGAGCCAAAGCTGAACGCATCAAGATCTGGGCTGAGGGTGTCCGCGAGCCAAGCGGGCGAAAGGCGGCCATATACGCACGGGCTGCCGACTGCTCGCCCACGGCGTATCTTCGCACGCCTACCACTCCCGACGATGCACAGCTCCACTGCGACACCACCGCATTTCAACCCTGACCAAGCTTGCACGGACGATAGTGATGCCGACACCGACGCCGGCGGCTTCAGCCCCAGCGACGGTAGTTCGCTCGACACGGACAACGACGAAGGCCACACTCGTGACCCACCACCTGCCCAGGTTCCCGACGCCCTCCCCGCCAACGCTATTGTTGCCAACACCAAAGACATGCTTAAGCTCATGGTCGACACCTGGGAGCCCATTTTGGGCAGGTACCGCGCTCGCGCGGGCCATGACGCCGAAGCTATGCCGACGTGGGCGGACTTCTACGACGAATACCGCCAAGAGCTGCCTACGCCATCACCAGCAGCCCCCTTCCACCTCACCGACGACCAACTCATCCACTTCATTCGCACCCGTTCACCGCGCCGCGCGGGGGGACTCGACGGCTGGACAACTAAGGAGGCTAAGGAGTTACCCGACGACATCCTTCGCCTCTTCGCCAGCGTCTTACGTGCTATGCAACGCACTGGCACCATCCCCGAGCCCCTCCTGCACGTGCCAAACCCGTGCCTCCGAAAAGGCCGAGGGGAACTCCCGACGGACCAACGACTTCTCTCGGTTCTTTCCGTATGGATGTACGCGTGGGAAGCGCCAGCCTACCGTAGCCTCACGACCTGGCGGCAAGGATGGACCCATGCCACGAGCTTCGGCGCTGTTCCCAAAGCCACCATTGGGGATGTCAGCACCTCTCTCGCCCTGCGCATCGAACACGCCAGGGCTTTACTCCTCCCCTTAGCTGGAGCTGCCCTTGACCGACAGAAGTGCTTCGACTACCTCATCACGGACATCTGTCTTAACCTTGCGCTGCACGCGGGGTGCCCTCAAGACATCGTTACTGTCCGCCGAAATTTCTACAGACACCACAAACGCTACATCCGCATGAACGGAGCGTACTCTAAGGACCTGGCCAGGACTAACGGTCACCTCCAGGGCAGCTCGTGGTCCCTGGACGACATCAAGCTGCTCATGTGCGTGTGGACCAAGAGGCAGCACCGATACGTTCCTCGATCACTCAGCACTACCTTCGTTGACGACAGCAACTCCACTACCCACACCGCTTCTGAGCTGCAGAAATCTCTCGACGAAACCGCCAAGTTTGATCGATTCTCAGGTCAACGCATTCACCCTGGTAAAGTGGCAGGGTGGGCGCTCACCGACGAGCTTCACGCCGCCGTTACCCAGCTCACACTGGCGGATCGCCCCCTACGTGTGGTCGATTCCTTCAAGCTCGTCGGGAGTTACATCAACGCAGAGGCAGCGCCGGCTCCAGCCGCGCTTAACCTCACGGCCACCGCAGACGCCCGTGTACGGAGGGCGACTATCCGCCTGCCGCGCATTGGCAAGCTCCCATCGCCGATGCTTATCAAGGCGCGGCACGCCCGTTCCCTGGCTGCCAGCGTCTGCACCACGGGCACCGACATTCAAGCACCATCAGGCCCAGCCAAGACTGCCTACAACCACGCCCTCAAGGCGGCCATCCGCCCCAAGGGGAACAAGTGGGTCGAGTTCTGGACTCTCATGGCCGTGTGCGTCCCAGGGCACGCCCTTGAGATCGACGCCATCACGCAGCGTGAAGCATTCCTGTGCCTGCGGCGACAGGTTAACCGCGACGTTACACTCTGCGGGCTCGCCAGAGACCTCCAACACCACGTCCAGACCCTGTTTGGTGGAGGACCCGTCGGACGACTCGTCCAGTCGCTCCAGCAGCTCCGATGGACCTGGCCCACATTTGGCATCATGTACGACGACTGGGGCTGCCAGATCAGCTGGCTGAATTTACCCCAAAACGCCTTCCTGCACATGCTGCGGGCCTCACAACGCAGGGTATTTCTGCGGAGGATCAAGCCACGGCGACACGACCTTGGCTACCTCGCCTCTGTCAGACAGGGCCTTGACCTCTTCGCCAGCACGTGGCTCGCGCGAACTAAAGGAGCAGCCAAATGCACTGCCTGGCAGCTGGCGCTCCTCCTGAACTACCTGTCGGGCGGGGATCACACCCAACAGCGACGATCCCGATCAAACACGTCGGCAGACCCCAGCCCCATGTGCCGCTACTGCGACGAGGAAGAGGAAACTCAGGAGCACACTGTCCGCGACTGCAAGTGCTGGGCCCGAGAAAGGCTCCCTCTCACCACCCTCATCAGTGACGATCAGTGGGCCCGTCTTCCGCCGCACACAAGACACTGCGGGCTCTTCGACGAAGACCCAGCCCTCCTCGACCTGCAGGCCGACCTCGCGAGGGACCCGCTGCCACAGCCCATTCCGCGGCCCTCCCCTGAGGGTGATCCTGCGGCTTCAGCCCAGGACACCTACACCACCTACCTTGACTACGACACTGGTTGGACATGGGTCTATGCTGCCACGGACGGTGCGTGCACCAACCAAGCCATCCCATTGCTAGCACGAGCGGGTTACGGCGTCTACTACGGCATCGACCACCGCATGAACTACAGTGCACGCGTTCACGGCCTAACGCAGAACGCCCAGGTTGCGGAGACCCTCGCCATTGTCCACCTTACGGCATGTGCCGAACGGCCCGTGCACGTTTTCGTGGACAACCAAGCGGTGGTCGATGGGTTCCAAAGCATCATCGACGGACATCCAGCGCCGCAGGGCACGCACGCGGAGCTCTGGGAAAAGATCCACCGATGTGTTATGGCCAAGCCCAACATGTTTCGCGTCGAAAAAATCGCCAGCCACCTGGGAGACCTGGGCATCGACCTTGGGCTCATCGGGCCCATCGCGGAGGAGTTCAACCGTCAGGCCGACGCCCTTGCCACAGCGGCGGCACGCACGCACAACCTTCCTGACGACATTGTTGAAGCTGCCAAAACACGACATCGCCAAGCGACCGTGCTTCATGGGGTCGCTGTCGCTATCTACGAGCGCAGACACCGTACTCTGCCGCTCCCACACCGCAGGGCTGGGTTTACAGCAGCGGAACTCAGCAAAATGGAACCGAACCCCCTGCTGTCGGACCAGGCACCACCCGCGGCTGGACCATTCATCCCGCAAGACCCGGATGAGCTCTGGGCCGAGGCCCAACGGGCGATGCTCGATGAACAGGAGGACGACCCGTTCGGCTTCGGCGGGGGATTGGACTTCTTGGACGACGGCCCAGCCAGCGCCAACCCTGCCCCGTCGGGCAACCTCTCGACGCCCACCGCGACTCCGCCACCGAGAGCGACATCGCACCCACATGATGATGTCGCTCACCGTCAAGACGCCGACGAGGACCTTTATGATCCCCTCGGATTGAGTGGCAGCATAGACGACGCCCCGCCGACACCCCACGCTGCCGACGATGCCGCTCCATCGAGACGCCACCCGACCACGCGGCCGACCTCCGAGCCCTCGCACGGCATCATGATTGGTCCCACCGTGCCACCCACCCCGTCCCCCCACCAGCGCCAGCCCGCGGGGGCGGCTCTAGCCCCCCCGCAGGGCACCGAGCCAGTCAGGCCGTCGCACCCCGTCCACGCTTTCACTGTTGCTGGGTGCGAGGACGCGGCTCTTCCGTCCTCACGGGGCGTGGCCCTAGCGGCTCCAGCCCTGGGGCCGCGTGTTACCCTCCAGTCGCCTCTCAAGGGCGACGGCCGCCAGCACACGGATCGCCGCGCCGCGCTGGTCCACCACCTGGCCAGGCGCACCGATGACCTCGTCCCTGCCGCGAGGCCCCCGGCCGCAGGCACTGAGCAGCCGCCCCTCACCGACCGCGAAACCGAGCTGTCCCAGTCTATGGCCGCTCTGCAGCAGAGGTGTGCTGCTCTCGCCGCCGACCTTGCCGCTGCTCAAGCCCGTCAAGGCCCTTTGCTCCAGCGCCTCCACCGCGCCGGGCGTGCCTTCGCCGAGCTGCTTACGCCCTCGCCCGATGGTGCTGCGCCGCCACTCACCCTCCAAGCTATGCTGTCATCGCTCCGCGGCGCTCCGCCTGGTGCCCCGCGCTAATCTCCTCCTTTCTGCCTGCCCGTGTGTACGCGTGGCCCCGCGTCCACGGTGTCAGGGCGTGGGGGCGGGGGGTGCCCCGTCCCTGCGCGCCGCGTTGCGGCCAAGCGCCCAACTGGCGGTCTGCCAAGCCGCCTAGCCACGTGTCAGCACGTCGCCTTTCTTGTTGGGGCCTTCTTCGTCACGCGGTCTGACACGTGAGATCTTCACCGTCTGTCCGCCGTCTGTAGCGTCTGTCGCATTGCGCCGGGGGAGGGGGTTTGTTGCCCGCCCTCGTATCTCAAGGCTGCACCGCCGCAAATAGTGTTTGGCGAGTTGTCGCACCGCAGTGCGCCTCGCGGACGGACCCTGGTCCGCCTACTTGTCCGGTCTCTCTCTCTCTCTCTCTCTCTCTCTCTCTCTCTCTCTCTCTCTCTCTCTCTCTCTCTCTCTCTCTCTCTCTCTCTCTCTCTCCTCTCTCTCTCTCTCTCTCTCTCTCTCGCTCTTCGCTCTCTCTCTCTCTCTCTCTCTCTCTCTCTCTCTCTCTCTCTCTCTCTCTCTCTCTCTCTCTCTTTCCTCCCACTTCCTCTCCGCCCTTGGGCCCGTTCGGCCATTTCAGTATGCCCAGAGTGATCCAGGACAGTTGGCGGCTACAGATCACCGCTTTGCGGGGCCTCCTTGCCGGGCCGCTTTGCGGGGCCAGGGGGGCCTATGGGCTTATTCTGCTAAGTTGCTTCGGGGGCAAAGTGGAACGACGATTTTGAATGAATTGTTTCCGACGCCAAAATACGTGCATGAGGACCGCCACTGCTTTGGAGAACACTGACCGCACTGCGCTAAAGTGCCCGGGCGCCTCCCCCGTCGCCAGCGAGACTTTCTCCCGGCTTTTTTGGGGGGGCTCTCGCCGGGGGGGAAGTTTCATGTCGAACTGCCTCAACCTCCCCAGCCAGCGCCTGCGCTCACTTGCCCACGCTTGGGCCACTTGGGGCCCGGGGCCCCGCTGCCCCACTGGGCCCCGCTGGCCCCTCCTGACTCGGGGCTCCCTGCTATTTCCCACAGTTTGCGTTAAAACGAGACTCACTTGCACTGAAGTGCCCGTTCGTGCCCCCCCTCCGCGCCAACCGCTAAACGCTAGACCAAGGATGTTTGTAAAGACCCTTAGCGGCTTAGCGCGCCGAAAGGTTTCGCGGAACTGGCGGGTCTTGAAGGATGAGTTTATTCCCAGCTTTGTGCGAGCTGTTCGCGTCGATCCCCATTTGATCGAAAAGCTGGCCAGAGATGGGGCCCCGCCAGCTGGACCAATGCCTTTGCCAGTGCATCAGACGAGAAGGGCGAAGGCTAAACCTCGGGGCCCTGGCGGCCCCGGCGGCCTTGCGCCCTTGCCTCCCCCTGTGGAGGACAGCGATGATGAGCGCGTCCCGACTGGTTTGGCCCGGGCCACGCTCGCATTGGATGGTTTCGGCGACGTGGCGGCAGAACCGGACAGCGGCGAGAGCAGCCGCGCCGACGACGGCGGCGAGGGCGCGGAAGGGGGCGGCGGCCATGGCGAGGACAGTGATGCCTGCGCGCCCAGCGGCGGAGTGGGAGGGGGGGGCGCTGGCCCAGGCGGCGGGGGCGCCGTCGAGGGCGGCGATGTAGCCCTCGGCGGGGCTGGGCCAGCAGCTGGGGGCCCTGGAGGCCCTGCGCCTGGCGGCGGGGGCGACGGCGGAGGCGAAGGTGGTGGGGGCGGCGGAGAGGGCGCGGGTGGCGGGGGTCCGTGGCCTATCATCAGGTTGGCCGACGGGACTCGCTTCGTTTTGGATGTCATTGGGGATTCCATCGGGTGCCATTGCCCAATGCACGGCTGTCGAGTCAATAAGGTCACCCACAAGAAACCTGTTGGATATTTCATGGCGTTTCTAGCTGCTGGGACGCCAGCTATATAGTTGCCTTCGGCACATCCCGCCACTGTGCCTAGGGCCTAGAGCCTAGGTGCTGGTTGGGATCTCGTGG
Organism: Prorocentrum cordatum; assembly: GCA_963575745.1. Taxonomy (NCBI): domain Eukaryota; class Dinophyceae; order Prorocentrales; family Prorocentraceae; genus Prorocentrum; species Prorocentrum cordatum. Next base: position 166,427 of record CAUYUJ010019219.1, on the reverse strand, counting down.
TTGGCCTCTTTGGGGCTTTAGGGTCTACGGTCTAGGGGGCTGGTTCCAGTCGTCTCGGGGGCCTCTCGGGGGCAGTTGTTTTGGGGCCTCTCGGGGCGGGAAGGGGGGGGGGGGGAAGTCGGCTGCGGCCCCCCCTTCTACAGTCCTCGCGAGGCGTGTCAAAGAATAGACCTCCTCTCCAAAGTCGCGCAGGGAGCTGCCGGGGGGCCAGGGAAACAATTTGAAGATTTGGCAAAGTTGGTTCCGGTCCCTCTGATTACCTCTCTGGAACAACTCTGAAGACTTGAGCGCGCGCCCAAGCCGTGCCGCAGCCGCGGTTGCGGATGACCCGCGCAGAGCACATGGCTAAGAGACTTGAGTTTCACCCTGGCGGCGCTGTGGACCACGGCGAACGTTCGAGGGGGAGGGGGAGAGTTGAGGCGACCCCCTTGCTTCGTCGACTGTTGGAATGGGAGGGCAGCGCCATTGGCGCGCCAGAGCCACCTTCTGTGAAGTGACGCATGTCGTGCCGCACCCAGCCACGACATATTGGGGAGCCATATGTGCAGGTAGGTGCCTCTCGCGTTCAGCTGTATTTTTTCTCATCTCTGGGCGCGCTGATTCGATTTAGCCTCGAGCGCCCAGGGGCGATGATGTCTTCGAACAAAAACTTTGCTCGCGCGTCAGCGTCGAGGTTTCGTTTCAGTGTCTAGGGTGTTGGCTTGGAGTGATTAGACGAGATGCATCCGGAATTGCAGTCTTTGCGCTGTGTGCCCTCTGTTGCTTGCATTCGTTGGGCGCGCCGTCTTTCCTACTGACGCTTCTTGTATTGGGACGTGTTTTGCTGAACAGGTGGGGCGCATTGCGCGCCCCCCATCAGCTCATCCATCGCAAGTGCGAAAGCGACTTGTTTGAACCAAATGCGGTTTGAAGCAATCGATGCGGCGCCGTGCCTTGTTTTTCTCGGGGATGGCGTCGGGTGCTTGCTGTTTGGGCGCGACCCATTTAGACTCCAGAACTGGCCCTTGAAGCATTGCTGACTGCGGCAAGGCAAGCCGCAATGCCTGGGTTGTGGCTCGAAGATCGAAAACAGCACAGGCGTTGTCAGCGAGCTCGTTGTTGACATTCCCGGGGCCTCTTAAGTCTTAAGTATTATTGTATTTTGGTTCAACGCTTCGGAGACATGTTTTTTCTTTTTGCTTCTTGGGCCCTCTGGGGCCTAGGGCATAGGGGATCCTTCTGGAACATCTCTTAGAGCTTAGAGCCTGCTGAGGCCGTCTCGGAAGCAGCAGGTTTAACGTCGAGACGGGGGCGGTTTTCAGCGCCGCGGATGGTCGTGGCTGGCTTCCCATTGATGGCTGGCGCCCTCCACTGACTTCAGCATATTGGATCACGTCCAAAAAGGAGTCACCCTTCTCGAGTAGAGACATTTGCAAGCTAGCCCAGAACCCCAAGTTTTACCATACATCAGAAGTAACTAAGGATGCCGCCACACATTGTCACACGCGTCCCTAGCATACCACCACGTGCCCCGTACAAATAACAGTGGCACGCGTCAGCCGCCATTTGCGATTCAATTTTTTCTATTATTGCACGTGTCCCTCGTCTGGCCACCATTAACGCACCCGACAGTAGCATGTGCGTTGGTTAACCGTGCACGACGTATCGCTATGCATGCGACAGCGAGCGAAAAGCCCGAGGAATTCCAATAATGGTCCAAGAACAAGGGCACCGCCTCGCACCGCATAGGAGGGTAGTAATCATATTGAATAGGCCGTGCAAGACTGCCACGCGTAAACCAGTTCAATTGTTCACGAATTCCCCCCCCCCCCCCCCGTCTGGCCTTCATAGAACGCCCCGTTCGTCCGATGGTAGCATGTATATTGAGTAAGCGATGTACGTAGTATTCGCACGTAAGCCGTAATAAGCGACGCAAGTAGCAACAGCCAACGAAACATCCCCAGGAATACATGCGTGGAATGCTAAAAACAAGGATGTCGCCACACGCTGCCACGCACGTAGGGCATGCAGTCGCAACCGACGGGGCGCTTCATGTGGATGTCCTCGGTGACGAACCGCATAACTCTTACAGGTTGGAGTGCGCCTGAAGGGGGCAACAACGTAATCGGTCTTGTTAGCTGCGCCTCCGAGAGATGTCGAACAACGCCACCCTCTTTTCCGAGGGACGTCGAACAATTTCCGCCCCCTCCAGGCTCCAGGACTCCAGGCCATCGGAGTTTTGGGCGAAATCGCCCATTGGCCCATATTTTAGGGCAGGTTTTGCTTTCGTTCCCATCGTTCTCATAGCATCTTGACTTATTGGTCTCTACCTCCCTTTCTTCTTCGCCGTTGGCCTCCAATCGCCATAGCGGCATAGCGACAGAGTTATTTTGCCTTCCTTCCACGGGCTCATCAACTGACTCCCGCATTCGCCACCCCGGGTCACCAACGGAACGCGTGATGTCTACAGCATTTGGGTCAGCTTCCCGCTCAAAGTCAGACGTGATGTCCGGGGCGGCTTCCGACTTCACTTCGGACGTCGACATGGGCAACGATCCTTTTGACCAGGAGTGGGCAGTTTGCGACGACGCCGAAATGCTCTTCGCGCCGCAGCATACTTTGGCGACCGCCCCTGAGAAGATGACGCAGGACAGCGTCGATGGCAACAACGTCGCCCAGTTCGCGCCTAGCACCTCCTCCCCTGTCGAGCCGACTCCTGTTTGCGATGATGTGGTCCGTGAAGTCCTTCAGCCAGCTTGCACCCCAGTGGTTGCGAGCACAGGTTTTCCTGCTGCTATGTCTCCATCGGCAATTTCCTGTGGAGGCAAATGCGACCTGGGTGGCGATGGTCTTGACAGCGGTGAAAGTGTCAACGCCCGCGGCTTATCACATACTCGTGACGCTTGGGACATATCATCATCTGAAAATGGTGGGGAGCGCCCTAGTCAGGAGGTCCGTGACAACGGGTTTTGCTATGTCCAGGAGAAATCACAGGCCTTGGCTGATGTAGACATGGAGATGGCTAGCTTCCTATCTGATGATGACCTCGGAGGCGCACGTCCAGCCACGCAACATTCCACCGACGGGTCGCCCCAGACGGCGCCGCAGGTCACACAGGCGGCCCGCCCAGTCCGCCGCTTCCGCCTCGAGCAGACCGATACTTGGCGATTGGGGAGCTTGCTCGAGAAGTCCCTGCGCAGCCAGCGAACGTTCCTGACGACATTGGTTGGTGGCACAAGCTTGTTTGGCAGGCCTTCGCGAGTCTTCGCATCCGCTTGCCTGCCGAGGCGACCATGAAGTATCGCACCGAGCACCTTTGCGCAGGGGCGGGCGCTGACGCAGAGGCGCTCCAGGCATGCGTTTTTCATGCTTTTTTTGATTTCTATTTTCCCTCGCCACAGCAGGGCAGACAGGCAGGCAGGAGCAGTGCGCAGGCAGGCTGGCAGGCAGGCTAGCTGCTGATGCGAAGGCAGGGTCGTATTAGTATCATTATTAATAGCTCACTGCGCTGAGCGACTTACAGTAATATCCCAGTTGTTGGACATCGATTGCACCATTCTTGGCATGGCGGACAAGAAATCCGTGGCCCAGAGGTTCATCACTCATCATGCCCAGGCAGTCGGTCGCCCACAATTGCAGCATTTGTGGACAGACAACGAGGCGTATATGAACGGGCGCGGCCACTGTCTCGTGCACAAATGTGAGCGTTGTGTTCCGGTGGTGGAGCCGCATGTCTCCACGGGTGGGATGCCTTGACAACCGTTCGCCAATAGTCGGCGCCGTGCAGGAGCCACCGCTAAAGAGGGCCCGATTGATACTCGCCCAGACTTGAAGGTTGTCATGGTTGACTTTGCAAAGTATTTGGACCAGCGCCGCCCTCGCCAATTTGTCGTCGAGGAGATCCCCCAATTTCGCGCACAGGTCGCTGCCAGTGGTAACGCGTATTTGCAGGAGTTCGTAGATCTTTGCGCTCAGCGTGGCTATGCAGTGCGCGTCTTCCAGTTGGACCACCGCTCGTGGGCCCCCGTCGCCCGAGCAAGGTGAGTCAGGGTTTGAATATTTGAACTTGAGGCTTCGTCCCGACGGTGTGTCGATGACATCTTTTGCATGCTTTGTATGTTCAGGATCTCGCCGTGGATCGAAGCCTGGGGTCTGAGGTATTCTAGCGTTTCTCAATGGGCAGGTTGTTCATATGCGGGCTCTCCAAGAAGGCGGGCCATAGCGCTGCCGCCAACTGGTTTGCAGAGCAGCTACAGGTTGGCTGGGGGAGATGGTTTGGCGTTCGCCTTTCTTTGTCTTGTCAGCGACATCCCCGCGCATTCCGCCATTGCGGAGTGTGGAGTACGAGTAAGAGTGAGGAGGGTTCAGGCGTTGCTGGGGGAGGAGGAGGGGGGGGGGGATCAGGAAGAAGGAAGAGAAAGGCGAACGCATCAAGGCATAACATCGGGGGCGGAAGGGGGACGCTTGCTCGCCAGAGGTGGGCCCGTAGGGCCGTAGGGTCTCAGTCTAAGGGTTCTCGTCTCCCCCCTCATTTTCTCCTCCTCCTCCTCCTCCCCCCCCTCCTCCTCCTCCTCCTCCTCTCCTCCTCCTCCTCCTCCCTCCTCCTCCTCCTCCTCTCCTCCTCCTCCTCCCCCCCCCCTCCTCCTCCTCGCCGTCTTCCTCATTTTTCCCCCCGGCCCCCGCCTGATCCTCCCCCCCCCCTCCTCCTCCTCGCCACCTCGCCCCCCCCCCCCCCCCCCCCCCCCGCACACACACACACGCGCGCGCACGCGCACACACACACACGCACACCACACACACACGCACACGCACACACACACACACACACACCACACACACACACACACACACACACACACACGCACACACGCACGACGCACACGCACACGCACACGCACACGCACACGCACACGCACACGCACACGCAACACGCACACGCACACGCACACGCACACGCACACGCACACGCACACGCACACGCACACGCACACGCACACGCACACGCACACGCACACGCACACGCACACGCACACGCACACGCACACGCACACGCACACGCACACGCACACGCACACGCACACACACACACACACACGCACACGCACGCGCACGCGCACGCACGCACACGCACACACACGCACACGCACACTCACACACACACACACACACGCACGCACACACATACACACACACACACACACACACACACACACGCGCACACGCGCACACCCCCCCCTTCTTCCTCCGCGATGCCAGAGATATTGGCCCGAAAACCACTGATTGGCGGCATGTGCCAAAAATGATTAAAAATGGGTGCGGGCCCCAGCTCGTCTGATTCGTCTTCTTCCTCCAGCTCTTCCTCCTTTCGTGCTGGGGGGCCCCGCGCTCGCGCCAGCCGGCCCCCCGCTCTGGTCGCCCCCCCCCCCCCCCCCCCCCCCGACGCGCGAGAGGGCCTCTCGCTCAGGCAAGCATGAGAAGAATCAGGAGAAGGTCGGAGGAGTTGAGGGCACGATTTGTTAACGCATGTTTCGCGCGCGATTTGTTAACGCAGCTTTCGCGCGCGATATGTTAACCCAGCCGTCGAGGCACCCATCTCATGCCAAAGTCTCGGTGGTTGTGGTTGTTGTTGTTATTGTGCAATGGGGCGCACTCGCGCTTCCCGCTCGTGCCAGCGGGCCCCCCGCCCCGCGCCAGAGCCCCCCCCCCCGCTTGTACCAGGGGGTCACCCGCTCATCTCCATCAGCTTCCCCGGCGGTTTCTTCCTCCCCTTCCTCATCGCGCCCCTCCTCCCCATTGCTCCTCCTCCTCCCCCTCCTCCTCCAGACGTAGGAACACAGGCGGTCTTCACTAAAGATCTCCGCGCAGTAGTAGTCGTCGAGCTCCTTGGCAGGTTTTGCAGTAGTAGTAGTAGTCATCGAGCTCCTGGGCAGGTCAGTTCCATGCAAAGTGGCAAAGTGTCGTCATTGATGTTTGCCGTCGGCCCTCCGCGGCGCCACAGCAACACAAGCCTTCGTCGACGCAGTGGCAACGCAGGTCGTATTGGAAACGTCTGGGGCTATCTTCTTTGGGAGCGTCTGAAGCTGTCTTGTTGCCACCATCGGATGTTGTTTGGGGCCCTTGTTGGAGGCCTCTTGGGCGGTCTTGGAACGATATTGACGGCCTCTTTCGCGTGCGGTTTCGCTAGTGTTTGTGTGCGTGTGTGGGTGTGTGTGCGTTTGTCTGCGGCGCGCGTGGGGGGGGGGGGGGGGGCTCGGTTGGTCTTGGAAGCCTAAGGGCCTAGTGGGCCTTCGTCTGGGGCCCTCGGGAACAGTCATTGTCGCTCTGGGGGCTCTGGGGTGTGGTTTTGGGGCCGCGTTGGCCTCCCCGCGGCCAATCGTAGGGCGATGTTGACGGTTTCTGGCGCGTGGCATTTCACGCGCGTTCTTTGGGGGTCGCCAGTTCCCCCCCCTTGAGTCCTATTGCTCAGCGGATGCGGCTTTCGTTATGGCACAAGCGGGCGGCCTTTGGGCCGGTCGTTGAGGTTGAGGAAGAAATATATGGAGGCGTCTGTCGCGCTGCATGTCGCGCGTGCTTTTCGGGCGCCCCCCGCCTCTCACCGTCTCGCAGATCCGGTTGGTTTTATTAAAACCAAGAGGGTTCCAATAACATGTATTGGAGGCCTCTTGGGTTGTCCTGAGCCTTGGGCGGCGCCCTCGGGCGCGGCTTGACAGCTCGTGTTGGGCGTGCTTTGTGCGGTCTTAGAATCAGAGAACGATCTTGGCAGCTGTTGGCGCGTTGCATTTGACGCTTCCAGTCTCCATTCGTTGCCCCGCAAATCCGTGGAACAGTGAAGGCATCGGTGGCCTTGAAGGGTTGCCCCCGTAGGCCGTCGTCGGCGCGGTGGCTCTGAAGGGTTCCGCGCTCATCTGGCGCGGGCAAGGGCGCGGCGAGAGCGGCGTCCTCAGGGCCGACGACGTGGGCGAGCACCTGCGCGCCGAAGTTTGCCAGGCGTGACCGGGGCAGCCTATTTGTTTTTGTATTTTTGTGTATTCTGAGGTATCAAAAATAGAGCTTTCAAAATTTATTTTCTACGTATTCGATGCGTTTAGAATTTTACAAAACTGCCAGAATTCAAATAAATTCGTATTCCAGTGGTTCTGAATTTTACAAAAACTGTATAATACGAGATTTGTAAAATCGTTCGGTATTCAAAATGTGTAAAATGCACGTTTTGAAAATCTATGGTTTTTGCAGCCGGGTTCCCGTGTATTTCGACAGTTGTAAAATAGGTGTTTTGAAAACGCTCCGGTGTATTTCAGCTTTTGCAATATATGCGTTTTGGAAACGCGATGGCTTGACAGCCAGGGCCGCGCTGCTTCGAATCAGGTGTTCTGAACACCTTTGGCGCGGGTGGCGGCCAGGCCAAGCGCGCGCGCTCGTCTTCAGTCTGGTTGGCAGCCCCCAAGCAATTCCATTTTGCTCGCTTTGAGCGGGCCCCGCAGGTGGGTTGGTGGGATGGGGTGGGGGAAGGGGCAGACGTCAAATAGAGTTTTCCGCGCCCTCCCGTGTCGCGTAGGAACTTGCGAGATAGTTCCAAGGGTCTCTATACGGTTGCCTCGGGGATGCCTGGAGCCTTGCCCGTCGACACCCCATGAGGCTTGGGGTGGTCTCCCCGAGTTGTGGGGGGGCGGCGTCGACGCAGGCAGCCCCAGGCCCGAACGTTCTCAATCCCTAAAGGTGAGACGACAGGGGGGGTTGGAGAAACTTGGTTTGTTCGAGTGTCAAGTTGTTAAGTTTCGTGCGTATCTGCCATCTGCCAATCCATCCAAAACACGTCCCACGGGAGTTCTCTGAACACCTGCAGGCGCCCAAGCGTTGGGAGCTGAGCCAGGAGAGACGGACCTTGTATAACTTGAGGTCTCCCTCATATATTGCTTAGCGCATTGACCTTTATCATTCCAGGGGGCCAAGAGAGTCTAGAGCGAATGTATATTTGATGATGACGTTCCTGGGGTTGGCATCAAAGGTAAATAATACCGCGCCCCACGTTCCGTTCTGGACCGCGCTATGGTTTCGGGTGCTTTCTGTTTTTCTGTTTTTGAGCAATGACAACGGGGCAGCGAATGTGGCAAGGGGCAAGGGGGTTCCGAGAATCTCACGGCACAGTTCCAGCCTATGCTCCGAGGTGGGTCTGGCGGTGTGTCTGGCGGCCCCCCCCGTCGGGGCCACTGGTGATTGGTTCCGCGGAGTGCCCCAGAGTCATACCTGAAGACATAACATTTCCCTCGGCAGTCGGAGCGCCAGTGCACGAAACGCTTGAACTCGCGTTTGGTATTCCATGGTTTTTTTGAAGGGCCGCGGGGTGGTTTTCGCGTTCAACCCTTGCGGGTGATCCATTAGAGTTAAAGTTTAAAGTAAATCCTAGGTCTTTCCTTTTAATTGCTCTTTCTGGTGCCCAGGGAAGAATTCATCCCGGTGGCCCGTTATTGATTCTGACTGTCTTTAAAATAGTGGTGGTTTGATTCTTGCGTCTGCAACGTGCAACGCGCTCGCGTGCATCTGATATCCACAGGCCTCCGGCCCATCCTTCCACCTTGTCTGGTCTGTGGGCATGAGGTTTCGACCTGTTCGATGGTCGTCGTGATTTCGCGCGAAGGTTGCCAGGGATGCCAGTGGAGGGTTCCCGCGAGCAGTTTTGGGGCCGGGGGTTCTGTTTGGAAATTGACTTCTGGGTGCTTCTGAGGGCCTTAGGTCCTTAGGCCATAGGTCTTAGGGGCTCTCTTTGGGGCGCTTGTGAATGTGATCCGTTTACAATTGGTTTGGGTTTCCTTTCGGGCTGTCGCGGGGCAATTGTGGTTGTTTCGAGGGCCATGTGAGGTCCTAGTCCTTGTCGTTCCTCGGGCCGTCACTAGTCACCCTAGGCCTTCTGTGGTCGCGTTTGGGGCTTCTGTTGCGCGTCTTGGGGGCCGCGGTTGCAGAAAGTTCTTGGGTGGCTAAGCCGCGCATCTTCAAGCGTCAAATCGGCGTTCTTTGAAATCTCGTCGGACATCGTGGAGGCCTCCTGGCCGTCGCGGGGCCGTCTCGGGCATCGTAGGGGGATCGTTCAGATAAGTTCAGAGGTTCAGCGCCGCCATGAAGGCTTTTGGGGCGCCCTCGGGGCTCGTGTTGAATATATTTCAGGCGCGAAAAAGTTACGCGTGGAGACGCGACCGCGCCTCCGCAGATTTTATCAACTCCCCAAACAATATGTCTGTAGGTTCGGGGCTCAAATCGACATCTCTGGAGAGTGGGATGAGGCTCCGAGGATCAGGGATAGTGACTAGTGACTAGACCTGCGGGCACGACCACTTCATGCCCCATGCCATGCCCATGGGCGCGGTGGCGGGTGACATCAGCGCAGAGTTGCGCCAGTCTTCGAGGTCCCACAGAGGCTGATTTGGCTGCTTGGGAGGCAGGTCAGCTTGCCAAAGGGCAGCCCTTCGCTGCCTGGAAGAGACACTCTGCCGAGATGCGGTCGCGCCACCGCATCGCTAAGACATCAGCTCCTTGGACCAAGTGGCCAGTCGACGTGGTCTTGCGGGGCGTCCCAGACATGCCCAGGCCGACAGATTTGTTGGGCATTGGTTGGGCCGTTGAGGTTGCCAAGCAGCCCAGGAGCCACCGCGCCGTCATTTCCAAGAACTCGTGGGCCGACTTGAGCCAGGAGGTTCAAAGATCTCCCTGGATACGCGGAGCTATTGGGACAGGAACAACTTCTAGCATTTGGTATTCTTACGAGAAGGATCAGGTTTTGACCGGGGCCGCCGCCTTGCGATTGCTTGGGTGGCCTTTGCGACGCGTGCAGGTCGATGCTTTCTTCTCGGACCGTGAGCTCAGGGTCTTGGGGGGAGAGTCGTACTCCCTTGTATGGATCACTGTGCTTCACGCGCTCGCCTTTGCGAGTCCATGGGGCGAGTGGTGGCGTTAGGTAGGATGCTGTCGCGAGTCGTGAGGACGACCCTGCGTATTGCAATGGGGCAGGCAGGCAGCGGGGGCTGACGCCTGCAAAGCTCTGGGCGTCTTGTCCGAATCATTGTAGTTACAATTTCGACGGGGGGGGGTGCACCTTTGTCCAGATAGTTTCAGCATGATTGAGAATGCAATGCGGCTGTCACTCGGACATCTTGTGCGTCACGTTCTTTGCGCATTGGCAGCAAAAGGTCTGTTTGGTTTGCTTGGATGTTTTTGTCTCGCAGGGTGTGCGCCTGGATCCTGGCAGGTAGGATCTTTGTATGCTTTTTGTGATCAATTGCACCGCGCGCATTGGGGGGCCGATCGGGATTTCACTGGGGGTCGTCCGGGAATACTTAAGAGAGCGGCGTCTGGTCTTTTAAGTTTTAAGTGTTTAGGGGAGCCTTTCTGGGGACCATGCTATCTGCTGGGCGCATTTGGCCCCGCGAAGCCTCTCAACCTTTTTCGCCGGGGCACTCGGGGGGCCCATGGACCCATGGGGTCTGTTTCCCAAAAAACCTTGACGGCCCCACGGCAATTAATTTTTAATTCTCAGCGGGCACAAAGCGCCGTGCCTTATCGCCCGCTCCAGTCGCAAATCCGAGGAGGCCCCAGATCCACATCGAAAGAACCGCCAAGACACGCTGTCCAGGGTGCCGTGCCGTGCCGTGCACCCACTGACAACTTCAATTGGAACCTCGCCCGAGGTTTGTTAGGGATCCTTCGGCAAAGCAAATTGCAATCCTTGCGCCTTGCTCAACAAAGCCACGCCAACCACGGCTGCGCACGCTGTCCGCGAGCCATTCTGGGTCAGAGAGCTGCGCATTGCGAGAGGCTTTAGTCACTTAGTCTCGTTTCTGGCGCACCAGGGGCGGTGGGCAAACATGAAGCGCGGACCTCCCGCTGCAGCTTCCGCTTCGGCGCCGCCGCGAGGCCAGCGTCCTCGGCGTGCCGCGCCCGCTTCAGGGGGCGGCGCCGCAGCCGCGCGCGCGGCGTTGCCGCCGCCGGAGCTCGCTGGCACGGCCGTCGTTCCGGCGGGCCCGAGTCTGACGGATCGTTCGGGGTGAAAAGGCGGGAACCGTGGTTCGCATGACAGTTGGAAGCCAATGGTTTTTCCGTTTGCGTCGAGGGGGTCGTCCGTCGCGGCGCCGCGTCGCACTCCCATGTCCCTTGAGTCGTTGTCTTTGCCCTTCGCCCCTCGGCTGTTCTGGGCGGTCTCAGGGATTTGGGCTTGGGCCAGCGGCCAGGGGCCTCGGAGCTCCAGGGTCCCCGGGCCTCAGGCCCGCGTTGGGTTTATTATATTGGCGTTTTTGGTTTGGTTGTTCTTCATTGGTTGGCGCGCGAGGCCACCGCGGCCCGATTGCGCGCCCGTTGGTTTGCGCCCACCTCTGCGAAGCCTGCCCCAGGGTTTCCTCGTCGAGCGTTTCTCTGTGCCCCGCGGCGCCTGTGAGTAAAAGGCTTACTCACAGGCACCGCGGGGCACAGATGCGACCATGCCACATATTTTAGTCATGCTTGCGTTGCCCAAGCCGTTGTCGCGCGACGGATGGTTCGCGTGAGGGAGTGTGTAGTGTAGGGCCTGGGGGCATTTAGTGAAACATAGCGGGCCGCGCTGTCGCTTCAGTAATTTGGTGCGGTCACCGCTGAGGACTTATTCGGCACCGCCGTCGAGGCGGCGGAGAAGGTGGACGACGGCGTTTCCGTGGCGTCGAGCGGGGAGGGCGGCGAGCGTGAGGATGATGAGGCCTCCGAGAAAGCTGACGACTCCCAGTGGCATGTCCTTGTGACAGAGAAGAGGGAGATCATGCAATTCGAGGTGGTGTTCTGTTGCATTTGCGGCCAGAGCAGCAAGGATTCCCGCGGGTGTGAAAACGAAAACAGGAATAGCGTGTTTTTTGTAATATATGGAGGCATGAATTGCGGAGTGTGTTTCGAGGCGTTTCCCCTCTTCAGTCATCGTAATCGCCCCCCCTGCCCAATGCCATATCCCCCCCCCCCCCCCGCCCCCCGTCCATGCTCCATGCCCAGGGGCCCAGTGGCGACCCCAGGCGTCAAATAATCGCAGTATGTGTTCGTCGTTTGGGTCGCGCACTGAGCGCGGTGATGTGATTATGTGTCTATAGATCCCGGAGGGGGCCAGTTGGTTCGTGTACTTGGACATGCCGGGCATTTATGATTCGGAGGGCGAAGACGTGCTGCAGCCAGCAGAGGACTGGTGCTCCGCGTGCGGTTTGGCGAGGTGCGCCTACCCGAGTCTCTCGACATTGCAGGTGAAAGAGAAGTTTAAAGGAGACCCAGGGTTTAAGACTGAATTCAACCACATTAGAAGATCTTTGGCGACGGCTGTCGCGTGCAAGCTCAAGCAACAGCAGATCACTGTTAGCGACGAGCTGGTTCTAGAGGTTTCCACTCGCATGGCGTTCACATTGTATAACGTGTTCACGACAAAGTTCACGGCCCCAGACACGATGAAAGTGAAGGTCGTCAAGTTGCGCGGGCCCGAGGGGGCGCATATCGAGGGCGCGTTGGTGAGATTTGAAGGATTGCCAGATGACATGCCACACATGGCGGTGGAAGCGAAGTCCAGGTCCAGCGTTTCCCTCGCGACTTTCGTCTTGCAGCCAGACCAGTTGGCGCGGAGAGGGCAGGCCGACGAGCGCCGCGAGAAGCAGAGGGAGAAACACGCGCAGTCGCTCCCATTCGAGTTGAAGGTCGCGTCCTTTGCCAACACAGATACCTACGATTCCATGATCAAGAGGTTCGCTGAGGGAGAGGACCCCGAGAACCATTCAGCCGCGCAGAGTGCAGCGCAGCAGCAGAACCTGTCTGTTGCGGGGGGAGTCGGACTTCGGCGCGTCGGCGGCGCTGATAGCGATGAGGAGCAGCTCGAGGCCGCGCGCGCGGCAACTGGGAGGTCCGCTGCCACGAGAAGGGGGCCGGGCGGAGGTGGGGGGGGCGGCAGGGCGTCTGGGAAGGGGGCCAAGAAGCTTGTCAAGACTGAGAACGCAGGCTCGGCAGTCGCCAAGGCAGTCGCAGCAGCCCGCAGGAGAGTTGCATCCCAGGCCGAGGCAGAGTCTCCTCAGCAGCCGGGAAGTGCGGCAGCATCGTCAATGGGCGTCGGCGCGGGGCTCGCGCCCCTCATGTCAGCCGATGAGGGGCGGGCGCCGTCGAGAGCCCCCTCCTCCCGAGGAGGCCCTGCTGATGATCGCGATGACGGGGGGGGGCGGCGACCAGGATGACTTCGAGAAGGTCGGCTTCGTCAACATTCTTTCTAGCGGTCTCTGGGGGCGGCAGTTGCGCCCTGTCCGCGGCCCAGTTCGGGCGCAGTCGCCTGTTCGGCCATCAGCTCCCTCGTCCTCCTCGTTATCCCCCTCCCCGCCCCCCCCCCCTCCTCCTCCTCCTCCTCCTCCTCCTCCTCCTCCTCCTCCTCCTCCTCAGTCCTCCTCCTCCCCCTCCTCCCCCCCCTCATCATCATGTTCCTGTTCCTCCCCGTCCAAATTTGGGACCCAAATGTTGGCCCGACAACCAGTGACATGATAATCTGATACGCGGCTTGTAAAGTGTAAAGCGGCTTGGACCAAGATCCCAGATGGATGCGGCCCTTCCTCCTCCTCCTCCCCCTCCTCCCCATCCCCCTCCCCCTCTCTCGCGCTGGCTGCTGGGGGTGGGGTGGGGTGGGGTGGTGGGGTGGTGGTGGTGGTGGTGGTGGTGTGTGTGTGTGTGTGTGTGTGTGTGTGTGTGTGTGTGTGTGTGTGTGTGTGTGTGTGTGTGTGTGTGTGTGTGTGTGTGTGTGTTGTGTGTGTGTGTGTGTGTGTGTGCGTGTGTGTGTGTGTGTGTGTGTGTGTGTGTGTGTGTGTGTGTGTGGTGTGTGTGGTGTGTGTGTGTGTGTATGTGTGTGTGTGTGATGGGTGCTGTGCGATGTGTGCGTGGTGTGTGTGTGTGTGTGTGGTGGGGGGGGGGGGGCGCTCGCGCAGAGGGGCTTCCCATGGGGCCGCCCGACGCGCAAGCCCCCCGCTCGCGCCGGTGACAGTTCCGAAGGGCCCCATGCCAGCCAGCAGGGGAAACATCAGAAAAGGTGGGCGATAAGGAGGAGGAGGATGAATGATGAACGCCAGGGGTCGCATTTGCGCAGGCGCGGCGCGCGGGAGTTGAAAGCACGATTTGTTAACGCATGTTTCGCGCACGACATGTCAACGCATGGTGTTTCGCGCGCGATGCGTTAACCCAGCCTTCGAGGCGCCCATGGCCCATGTCATGCCGCATTCCTGGTTGATTGTGTCGTTGTGCAGCGCGGGCGCACTCGCGCTCCCCGCTCGCGCCAACGGGCCGCCCGCCCC
>CAUYUJ010019219.1:140044-152042 GCA_963575745.1 Prorocentrum cordatum | reverse complement strand
TCTCTCTCTCTCTCTCTCTCTCTCTCTCTCTCTCTCTCTCTGTGTCTCTCTCTGTTTCTCTCTCCCTCTTTCTGTGCGTCGCTTCCCTCGCACTTCCCCTCCTCCCTTCGCCCGTTCGGCCATTAGTTAGTTAGTATGCCCGAGGTGATCCACGACAGTTGGCGGCTACAGGTCGCAGCAGTTCGTCTGGGCGCCTCTCGGGGCGGTTTGAGGGGCCCCCTTGCGGGGCCGCTTCGCGGGGCCAGGGGGGCGTCATTTCGTCAAGTTGCCCTGGGGCCAAACTGGAAGGGGCCATTCTGAGTGGGCCGCGTTCGATGCGAAGTATTTGTCGCGCAACAACGGTGCGATTTATTCTCTCCGCGAATCAGAATGAGCGTGGGAAACCGCCACTGAACGCTGACCGCGCTTGCATTTAAGATGCCCCGCCGCGTCTCTCCTTCCGCCAGCGGGGCACTCTCTCTGCTGTCTGGGAGCTCTCATGATGGGGGGGGGGGGGGGGGGGGGGGTCGCCCCGTGCCCCTCCAGGGCGGCCGCGACCTCCCCAGCCAGAGCTTGCACTAACCGTCACTCACTAACCTGATCATGCTTCGGGGCCCCACTGGCACCTGAGGGCCCCCGGGGGTTTCCCGCAGTTTGCGTTGAAGCAAAACTCACTTGCACTAGAGTGCGCAGCCACATCCCCCCGCCGTCAGCGGGGCCCCCTCCCAGCTATTCTAGGAGGGGTCGGGGAGGAAGTCGTCAATGGGGAATGCCCAAAACCGGCTTAAAAATGGCGAACCCCCTTCCCCTCCCACCCCGCCCCGCCCCGGATCCCGACTGCCATTAGAGCCGCGCATCCAGGCTTTGCGTGGCGTGACCATTCCCCCGGCCACGTCGCCGTTGCAGGAATGGAACGACTTCCTGCAACAAAAGGAGTACACTGACGCCATCGCCCACTTCATGGCCACGGGCGCCAGGTACCTCAGCTCACTCGAACAGAACCAGCAGCAGGACTATGACCTCATATGTGATCTTTTGAAATCGGCCCAGCGCGTGGACGGGAGCCAGCTCAACCAGGAGGCATTGGCCGTGTGGTTTGATGTTGTGGGCAATACATTCGACGTCATCGCGCTTCCAGGTGCGCCGCCCAGTGGCCCCAGTGGAGCAGGTGCCGAGATCGTGCTAGACGATGCGGCCCCCGACGAACAGCCAGATCCGTCCTTGCCGATGCTCGTCGCTGGCGCTGACGAGATGTCCGAGCTCTGGGCCGTGACCATGAAACAGGACGGCCTGAACGAGGCGCTGAAGGCTATGTGCAAGTCTATGAAGGCTGTCGTAGATCCCATCAGGAACTTGAAGAAGGCGCGGGATTTGTGGACGAACTGCAATCGAAAGCGCTGTCAGCGAATCCCCGCCGCCCCCTCATTGCCAGGCCGCATATGTGGCAGAACGTAGCGACAATGCACAATGAAACCTGGCTTCGAGATCGCACCCCCCCCGAGCCAGTCATGAGGATGCTCGGGGAAGCGCCTGGAAGGAGGAGGGGTGGGGGAGGTTTGCCGCGTGCGCTATCCAGTTGTTGTAGGCCCTACAACAACTGGATAGCGTACAGTGTAGGGCCCCAATCCGTTGGCTGGACTCGGCGCGCAGTTCCAGCTCAGACAGTCGGTGCGAACTCTACTGGTGTAGGTTTCCAGGGCAGATGGCCGATGCGAGCTGTGGAGCTTTCGTGCCCGACAATAGTCAGGCTGACTCGGCTGGGCGACCCATCAATGGGCGACAGATTTCTCATGGGCATCTGGAATGTAATGTACATGCGCCTGAGGAAACGCTACCAGACAATGCATTTGTTGTCGGCCGTGGGCGGGTTACACTTGCGCTATAAGATATTCTCGGCAACGGCATCAACGCAATTTCACCAGCATTCTGTAGTCAGAATTCTGGCGGTAACTGAACGGGGTGCAATCGCAGGGTTCAACTTTGCACCGATGGGCCCCTCACCATCGTATCGTACATCAGTCGTATACGTTACGTCTGCGTGTTTTTGTCAGCGTTTCTTCTTAGACATTTTGTCGCACCTCGCAGGGAGCACGGTCGGCATGGACCCTGACATCCTTGACCTTGACGCAACATTTGGGAACGGGGATGCCCCTCGGAAGTTCCCATCCGGTTCCATGGGGGCATTTTTAGAGTCACGCAGGCGTGGTCGCGGGGGGGCTTCAGGCGATTTGGGCGCCGCTTGGGCCGTCGCGGGGGTATTTGGGGCATCTTCCTTGGAGTAGTCATTCGTGGTCTCGATGTATCTTTTTGGCCCGGGGCCTAATGTGCTGGTCGCTCGGCCCAGGGGGGCTTCGCGATGAGAGTGGCCAGAAAAAGTCGGCCCAAGTAAGGTGCATTGGAAATTCCGTCTAGGGGGGTACTTGGGTTTTGCCTTGGTGCACTGCCGAGCCTTTTGGGGGCCTCTGTTGCAGTCTTGCGGCTCTTGCGGCGAGAAACAAACCAATTTGTTGGGAAGCGTTTGCAGTCAGCCCCTGGGCCCTGGGCCCCAGGCCCCCAGCTGGTTCTGAAAGCAAGGTCGAGGCCGACAGGGATTGCGGGAAAGACCTGCCGGCAGCAATTTTCCGCGCAGGTGGTGCGCGGCGGCGGATTTTGCGGAGCATGACGACCTCAAGGCCCGAAATGTGAAGATGAGTTCTTTGGGCGAACAGTTTTGGAACCACTGGGGCGCAGCTAAAAAAGCAGCGGCGGCCCCGCCGACAGCAGACAAGCCTGACGAACAGAAGAATCTCACCGCAGTCGTGGGTATCCTGAAGGCCACTGTGACGTCATGCGAACCTGATGTCAGAAACGCTTGCGTTGACCTCTTGACTTTGTGCCTCAGAGAGCTGCAGAAGAAGGTAGACGTTCTTGAGCAAATCGCCAGTGGTGGCCCAGGTGGTTCCCTTTGGGCTGATGGCTTCACCGGGGACATCATTGACGTCTACGACAATGCGCTGGACAAGATCGACGTGGCGCCGATCAGCAGCGGCAGGACGGCAGCGGCAAAGGCTTGGATGTGAGATGCAATCGTTGTCGAACCGTCCAATGCGGCTTGCAATTTAGTCGGGATCGTGGTCCTGGTACCTGTTAGCGTCCCCAAGTAGGCCCTATTAGTCATTGATCTGAGTTTGAAAATATCTTGATTTCTGTCGTCGTATGATCCCATGTTGTGCCGATGCACATGTGCAGGCACCACTGCCCAGGCAGTTTGCGTGCCACCCTTTGGGCTTATATTCCTGAGGGTCTGCAGCTGTACCAGAGCACCCTCGAGAAATTCGCCGTCGCGTTCAAGCAATTGGACAGAGAGGTGGAGGTCGAGAATCTCAAGGGGCTCCCGAAGAAGGCGAAGGATCTCTGCGTCCGCGCGGGCATCACCCAGTGCGAAGCCCAGATTTGCAAGGCTTTCAAGAAGAGTTCCAAACCGAAGGAGAGAGATGCGACCCTGATGCGTCGCGGAGCACAGATCTCGGGGTGGACGTCAACGCACTTTTGCATGCGCAGTTGAAGGCGAAGATCGGGGCGTGTGCCCCGGGAGCCCAGGTCTAGTTTGAGACAGATGGCTCGTTTGGGATGACCGCCGGCCCGCGGGTGTTGTTTTGTAGTTTCGCGTCGTGCAGTGCGCGCGATCTTCCGCGCAAGCGTCGGTCTGTCGAGGTAGAGGCTGGCGCCCCCCCTTGTCGCTGGCCCCCGCCCCCGCCCAGGGCAACAGGGTTCTTTTCGCAACTATCGGACTATCGGGCGCGACGCTCCCAGGTTTGCCCAGGGGCCCGGGGCCTCGCCTTGCCCCGGGCTTCGCGCTCAGCCAGCAGCCAGAAATGGGGCGTAGATGCCCGCGACAAGCTCCGCCGCCGCAGCTGGGGGCCCAGGGTGGCGAGGGGTGTTCTCTCCTGTTTCTCTTCCTTCTCACTTTCCTCCTCGCCCTCCTCGCCCCCCCCCCTTCCACCGCCCCCCCCTCCTCATCGTTCTTCTCCCTCTCCACCTCCCCTTCCTCTTCCTCTTCCTCTTCGTCTTCCTCCTCCACGATTTCCTTCTGCTGCTCCCCTTCCTTCCTCTCGTCCCTCCTCCTCCTCCTCCTCCTCCTCCTCCTCCTCCTACTCCTCCTCCTCCTCCTCCTCCTCCTCCTCCTCCTCCTCCTCCTCCTCCTCCTCCTCCTCATCCTGCCCCTCATTGTAGTCCTTTCCCTCCTCCCCCATCCTCCGCTTTGGGGGGCGGTCGCGCGCGCCGCCCGGGGCAGGGCGCCTTGGCTCGCAAGGGGTTCGAGCGTTCCCCCTCCTCGTCCTCCTCGCCCCCCCTGTTCATTTGCTACTGCTGCTGCTGCTCTTCCTCCTCCTCCCCATTCCTTTTCCTCCTCTACCTGATCCTCCTCCTCTGTTTCTCCTCCCCTCCCCGCCCCCCTCCTCCCCCCTCCTCCTCTTTCTCTCTGTCCTTCTCATCCTCCTCCTCCACCTCCTCCTCTTCCTCCCCCCTCCGCTCCCGTCGCATTGTCCTTCTCACAGTTTTTGTTGCCGATTGTCGTTCTCATCCTTCTCGTCGTCAATGTTCTCCTCTTCCTCCTTTTCCCCCTCCTCCCGCTCGTTTGCATTGCCTATTCCTCCTCCTCTTTCTTCTCTTCATTGTCCTCCTCCTCCTCCCCCTCCCCCCCCTCCCCCCCCCCCCTTTTCCTCCGTGTCCTCCTGCTCCTATTCAATATTCCTCCTCCCCCTCCGCCTTTTCCTGCTCTTTCGTCGTCCTCCTCCTCCTCCTCGCCCTCATCCCCCGCCCCCTCCTCCCGCTCCTCGCCCTCGTCCTCTTGCCGCCCTCCGCCCCCCCCCCTCCGCGCCGTCCCTGCGTGCCCGTCCTTGTCGTCGCAGTCCTCTTCGTCTCCTCCACCTCCTTCTCCTCTCCCCCCCCTCCTCCCCCTTCTCCCCCTCCTTCTTCCTCCTCCTCTTCCTCCCTCCCCCCCCTTCTCTCCTCCCCCACCTCTCTCCTCGTTGCGTTTCTATCTTCCTCCTCCTCCGCACCCCCCTCTTCTCTCCTCCTCCCCCGTCGTGGCGCCCCCCCCTGTGCCGACCGCACAAGAGTCCGCCGTGCGCGCCTCCTGGGGCAAGCGCCGCGGTTCGCAGCGGGTTCGAGTTCCTCCGCGCCCTCATCAGTCACGCAGAGGGCGAGGGCGCCGCGCCCCCGGAGGCCACCGGCCTGCTGGGGACACCTGGGGGCTCGGACAGCAGGCAAGAGCCCTTGGGGGGAGGTGGGGGGCCCCTTCCGCCCCCCGTCGCCGCGGCGACGGGGGCGGGGGGGGCGCGCGCCTACGGGCCCCGCTTCCTTGCGACGTCGTGGGAACAGGCCGACTCGCGTTGAGCGAGAGGCGAAGCTCTTGGAACTCCTTTCCCCCCCCCCCCCCTGTTCCCACGTGGGTCGATCGCAGAGGCCGCCGCGCGTGCCGCCCAGGGAAAGGCGCCAAGGTTCGCAGCAAGTTCGGGCCCCCCCCCTCCTCCCTTCTGTCTTCTGGCCTCCTTTCCCCGCTCCTTTTCAGGCCACCTCCACTTTCTTCCTCCGTCCTCCTTCTCCGTCCTCCGCCCTCCTTCCCCCTTCGCGCCTTTTCATCGTATCCCTCCTGCTCCTCATCCTTTTCTTCTTCTTCCTCCTTCATGTGCCCCCTCCTCTTCCTCTCTCTTTCAGGCCTCATCCTCCCCCTCCTTCTCCTCCTCCTTTGCCTCTCTCCAGTTCCCCCGCGGTCCCCATCCGTCTTTGTCGTCCTCCTTTCCCGTCGTGCTCGCCCCCCCCCCCCCCATTTTCGTCCTCGTTTTCCTGCCCCTGTTCTTCCTCGCTATCATCTGCATTCCCCCCCTTCGTCCGGTTCCTCCGCCTGCCCCCTCCTCCTTCTCATCCTCATCTCCTTCCTTTGTCCCTTCTCCTTTTCAGGCATCTTCCTGCGTCGTTTCCCCTTCCTGTAGCCCCAGGGCCCTGGGGGCATCATGGCATGGGTATCTTGCGGGGGAGGTGGCGTCAGCAACCAAAGTTTTCGGCGTGGATTTAGTTTTGGCGGTTCTTGCGGGCTTCCTCTGGCAGCTCTCCGGCCCTCTGGCGGCGCTCTCGGCGGACAACTTAGAGGTTTTCTTGGGGCAGTCTTGGGCCAGGTCGATCAGAGGAGGGGTGCGTTTGAACGTTTTCGTCCTCCAGGTTTGCGAGTGAAGCGCCCCGGGTTGACGTGTCTTTTCTGCGGCGTCTTCCAGGCCCTGGGCCCCCAGGCTAATTATATGCGTCGCCGGTGCTTGCGCGGCGCAGTCGCGCGGGTGTATTCTCGCGCGCTGCGCCGGGGATAGAGCTCGGAGCGCGCAACCTTCTCCGAGGCGAATGGAAAATATATGTCTCTTTCGCTGCTGTCCAGAAAGCATTTGTTTTGGTGTAGCCATGCCCTCGCGTAAGCACGCCTCCCGTTTGCCGAGCTGCGGGCCGCGGGGCCGCGGGCGTCGCCTGGCCAAGAGGCGGGCTTGAGAGCAGGAAGACAGTAGCGGGAACAGCTGCGTCACGATTCTGGCCCATTCTTGAAGGGATTCGTCATTGTCGCCGCCCCATTGCTTTTGCTCCTCATGTGGCCAGGTGGTTGATAGATGGTGGGATGGTTTTGTTGGTGCGTTGGTTGGCTGACGAGTAGGTATGCTAGCGTGGATTGGCCATTCGAATTGGGATTCGTGTAGATCGTTGGCGAAGTTAGTCGCCTGGCTAGTTGGCCGTTTGGTTCCGACGGTCACGAGTTGCTCTGCGGCGGTTCGTCTGGATAAGTGGCTCGACCTGAGTGCTCGCATACCGCCGGGCAGGCTTGCAGAAAAATTGCCTGCGCCTCGAGGTTTTAGACTCGGCGACTGAACGTTCGCACATTGCACTGCCAATATGTCTGGTGCGTCTACGTCCTTTCACTGTGCAGTTCGACGGATCCAACGATTTTGGCAACGTGCTGCCAAATGATCTTGTCATGATGGGCGCGTGCATCTCTCAGGAACTATGGGTGTGCCGCGTTGATGCGTGCAATAGTAATCGAAGACGCCTGCGGCGAATCACCGCCGCCCCCTGCCTTTTTGGAGACGCCGATGTGGCCGAAAGTTGGATTAGAGCTTGGCCAAGCTATCGGACCATGAGTTCCCCGAGTCGGTTTGGAAAGCTTTCGGGGAACACATGGGAGAGACTGATTATGAACAGGAAGAGGAAGAGGAATACATAGAGTAGGAGGATGAGGATTGTTAGGAGTCTCTTGGGGCACCCTTGGGGTCTGGGGGCTTCTTGGGGGCCTCTTCGAGGCCTCTTGGAGGCATATTGGGGGCCTCCTTGGGCCTCTTGGGGGCCTTTGGGGGCTTCCTGGGGGTCTCTTTGGCCGTCTTAGGGCGTTCCTGGTCCGTCTGACGCCGTCTGGGGCCATCTTGGAGGCATCTTGGGGCCATCTTGGCCGTCTTGGAGGGCATCTTGGGCCGTCTTGGAGGCATCCTGGAGCCATCTTACCCGTCTTGGAGGCCATCTTGGCCGTCTTGGAGGCATCTTGGAGGCCATCTTGGGCCATCTTGGCCGTCTTGGAGGCCATCTTGGGCCAAGTTGGGGCAACCAAGGCATTGACAGATGGATTTTCGGAAACTTACGGGTGGCCGGCGGGGCGGGCCGAAGCCCACTGGGGAGTTCTTTTAGAAAAAGAACAAAAACCAAAACCTGAATCGTCCAGCACGCCGTGCACCCCTGTGGCAAGACCACAGGGGGCGGCGGATTAGAGGCCCTCGGTCGATCCCGCCACCGTGCCTGGGCGATGGGTCAGAGACCTTATGGATATTAGTTGGGATCTCGCGGTTGGCGTCTAGGCCTCTTGGGGGCCTCGCCGGGTTCCCTGGGCCGCCCGTCACTGACCTTTCGGAGCGAGACGAGGAAATCACGGCAGCATAAGGAGAGCAAAACTGACGTTTGAGACGGCGGAGGGTAAAACAGCGGGAAGGATTTGATGCGGGGTGAGGCGAGGCACAGCATCATGAAGGAGAAGTTAACATTATCTTTTGAAGGCGAGGAGCACGAGGAGGAGGGTTTGAGGAATGCAAGGGTGGACCACAGCGTTGGACCACGGCGTTGAGTCTGCGGCGCACCCGCATCTAAATCAAAAGCGTTCTAGACCTTGTCGGGGTAGTCGCCTTTGTTGATAACGCGTTGCGCAGATCGCGCGGGGCGCGTGGCGCGATTGGCCATTGGGAAGTGTGTCCCGGCGCGCGTGGGAGTTTCGTTTTTCCAGGGTTAGGCGAAGACGTTGTGTTCGTTGAGTGCAGCGCAATGCACATGGTGGATCATTGCAAAAAATGATTGGTTTCGCGTGTGTTTTGGGCGAGTTTGACATAATGGCGGGAACCTCGCCCATTGGAACAACTTCGCATTTCGGCGATCCACGTATGCGGTATGTTTGTATGTTAGTCAAACGTACGTATGACGCGTAGACCACTCAAAATCATCGTGTTCACGCTGTTTTGTAAAATGTATTCTGGCGTTCGTAATATATGTGTCTCTAAATAGCTCATACATCTTTTCATATTTTTCATATTCCTAACATCCTTTTTTAACATAATCCATGCTATCCGAATATTTTTGCGCAATCGGCCCTGTGCGGGCCGGCGCGACAACGCAATATTACTACTACTACTACTACTACTACTACTACTACTACTACTACTACTACGACTACTGCTACTCCTACTACTACTACGACTACTGCTACTACTGCGACTACTGCTACTACTACTACTACTACTACTACCACTACTACTACGACTACGACTACGACTACGACTACGACTACGACTACAACGACTACTACTACTACTATTGCTACTACTATTACTACTACTACTACTACTACTACTACTACTACTACTACTACTACTACTACTACTACTACTCCTTTCACTACTACTACTACTACTACTACAAGTACTACTTCCACTCCCCTTCTTTCTCCTTCCCCTCTCCGCGCCTCTCCTTCTTCGCTGTTCCCCCGCATCCTCCAGCAACGAATTTCAACAAGAGCTAACGCGACAGACGCAAGCGTCGGCTGACGGTTTCCTCTACGTAGAGGGGAACAAGCGCGTGAGCCATCCCGTAGACGAGAAATCAAGAAACGTTTCGATTTCATTGGGATGCCGGGATTTTCTGCGATGCAAATCCACGGCGCGTGAGTTTTTCACCAGGAGACATGGGATTCCTGGGATTTCAGACCCTAGCACAAAACCAACCGTGGGACCCCCAGAAGGTTCAAGGCTCAGAAACCTAGGGGTCCCAATGAAATCGCAGACCACCACCACAACAACAGAACATCCAGTAATCGCTCTGGCGCTTACCACCGCTGCAAGAACTGGCCGGCGCGCCAACGCATCGCACAGCGTCGTTGCGATCGCTACTGCGTCTCTTGCTTCGCAACAGGAACTGGACAGGCGCTCTCAACGACACCCCTCGAAGATGCGCGACCGTCCATCTGCGCCGCTTCGCGCGTCCAGGAGGAGGAAAAGGGTGGGAAGGGCAAGGGGGGGGCGAGGAGGGCGAGAAGGAAGTGGACGAGGGAGAGGGCGAAGTGGCAGGTGTCCGGGGAGTTTTCGGGCCTGCAGAATTTTGTCTGCGGGTTTCCCGACAAGTTCGGCGTTCTCTCTCGTCTGCAGTTTCCCGATTCGGCCGAATATCGGCCTCGCTGCCGGGACGCAGCTTTGGCTCGGCATTGCTCGTCGCGCGTCAGTCAACCCCTCGCCACAGGCGCCGCGAGCATTCAGCTGTGCCGCATTTTTTGTTCGGCTGCCCGCGTGTTGTCAGTTCTTCTGGCCCGCGTCAAGCGACGCCCAGCGCTCGCTGGATCCCGGGGGGCGCCCGGGAGGAACGTGCCAGGTTGCAATGGCCGGGACTTGTCCCAGGCGAGGTTCTCCTCACGCGCAGCTTCTTCTTGCTCTTAGGGGCACTGCGCAGGCGGAGGGGGTCGCCAAGTAGCACCCGAGCGTCAGCATGTTCCGCTGTCGTCTTTGCGTAATTGGGGGAATTGGATTTTCTCATTGGTCCTCTGATAATGTCTTCTTGGACACTTTCTCGCTTGTCGACCGACGGAAGTGGCATGCCTCCGCGGGTCAATTGCGCTGGCCGTCGAGCGAGAGGTGCTTGTGCAGGCGCGCGCAAGTCCGTGCCCCTCACAGACGCGGCGCGTGAGATGTACATGCGCATGTCGGATGCCCAGATCAACGAGCTGTCGGCGTCGATCGTGTTTTCCGACAAGCAAGGCCTCGTCCGTGCTCGGTTCCGGGCGCGCCAGCAATTGGGAGAGTCCAGCGCCATCAGGTCGGCCAAGTCGGAGCAGGTTGCCGCGGGCGAAGCGGGGCGCCACCTAGACAAGGACAAACATGACCACGAGGGAAACAGCAGCAGGCTCAAGAGGCACTCCTGGCCGCCTTCGAGCAAAAGCAGCTGGTCGAGCAGCTCCACTGCAGGCTTGACACGGCTCTGGAGAAGGCCAAGAAATCCGTGGAAGCTGGAAGTCAGGACGACTTCGTCGCGCAATCTCGCTTGCCACCGCTGGGCAAGTACGTCGGCCTGGCGAAATCGGTCATGGACAAAGCCACAGTCAGCGACATGGGCGAGCTGGCGGCGCCTTTGCAGCAGCTGCTTCAGGCGCTCGCGGCGGACGCGACGGCCGCGGTCGCGGCCGAGCAGCAGCCGGCTGCTCTTGCCGCTGCGGCGGCCCTTCCTTGCCGCTGCGGCGGCCCATGGCGAAGGCGACGCGGGCGGCGCCGGGGCTGGCGAGGCGCCTGCGGCCAGCGGCTCCGAAGACGCTAGCGCATCCAAAGACGCCGACATGGAGTTGGTCTTCGCCTTGGAAAGCTGGGGGATGGAGATTGAGAGCAGCCGCGGGGATCGGAGAAGCGCAAGTGGCTGGGGCAGTTCACGGAGCGTTGCAAGGAGACGGGCCATGCAAATATTGCGCGGCAGGGGTAGCCAGCGGTGGAAGCTTGGCACCGTGAATTCCAATACCTACTCCAACCTGGACAGGTGCTTGGGTTCTTGGTTGTCGAGCTGTGACGTTTGTTCCGGGGCGCCAGGCTGCCCCGCGAGCGCGCGACGGACGCGGGGGCGGAGCTGCGACAGAATGGCTGGCGCGCGCGCGGAGCAGCCGCAGTGCCGTCGCAGGCTGGGGGGTTTGCGTCGGGTGGGCAATTGACGTGCATGCGTGAGCATCCTGGGTTAGCTGCGTTTTTGGGCTCCAAACCTCTTGTGCTGCGTCAAGGGCGAGTCCAGCTTCTTCATCGTGCCGGGGTGAATCGTGGTGGAGTCTCGGTTGTGAATGTGTACTTGGGGTTTGGAGTAGGAGCGAGCCCATTGAAGTACTCTGCGCTTTGCGAGCTGGCTGGGCGCCTGCGTGAACGTGGCCTGCCATGCGCGATGAGCGGCGACCTCGATGTCACCCGGGCCGAGCTGGGGCAGCCTGGCGCGCCGCGCTACTTCGACGCGGCGGCGGCCGGCACTTGGGAGGCGACGCGCGAGCAGTCCATGCGCGCCATCGACTGGCGGGGGCGCAAGTTGTCGCGGGCCCCCCGAGTTCACCCGCGCAGGCCCGTCGCGGCGGCGAATGAGGGGCCCCCGTTCGTCCGCCCAGATGACGACAGTGGGCGATGGGGAACTTGCCCGAGCGCGCGTGCACCGAGGGCCCGGGCTGCAGCCAAATGAGCGACGCGGGAACCGCTTGTGGAACTGCGCCCTTGCGGGCGGAACTAGGGGGGCGCGCGCGCGCCGATGTCTGGAACAACGCAGGGCAGGTTTCCCTGGCGCGGACGCCAGTCTACGGCGCATGGGGGGGCGTCAGCTTGAAGTGTCGTGGACTGGGTGCGCCGTCGGGTCAGGGCGGCCACTCGTCGACGCGGGGCGGCCGACGTCGCCCGAGCCCTGTGGGGCCATCAGGCGCGCGAAATTATCTGCGCCCCGCGCCCCCCCCCCCTCCTTCCCCGCCCGAGTC
>CAUYUJ010019219.1:0-134944 GCA_963575745.1 Prorocentrum cordatum | reverse complement strand
CGTAGGGGTAGTAGTAGTAGAAGTAGTAGTGGTAGTAGTAGTAGTAGTAGTAGTAGTCGTAGTAGCAGTAGTAGTAGTAGTAGTAGTAGTAGTAGTAGTAGTAGTAATAGTAATAGTAGTAGTAATAGTAGTAGCACTGGTAGCACTAGTAGTAGTTGTAGTAATAGTAGTGGTAGTGGTAGTCTCAGTAGTAGTAGTAGTAGTAGTAGTAGTAGTAGTAGTAGTAGTAGTAGTCGTAGTCGTAGTAGTAGTAGTAGTAGTAGTAGTAGTAGTAGTAGTAGTAGTAGTAGTAGTAGTCGTAGTCGTAGTCGTAGTCGTAGTCGTAGTCGTAGTCTTAGTCGTAGTCGTAGTCGTAGTCGTAGTCGTAGTCGTAGTCGTAGTCGTAGTCGTAGTCGTAGTCGTAGTCGTAGTAGTAGTAGTAGTAGTAGTAGTAGTAGTAGTAGTAGTAGTAGTAGTAGTAGTAGTAGTAGTAGCAGTAGTAGTAGTAGTAGTAGTAGTAGTAGTAGTAGTAGTAGTAGTAGTAGTAGTAGTAGTAGTAGTAGTAGTAGTAGTAGTAGTAGTAGTAGTAGTAGTATTGGTAAAACGAATAGTTGGAATAGTACTCATATTCTGTACCCATACGAATAAACATAATATGAAGGGGAATAGGAGGCGGAGGAGGTGGAGGAGGAGGAGGAGGAAACGCAAGAGCCCGATCATTTATGCCCGTATCCCGTAACCAGAGGGGGGGAGGGAAGAGGAGGAGGAAGAGGAGGAGGAGGAGGATAGCGCTCCGCCGATAGAAGGGGGCTGCCAAGTTTAACCCCTATCGATGCATTTGGATCCGCCGGCCCTCCAGGGGGGCCACGGTGGGTCGATGCATTTGGATCCGCCGGCCCTTTGCGGGGGCCTTTTAAGGGACGCCCGAAATGGGTACGATGCCCAACGCAAAGTTTTGTTCAAGCCGTCCGCAGTCGCTGTTGGGCAGACGGCCCCTTGTCTCAAATGGATATCGTTCGCGGCGACACCGACAGCGGATCCGGTTCAAATCGTCAGGAAGTTGTGTCGGTCTTTGTGTCGATTCTTCCCGTACCCATTTCGATCGTTTTTATGGGGGGCAGCAGCCCCACGAATCCGCCATCACGCGCTTCAGGGCGCCGAAGCGCCCGAAGACGACTGACACGTTGCGGCGAGGCTCGCGAGCATGTGCAGCACCTCCCGCTCCAGCCGCGCGTCGCCCGTGGCCTCGGCCATGGCCACGACACCGCCGCCCGAGAAGCACCCGAGCTTCGCTGCCAGGGAAGCCATCGGCCTTCAGGTCGGCTGCCACGTACATGGGTCGGGAGAACAAATCATTGTCACAAGACCCTTAACTTGCGGAGCTCCGCGCGGATTTCTCGGATCGGATCTGGGCCCCCTCCAGCGCCGCCAGGGGGTCCAGCGCCGATGCAAGAAATCCGCGCTGACCTCCAACAGTTGATGTTTATGAGATTTGGTGATTCTCTACTAGGGTTCACCGCCTGCGACGCTGCTCCGATGCGCGCCGCCCCTGCCGCCGCGCCACGCGAGGCGGTACCGCGTCGGCCCAGCCGTCCGACTCCAGAGATTCGGCAGGCTCGCCAGGAGGCCCGCCGAGCGCCATCAGCGCCTCTCCCCCCCTCGGCGTCGTCCACCTGTAGGCACCGCCGTCGGCAGCTGCCGCAGGCCTCCCCCGGCCCCCGCATCCGTTTCAGCGCCAGTGCCCCGCCGGGCAGCGAGGCGCTGGCGGCGTCGCCGCCGTCGCCGCCGCCACAGCGCCTCGGCCTCCGAGGCAGCAGGCGTCGCGGCACGCGGCCCGGGAGGAGGATCATCGGCGCATATTCTGAAGGCCTTACGGCTGGTGCCGCCGTTACTGCATGCGAGAAGGACAGGGAGATGGAACAGGTGGACGAAAAGAGGGGGCCTCTCAGGTCTCCTGGAGCCTCTTGGGGGTCTCTTGGGAGCCTTTTGAGGGCCTCTTGGGTCTTCTTGGGGCCTCCAGGAGCCTCTTGGGTGGCCTCTTGTCTCAACCGATGGCAGCACACTAGGTCTGTCTCGGGATGTACGTGATCTGATTATCTTGATAATCTGGAAAATAATACGCAACCTTTTCCTGTGACTCAGGGGCCCCTGAACATCAAACGGCAGCGGTACAACCATAATCAAACACTGTGCTAATAACCAATGCATCTGACACTGCATACACGAATGACAACTCAATGAAACATGGGTGATATTGACACGGGCGGAAAAAGGAGTTCGCACAGATACATTACAAACCGCACTGCCTAAACTCAGGGTTCCCCGGACGTTTACCAGGAGACTCAAACGGCGAGTTCAAACTAAAGTTGAAAACTCCAAGCTTTCGGGAACGAGACCGAAACAAAACCACAGATAAACATCACTGTCACCGCAGGTCCCCTGCACAAACCAGTCAAACTCGAATGTGAAACATACCGGCGGTCGCGTCAGCGACATACATCTCCTTAATTATTTCAGCACGCCGGGCGATCGGTCGATCTCGCCAGGCAAGCAAGTCCGCGCGTCGTGGGCGCTCATCTGGGTGTGCATCACGATGCACATCAGCTCCTGCGGCATCGCCGCCACGTAGCCGTAGGCTGGGTCCCCGTCGTCGTCCTCTATCCGATGAAAGCTCCGTGTGCGTACTCGGGCAGCGGCTGGAACCTCGGCGTCTGCGCATCCTGGTTGTAGCGGCATTGCGCCTGGCACATCATGTGGCGCACCTTCTTCTGGCGTGGCTGCTTGGTGTTCACACCTGTCGTCATCATCTCGGTGCCCTCGATGTAGTGCTTCGTCGTCTTGCTGGGGTTCGGCTCGGTCTCAGGCTCACGCGGCCTGATGCTCTTCTGGTCAGCGTCCGTCGTAGTCCAGCGTGTCCAACAGGTGCCGACCCAAAATCCACAGCCGAAAGCCACGAGCATCGCCATCATGAGTCCGAACATGGCCAGCTTCACCAGCAAGTTGTCCCAGCCGTCGTTGCTCAGTGGGTGGAACAGCTCGACGCCGCTGGGCGTATACTGTACCACCTCAGCTCCAGAGCCAGTCGCTCTCGTAGCCGCCAACGTAGCTGCCAAACGAGCCCCACTCGCGCCAAAATGGCGCGTCCTGGCCTTAGCCTTCGCCTTCGCCACGGGCTCCTTCTCGAAGGTGTCGAGCAACTCCTCTCCTGCCTGGTCCAGCTCCTTCTCGCGTTGCTCCATCGCGCGCTTGGTGAGCTTCTTGCCGGCCACGAAATCGGGGTCGTAGCGCAATGCGTGAACTCCACGGCGTAACACATCCGCCATCAATATGGCGCGCCGAGAGCTTGGTGAGTCCGTCCGCCATCTGCTGCTGGGTGTTCACCCACTTCCACCCAGCGTTGACCTCCGCCAGCTGCTCGTTCACGATCTTCACCTCGATGGCCGTCGTCTTCTCTGCGATGCCCAACCCCGCCGTAGCTGACCGCGAGGCGTCGTAGAGGCACTTCGCGTCTGCGATGAACGGTGACTATCCGAGGTATGTCATGGCGGCGTCATGTCCGAGGTCGGGCCTCAGACTCAGGGCCAAAAAGACTTTCCTTCACCCACATCAGCGAGTCGGCTCCCATCGCCGCGGCTTGTGCCTCGGCGGACAGTGAGGTGCTGCACAACCGCACCAGCTTCTTCGAGGCCCACTCCATGGCCACGAACGGCGTCGGGGTGCCGGCGTTGAGCTCGTCCTCGGGTCCGACGAAGATCTGATAGCCTCTTTGGGAACTTCCGTCAGGTCGGCTGGCCCAGCTCGCATCTGAGCAGCTTCCAACGCGCAACTCACTCCACGGCCTGTCGAAGCCGAAGTACAATCCCACGTCCGCGTTGGCCTTCAGGAGCAGTGAATCTTTGTTCGCGTCCAGCAAGTCCTGCACCGTCGCATGTCCAGTCGCTGCGGCTCTGAACGATACGGTCGCCGCCGCGATGATAACCCCCTGGGCTGCCGGCCACTGCAGCTGGCCGTTCAGGGTCCTGAAACTGGTGGGCTCCTTCGGCAACAGCGCGCTGGTGGGATCTGCCCGCCGGTGCTTCTCCGCGGTGATGGGCTTCACCGCGTGCAGGTGCTTCTCGAAGTTGATGGTGATCGCGCGGGAGCTCAGGGACAGCTCCACTTCGCCGCCGGTCAAGACTAGGCTCGGCCCGAACTCCCACTTGCCGAACTTGAACTTCTCGTTGAGCATGCCCAGCCGCGCCTGGAAACACTCGGTGTCGTCCAGCTTGGCGCGCAGGTCACCCTCGCAACTCGCGTTCTCGCCGCAGCCGATGAAGTCGCCCACGTGCTTGCCGATCAGCCCGTCCACCGCGAACGTCTGGCCGTCGAAGCTGCGCGCGTCGAACGGGTCTACCGAGGGTCGCGCGGCCCGCAAGGACAGCAGCGAGCAATCCTCGAGCCAGTGGTTCTTGAACCCGGTCTCCCTCGTGACTTCGTCGGAGCGGTAGTGCCGGAGCTTGGGTGACCGTGGGTCCCCAAAGCAAGGCTTGATCATCTTGAGCAGCTGTCCTGGCTGCAGGCCGATCTGGTGTGCAAGCATCTCCCTCGTCTCCTTCGTCGGGCTCGCGCGCAGCTTGACGCCGTGAGCGCTGACGTCCTCGGCTGCTGCTGCTGCTGTTGCTGACGATGATGATGATGATGATGATGATGATGATGATGATGCGCCTGTGGCCGTGCGCGAGTAATGCTGCTCG
Organism: Prorocentrum cordatum; assembly: GCA_963575745.1. Classification (NCBI taxonomy): domain Eukaryota; class Dinophyceae; order Prorocentrales; family Prorocentraceae; genus Prorocentrum; species Prorocentrum cordatum. The sequence goes on along the minus strand of CAUYUJ010019219.1, from coordinate 130,232 downwards.
TTCTGCTGTTGGTGCTGTTGCTGATGCTGCTGCTGTTTGTGCTGCTCTCGTTGGGGGGTCTGTCGAAGGGGGGGTCTGTCGAAGGGGGGGTTTGTCGGAGGGGAGAGTGGTCAGTCGGAAAGAAGAGGGGAGAGAGTTGTCGGAAGGAAGGAGAGGGGGGGGGGTCGGAGAGATGGCGGGGTCTTGGCATGGCCAACGTATTCGCCGAGCGTTATGAAGATCTGCATGGCTCAATGGTTGCGGTGGGACCAGACTCTCTTGTGGCAGGCGCGGAGCGCGCCGGCTCTGCGCCGGACTTCTCAGCAGAGGAAGTCAAACCAGCACTGCAGCAGCTTGAGAGGAAACGTTGCGCGTATAGCCAAGGCGTCGTCGGGGAGGTGCTCGCGGACGGCGGGGGGGCATAATTGAAGGTGTTGACGCGCTTGTGCAGTGACTCTGCTCAAGCCAGATGCGCAGCCGCCAAGTGCGTGGACGAAGGCTGCGATTAAGGTAATGCATAAGTCTGGATAAGTCTGGCGACGAACGATTGGTTGGAAATTGTCGGCCGATTGCAATCGTCTCAATTCTATATAAAGCGTTCCCCCGGCTTCTCTACAACCGCTTGTTTCTTGCATTGGATGCAGACCAAAGTTGCGACCAGACAGGCTTCAGGGGCGCATTTGGGACAGAGGACCATTTATTTACATTTGAATTCGTTCAAGAGTCTTGTAGGGAACACAGAATTCCACTACGGCGTGTCGCCTTTCATTTTCAGAGAGCTTCTGGCGCTGTTGAACACCAGGCACTCCGGAACGCGCTAGCCGGGCAGGGTGCGCCGATCATTTACACGAGGTTGCTTATGAAATTGCATTCCGGCCAGCAGGGGCAGGTGGGAACATATGCATCAAGCAGGTGGTTTAGTATTGCGCGAGGAACGAAACAGAGCCCCCCCCAGCTCGCTTATTTTCAATGCTCTGTCTGAGGACATCACGGGGCAAGTGAAGACGGCATGGGCAAATCGGCAATATGGGCTCCAGCTTGGGCACGCGGACTTCCCCCTGCCCACGAATCTTTGATTTGCGGACGATATTTATGTATTTGATAAGAGTTCGCAACATATTTCCCGGTTGCTCTCCGTCGCGCGCGAGGTCGCCGCCGCCGCCGGCCTGGGGCCCCACCCGGGGAAGGCGTAGATCATCACGAATGCGGCGAAAGGATGCGGAAGAGGCAGGCGCGCGCATCTCAACATCAATGGCGATTTGATTGAGATTTATCGGCGCAGACGCCGGCGAAGTATCTGGGGCGCATGATTGGTTTCGACGGTGCAGACGTCGCAGAAATAGATCAGGATTTGCCAGGGATGGAAAGCGTTCATCGTGAAGAAAGCAGAACTGACCAACCAACACTACTCGCTGACATCTCGTTTGCGCTTGTTCGAAGCCGTCGTGACCCCTCCCGCGTTGCATGGGGATTCAAGTTGGATTTTGACATCCGAGCTCAATCAGAAGCTGCAGGCCACAACGGCGCATGCTACGCATGCTTTTTGGCCCTGGGCGTCGCCGCGCGCGTGCGCGGGGGCCGGGGCGAGGGCCCGGCCCCGAAGCGGAAGAAGACAGCAGCGCAGAGGACGACGATTCTCATGAATGTTCATCCTCTGATGCCGATCTAGAGCCCTGGGTCGATTGGATCAAGCGGGTCACTCACCGCGTCGAGGATCACATGGACAAGCTGCGCGTCGAGAGTTGGGGGGGCCACCGTGCGACGCAGAATCTGGAAGTACGCGGCAAGAGTGGCCCATGTGTTTACGGACAGATGGGCAGTGAAGGCAGCCGTTTGGCAGCCTCAGAACAAACCCCACGCCAAAGGCAGAATGCCAAGAGGACCTCGGGAACGAGGGGGGGGGGGGGGGGGGCGAACTCGCCAGCCCCCTGCAGGCTGAAGGGCATGATGTGCAAGATGGGAACTGGATTGTTCACGCTGGCAATTTCCCGCTCTGGAACTCTCTCGAAGACAAGTTCGCGAAGCAGAACATCTGAGGCACCGCGGTGCCTATCACCCTCGCCCCGCGTGGGGCCGGGCTCGGCCCGCTTATGGGGTGTCACTCACTCACTCACGCACTCACTCACTCACTCGGAATGCTCTTGGAGGCCTCGTGGAGCGTCTTGGAGGTATCTTAAACCGCCCGGAGGCCACCTGTGGCTTCTGTGACGGACGATTCGATGATTCGCTGCCTTTGTGGACCGTTTTGGAGGCTTTTGGGGGCGCTCTTGGCCTTGGCCCGTCTTGCGGACTTGGCGGGGAAGGGATCAAAAGGGAAGGGGCTATCCTTCGACTCAACTACGACTTTGTTGAAATTCGTTTTGGCTGGCGCGCTTGGGGAGCGGCGAAGACGATGACGACGACGACGACGAACGGAAGAGCGTCTTGCCCACGCCGACAGTTCAGTGTTGGTCATTGCAGATGGGATGCAAGTCCCGAGCAGTGCGTGTTGCTCTGCTCGGGACTCGCATTCCTTATGTAGTGACACTCCACCACCACGCCGACTGGATCAGCGGATTTGAAAGTGCGTCGGTGGCGCGCGCTTGACGGTGTATGTGCCAAAACAAGTTCCAAGTCGTTTGGACTTGAAAACGTCCCATCGTGCTAAATGTGCCCCAGCCTGGGGGCCGCCTCCCCTGACCCACACCGCAGGGGCAACAGGCCTTTGATGGCCGCTCCCGGCCGCCTTTCGCGGCGCGAGCAAAGCCACACGCGCGTCTGTACCGTATTGGTCGTTGATAGTTGATTTTATCGTCTCATGAATGGTCGATCTCATTTTCCGAGGACCGTAGGCTGCGCTGGCCCTTGTTCCGCAGGTGGAGGTCGCCGCGGAGAGGGCCGAGCGCGCCGCCGACGGCGTTCGCAGCCCAGTTGGTTTGGTTGCGCCGCAATCGGTTGCACTCGGAGGGTCCGGTTCGATCGGCTGCATCGTGTCATTCGCCGCGTCGCTGCGCCCTTCTAGGCTTGCGGCCTGCTGGTTTCGGTTCCGCTGTCGGCTCGGTCGGTTTGCTGTCGCCGTGCACGGCCGTGGGCAGCGCGCCTCGGCGCCCCAGCCTGCACAGCGCCGCGGCCTGCAGGAGCAGCAGGAGGAATGGCAGAGCAGAAGGCAGGGGGCAGCGGGCACTGGCGCTGCAGAGGACGGGGCGGGCACACCTCGCTGGCCCAGTGACCACGACCACACCGTGTGGTGAGTCAGTTGGAGTGTTTTTTCCCCTCCCTCCCCCTCCCCCTCCTGACGCGCTTTATGACCCCCCCTTCCCCCCCCCGTCTCCCCCGTAACGTAACGTTTCCCCCCCCCCCCCCTCGTGCGTCCCCGGCACTGCCGCAGTGCGCCCGACACAAGTTTTTAGTGCCGAACCTCCGCGGCCGGGGAGGGGCGCTATAACCCCCCACCCCGCCCGGCGCCCCCCACCATAACTCCCGTTCCGGCTCTGGTCCTGGCCCCCCAGGCCCTGGCCTCGGTCCTGGCCCCGGCGCCAGCCCATTCCCCGGCCCCATGCCCCGGCCCTGGCGCCGGCCCTGACCCCTGGCCCCAGCCCCGGCCCCTGCAGCTCCTCTGGTTTCGGACCCGACCCCAGCCCGGGCCCAGGCCCCAGCCCCAACAGAGCCCAAGAGGCTCCCAAGAGAGTCCGTAGCCATTTTGGCTCAAGGACGCTGTGGCCCAAGACAGGTTTTGCGGTGCTCAGACGTCCACGCCCAGCGCTGGAATCGTAATCTCGCAACTGCATCTTTTCCCACTGCCGGCGCCGGCGCGAATAGCTATGGGCGCCTGGAAAAGCCGGGGCCTGCGCTACTCCGAGGAGGCTGGCCACGGGGTCACGCGCGAGGTGCGTGTGGCCGGAGCCGGCCTTGAGGACGTGAACGGTGTCTACACGCTGGCCAGGGAGTTCGCGGGCGCAGAGATGTTCGAGAAGGATGGCGGGGGGTCCCCCTTGGGCAAGGTATACATCCGCCGCCAGGCGGAGGGCATGCCTGGCGATTGGGTCATCACGCTGTCCGCTGACGCGGACAGCGTGAGAAGTGAGCACCTGTACAGGCGGACCGAAGTGAGAAAGGAGCAGGTCTTCCCGCCGCTCCTCGGCTGGAAGCCGTGCACGGCAGCCGATGGCGTGCTCGAGCGCCACGTGGATCAGCTCTCCAAAGGCCTGCCGAAGCTCGAGTATCACAACGTCATGGCGGAGAGGGGGCGTGGATTGATGTCTCCGCTGGAGGAGTGGGACCAGCAAGACACCAGCTCGAGCCTCGAGGTGTGCGTCGTCGGCGCGAGCAACATTCCCGATTCCTACGCGTCCAAGCTCCACTGCACCTTCCAGGTGCCCGGTAAGGACGAGATCATGGAGTCTGGCGCCGTCGCCAATTCTACAGACCCAGTGTGGAGGTTCAAGGCTCCCCTGAAGAGCTGGAGGCATCCGGATCCTTTGCAGTTCACAGTGTTCGCGAACAGTAATATCAAGATTGGGGAAACCACGCTGGACTACACCGCATTCCGCGAGACAGGCTTTGTTGGAAAGCTTCCTTTGTCGTTGTTTGGATCTGACGACCCAAACGCGACGGTGAATGTCTGCGTCACCAGGCCAGGGCAGCTTATACCGGGCGTCGATGTCGTGCTCAAGAAAGAGTTGGACGCGAAGATCGGCATCGAGGTTGCCATCGAGTCGAAGACATCCCTGTCCATAGTCAAGATCGCGGAAGGAGGGCTCATTGACAGATGGAATGGTGACCACCCTGAGCAGCGCATCCATCTACGCGACATCATCACCGAGATCGACGGGACGCGAGGGACGTGCTACGACCTGCTGTCGAGGCTAGCAGTCCAGGATGAGCCGAGGACCATCCAGATAAAGGTTCAGCGTGCCAGCAGGGTTGAAGCATAGGTATATCTACTGAGCCACAAGTGTTCATCGAGGTCTGCCTCGTTTTTACAATCTATGGGTGTAAACGTAGATTCAGAGCCGCGGAAGGCATGGCGGTCCAGACTTTGTTTACAGTACGTACTACTGGTCTGCAGTTCTGTTTGCGACGTCCTCGTGGCATGTGCGGCGTGCAAGCTTGATATGCAATATTTTGTTCTCACACACGTACAGACATACATCTATAATTACTGCAGAGCGATAAGGAAAAGGAGGAGGGGGAGACTGCCTGGTCTGGAACTGGTGTTTCAAGCTGTGGGCCGCCGCATAATTAGGTCTTTGGTTGACCCTTTCAGGCGTCCGCGCCACCTCTTTACCGCCCCCATGTCCTCCACCCTCAAGGACTTTGCAGCCGTGGCCTTCAGATCAGGTAGGATCCCCTGCCGCGAAGAGTCACGCGGAAGAGTGGGCGGCACGCCAGTCGTGCGCAGGGACCCTTGCCGCGGAGAGTCACGCTACAGTGCGGGCGTCGCGCCAGTCGTGCGCGTTCATCCCGTGCATGTCATCTCCATGCGGGCTCTGCGAGCTCGCGCGGTTGGGGGGAAAAAAAAAAGGCTCCCAAGAGAGCCCCAAGAAGGGCTCCAGGGCGTCAGCGACGTCGACGTCGCCGCCGCCGCCGTCGTCGTCGCCGTCCCCCTTCTGAACTTCAGGGTCGGCGGTATCGGCCGCAATGCTTTCCCAATGATGCTCTCTGGGGATTCGGGACGGCTGCATAGGGTTGTGACTCGTGTCGCTCTCCGAGCATGTCTCGTGCGAGGTCTTCCCCAAACCACGCGGTGACGGATCGTGTGGCGATGTCTCGTGGGGTTATCGAGGTCACCGCGCGGCCCATCACCGCACCGGGCCCCCTCAACACCGCGAGGGGCGCTTCCACCGCTGGTGACGGCCGGCCGGCCCGAGCTTCAGGGGGCACGCGCGCCCCGTGGGGGGAGAGCCTCTCCCCCCACGGCCTCTGAGGCCTCGGCGAGGGAGGCGCCGATCGCAGGCGCCACAGCTCCTTGCAGACTCCATCGCCATCCGATCGCCGGCGGGACGAGGGTCCCGGAGCAGCCGTGCGATCGCTTGGGCCCAGACGAAGGAGGGAAGCTGGGGGGGGGTCGAGCTTTTCCAGGCGAGGGTGTGGTTCGAGGTTCGATGTTTTCGGTTTTTTTCGTGGGTTCTGGATTGGTTTCCTTCTTCAGCATCTGCAACTCTCCGAGAGTTCCAGGTGTGCCAGATCGTCCCGAACGGCCGCCGGAGGCCAGCGTTACGACCCGAAAAGCCAGGGAGCGGCAGGTCAGGGGCACGCAAGGTGAAGGCGGGATGGTCTCGGGGGGGATGCGACAGGGGGCCGATAGGCCCACTCGGCCCAGGAACGTTCGGATCCGCAATCGGGGGCCCATCGTCTGAGCCTGTGCCCCCCTGACGTTCACCGTATTGGAGGGAGGAGGGAGAGAGAGGAGTGAAGTATCAAAAGCTGGGAGGGGCATGAGTGTTCGGTGGGTTTGTGAATTTCTCGGGTACTTCTTCTTCAAGGGAGCTTGAAGGACTTCCAGGGGGCTCTTGGAGGTTTCAGGGGTGGGGGAGGGGACAGAGTTGCGGAGGAGGGCGGGCAGGGATCGCCAGGTAGGCGGGCTCCCCAAGAGGGTCGCCGAACTTACAGGCCGAGCCAGAAGTGTCGAGAGGGCCCTCCGATTTCTCGAGCCTCATATACCCATCCATCGTTGAAAGCAATGTTTGTGCGGGAATCTCCCCCTCGTCCTTCCCCCCTTTCCTCCCCTTTCTCCTTCCGGCGCTCGAGGTTGCTGCTCGGGGGGATTTACACCACGCAGCTGATGATCTGCGTGCCGCTGTTGGCCCGGGACGAGAGCGGCCAGAGCGTAGGACGGGATTCTGCATTGGCAGAAAGGGAAAGAGGAGGAAGAGGAGAGGACAGGAGGAGGAAAAGGTGAAAGAGGATGAGCTTTTTCGCATCAGCATCGGCTGGCGCCTACGAGGGGCATGCGGGCCGATCTGGGCGTTCTGCTCCGCTCGGGAGCGTTCTCGACAGAGTGAAACGTTTTGGCAGGACAGGGAGCAGTGTCCCGCACTCCGCTGAGTTCGCTTTGGCGTGCGCATTGCACATTGCCTGCTGCTACTCGGGATTATGTTTGCAAGTCTCCATGTCCGAGGGAGTCACGTGGGCTGATCAGCTGGGAAGGGGCATTGCGCTTTAGACCGCCTCATACCCTTCGATCCGGTCTATCGTTTACACATTTATGCCCTCGAGCGCCCGCCCTACCTTATGCCCAAGTTTCGGTGAGGAGTGGTACGGGCCTGATTTCGAGAGATAGGGGGAAGCAATTCGTGGACATTCCCCTATTCCCCAAATTCACAGTTGGCACGCGCGGGGAAGATTGCGGTCGAAGTGCAACTCATCCAACCCACCGCCAACCCTTGGGCGCGTGACCGAAGCGGGTGCGTTCGCGGCCCCCCCGCGTGCCGAGTGCAGCAGAAGCCTTGAGCTGAAATCCATGGATCGTAAGAGAGTTGAGGGGGGGAGGACCCAACGTCTCATTCAATCGATCTCACAATGGACGCCGCTATCGCTTTCACAGTCGGTCTCACTCGATCGATCACACTATCGATCTCACTCGATCGATCTCACTATCGATCTCACTACCGACCCCACTCAATCGATCTCACGATCGATCTCTCTATCGATCTCACAAGCGATGTCCTTGTCGGTCTCACGATCGATCTCACCATCGATCTCACGATCGATCTCTCTATATCGATCTCACAGGCGAAGTCGTTATCGGTCTCACGGTCGATGGGACCATCGATACTATTATCGATTCCGTTGGATCGATCTCACTATAAATCTCACTCGACCGATTTCACTGTCGATCTAATTCTGGATCTCGTTATCGATATAATTCTGGATCTCCCTATCGATATTGCTCGATCTCACAACCGAAATCACTATGGATCTCACGATCGATCTCACTATCGGTCTCACCACCGATCTCACTATCGATCTCACAATCGATTTCTATCGATCTCACAATCGATTTCGTCATCGGTTTCACCATCGTTTTCGCACCAGCGGGACACCGGGACACCGGCGGGACACCGCGCGCCACCGCTTGCCGGAGGGAGAATCATTTGGTCTGGCCCAGGCCGAGCCACAAGCGGGACACCGGCGGGACACCGCGCGCCACCGCTTGCCGGAGGGAGAATTAGTTGGTCCGGCCGCGCCTCAGCCACAGGAGACTTTCCTTTCGCCCGCCCACTCAGCGTCGCCTCGCCCGCACGCACGGCACGCACGAACACGAAATCGAAACCGATTTCCCGGTGGTGGGCTCTCCGTCCCACTTCGATCTCACCCCCCAACTTCCGGCTACTACTACTACTTCTACTACTACTACTACTACTACTACTACTACTACTACTACTACTACTACTACTACTTCTACTACTTCGACTACTTCTACTACTTCTACTACGACTACGACTACGACGACGACGACGACGACGACGACGACGACGACGACTACTACTACTACTACTACTGCTACTGCTACTACTACTACTACTACTACTACTACTACTACTACTACTACTACTACGACTACTACTACTACTACGACTACTACTACCACTACTACTACGACTACTACTACTACTACTACTACGACTACTACTACTACTACTACTACTACTACTACTACTATTACTAGACCACTACGACGACGACGACGACTACTACTACTACTACTACTACTACTACTATTAATATAATAATACTACTAACCACCACACCACCACCACCCACCACCACCACCACTACTACTATACTACTACTACTACCTCTACTCTACACTACTACGACTACGACGACTACTACTACTACTACTACTAACTACTCTACTACTTTTATTACTACTACTACTACGACCTACGACTAGTATTATTATTACTACTACTACTGCTACTACTACTACTACTACTACTACTACTACTACTACTACTACTACTACTACTGCTACTGCTACTACTACTACTACTACTACTACTACTACTACTACTACTACTACTACTACTACTACTACTACTACTACGACTACTACTACTTCTACTGGCACTACGATTGCCATTACTGTTATTCTCACTACTACTACCGCTACTACTACCACTACTACTACTACTACTACTACTACTACTACTACTTCTACTACTACTACTACTACTACTACTACTACTACTACTACTACTACTACTACTACTACTACTACTACTACTACTACTACTACTACTACTACTACTACTACTACTACTACTACTACTACTACTACTACTACTACTACTACTACTGCTACTACTACTCGGTCCCGTGCACCACATCACCACGGCTCAACCGCCTTGGGATGAGCGTCCTTGTGGCTGCCTCATTTCCAGTATGTAGCGAGCACCTCTTCTGGGTGAAATGGCGGGTCTGACGTGCATGCAGCGGCGGGCGCTTATCCGAGGGCAGCTGGTCCCTACGGCCCAAAGTAAAGCGACAGCGGCGGCACAGCAACACACAGGGCGACCCCAGTACCGCCGTCGAGGCCAACTAGCGCAAGTAGGCGCGAGAAGACGCCAGGATGGCAAGCCCAAATGGCTAGGCGCACAGCGGCGTCACGGCAGCACACGGGGCGACCCCAGTACCGCCGACGAGGCCAACGAGCGCAAGTAGGCGCGAAAGGAGGCCAGGATGGCGAGCCAAAATGGCAAGCCAGAATGGCTAGGCGCACAGTTGACCGTGCGAAGACCGGAGGCCTAAGCACCAGGGCCCGCGGCGCGAGGGGGGGCACCACTGCGGGCGCACCCGCGCAAGCTGGCAAGGCGGCGTTGCTGAAGCTGGAGCGTAAGCGAGCATACAGGCTCAGCATCCTTGAGAGTGGCAGGCTCGGGATCTCAACATGAACTCGCGTAGCCTCCCCGAGGGCTTAGAAGTATACGATGCTGGGGGCCTGCAGAGTCTCAGCGTTCAGGCGGACTGGCCTGTTCCCTGCGCAATGGCTGCGAAGACCTGCGACGGCAGCGCTTGCACTTCTCCCCCGAGGTCGCCGCTGCCGCCCGCCTGCCCGGAGGGCCCAAAGATCTGGCGCTCGAGATCCTCACCGAGGGCCACGTTCAGGGCAGCGACATTAGGGATCTGCTGCGGGAGCGGGTCCGTCGGCGGCGGCGGCACCGCAGGGGGCGCCGTCAGCGGCGGCGGCGGCGGGGCCATGATGGCCGCTGGCGGGGCTCCAGCAGGCGGTGGTGGCGTGTCCTGGCTGCCGCGGACCGAGCCAGCTGGGGGGGGCACTGGCGGCGCGGATGGGAACGGCACGCGGGGCGACCCCGGTGCCACCCCCGCCGCCCGTGAGGCTGCCCTCCCAGAGGTTGTGGCGGCGCTCATAGGCCGCCAGTTCCTCGTGCGCGGTCGCCAGGCGCTGCCTCCTGGCCTTATTCCGCTGCTTCTAGGTGTAGCCCGCCCACCCTGGGTCGTTCAGCCCCCAGGCAACCTGCGAGTACAGGTCGGACCACTTGAACTCGGGCAGGCTGTCCCAGGAGAGCCCCTCCATTAGCGCGTAGTGGCCCCCCCACTGCGGCTGCTGCGGAGCGTAGCGCTTAAAGACGGTGCCCACCGCCAGCGGCTCGACCTTGGGCAGGTGCTTCAGGAGGTCCACAGCGCTGTCACCGCTACCCCCTCCTTCTTGAGCTTGTCGTAGCGCAGCAGGGCCTTCAAGTCGCGGATGTCCTCCTCGGGGAAGTCCGCATGCATGTAGTGCGCGCGAGGCGGGCTCTGCTCTTCCTCTACCATCTCGATGCAGACGCCGTAGGAGGTCGCGTAGCGCGCGCCGCAATAGCAGTGCCAGCGCTGGCCCGTCATTCCCGCCGCCTCCTGCGCGCAGGTGAGCAGTTGCGCCCAGCGATCCGAACGGATCACCGAGCAGCATCCTCTGGGATTGTCCCAGGTCTTGTTGGCCGAGCACTTGTAGTGCATGTTGAACGTGAAGCCCTTGCCACGGTAGAGCTGGTCCGTGTAGTCGCCCATCCGTCGGTGGGCCTCCTGCGCCATGGCGTTGCCCTGGCACTCCTCCTTCCACGCGCGCTTGTGTCCCAGGTGCGCGTCCACGACCCCCGAGGCTTCCAGGAGGCCCTTCTTCAGCCTGCCCACATCATCCTCTGCCTCCGCATTCAGCGCGTCGAGCCACTTCTGGACCCCGTCCTGCGCCTCTGCGCCCTTCACCATGACCTCTTTCTTCTCCAGGATGGGCCCCAGGCCTCCCAGCATATGGGTGCGCATGGTCTCGAATTTGAGGACACCATAGGCCCGCGCCATACGCTTCAGCGATTTCTTGGAGAGGCCGAGCCGCAGCAGGGGCTCGATATCCGCGACCTCCTCCACAGTCTTGGCGTTGGCCAGCTGGTGCTCCTGGCCCTCAACGTTGTTGTCGAGCGGGGGGTCGCCATCATCGCCACGGGTAGGGTCTGCGGCGCCAGGTCCATCCTCGAGGGGTGGAGGCGGCGCGCGGGGCGGCCCCGGCACCGCCTCCACCGCCGTCGGGCGACCGACCTCCTCCGCCGCCGTTTCCGTGGCTGGAGGGGGCGCCCGCGCTCTCGGGATCGATGCCCACCCCGACGCCTTCCGTCGCCCTCCGCAGGGCTAGCAAGCCGTCGTCGGAGAGCGCGAACCCCACAAGCACGTCCTTGCCCTCCTTGATGCGGTCGAAGCTCGCGCGGAACTTCGCCACTCGCTTGGCGGCGTGGTCGATGGAGCCAGCACCCTTGTTCTGGCGCGCTCCCACGTCACGGCCTCGTGCTCGGTGATGTCCTGCGCCGCCGCCACGCAGTGCGAGCACGCGTGCAGCTTGTATTGGCCTTGAGCTCCCTTTCGCAGCTTGGGGCACTGTGGGTTGTGCCTGAAGCCCTGGTGTAGCGGCGCATTTCACCGCAGTTGAGCTCGTCCACGTACTCCACCATCATGATCTTCCAGTCATCCAGCGCTGCGCACGCCCGACACCAGCCCAGGCGCTGCGGCGGGACCCAGTGCGCACCCATGCAGTGGACGTAGCCCGCCTCGACGTAGTCCACGTCCGCCACCATCTCAGCGTCCTCGAGCTCGGCAGCCGTGCCGCCGCTCGGTGGGGGGGCTTTGCCGTAGGCAGCCTTGTTGCTGCGACGGCGGTGAAGTTTGCCGCCGTGCCCGCTGAGGGCGCCCGTGGTCGCTGCGCTCGGCGCCTCACTGGCTGTCTCATCGTCCATGGAGCGGCCGCCGTCGGCGTCGCTGCGCGCGCCTCGCCCACCGTGGCCGCTCGCAGCCTGTTCTCGCAGCTGGAGGTCGTGGAGCGCGAGGGTGATCGCGTCCAACCCGCGGCGCTGCTCCGCGGTGAAGTTGGAGTAGGTGGCCGCCGCTGCCAGGGCCGCCTTCGTCGCTGGCACCACCGCCGACGTGGGCATCGCCGAGGGCTCAGCAGGCGCCTCGGCAGTCGCCGTGGGGCCTCCGTCCGAGGCACCTTCAGAGGCAGCGGCGCTGGGGGCGGCCCCCGTACCGCTGCCTCCGTCGGCACCCTCGGCAGGCGTCGCCGATTCCGTAGGCAGTGTCGGCGCCGGCCGAAAGGCCGCCGCCTCCGACGCCACGTCGAACCCCTCGTCCGAGACGTCGCTGCTGTCCGACACGCTCACCTGCTGGCCAGAGCGCGGCGCAGGCCCCGTTTTGGGAGTGGGCGCGTCGGCCGCGGTCGAGCCGCCGGCCTTCGCGCGCGCCTCGGCCTTCGCCTTAGCCTTCGCCGCCGGCGCCTCGCGGAGAGGCGCCGCATCATGACTGGGCGAGTCGGCAGGCGTCACTGCAGGCCACGGCGTCGGCTCGGGCTTCGAGAACTTGGGCGCCATCACTTGGTCGGAAGGATGGCACGGGGGGCGCAGCTCAAGAGATCGTGCGAAGCGAAACCCGAAGAGCCAAACAGCTGCCGAGGGAGGGAGGGAAGGGAGAGAGGCTGTACACCGAACCAAAATGGGGCGGCCGACTGCTAAGGCGGAGCGAAGATGAAACATGTGAGCTAGAGGTTGAAACCAGCGGCTCCAGGTGAGCGGAGGCCGATCCTTGAGCAGGCTGAAAACGGCCTGACCCCCGTTCGGGGCCCTGGGCGGGCAGGAGAGGGGAAAGGGGGGCGAGGAAACCACGTCGCGGGCGAGCGACAAAGCGGACGGCGGGCCGCCGACGGTCCCAGGACCCGCGGGGCGACCCCGATCTTGAACGCCTCTTGACGCCTCTTTTGCAGGTGGCCTCGGGCTGATGCTGCTGGCGGAACGATGGCCCATCACGGACGGGTTGAGAGAGCAGCTCAAGACTACGAGCACAACGAAGGTGGCATGGCGGGAGCACAACGCGCACAAGGCTGGGTAACTGCACAACGCAGCGTGCAAGGCAGACATGACAAAGCAAGAGCGCATCATGCACACTATGAGGGAACTAGACAGTACAGTACACACCGCTGACGCGACCACGGCTTTACAACTGATCAGGGCAGCAGGTAGGCAAGGGGGGGGGGAGGACCAGGGAGCACACACGTGTGGGAGGGAGCCACATCTAGTCAAGACCGGACACTCGGGGCGACCCCGGCGCCCAGCCCGACTACGTCTTCCGTCGCCAGGGCGACCTGCTCAGCGATTTGGCCTTGCAGGGCGTTGGCCACTGCCGAGCGCAGGGACGAGCGCGCTGCGGGCCGTTCGGCCTCGGGCAATTCCCCTACGGCACGGCGCAGCCACGTCTCCGCCTCTGCGCCCCAGCGGCCATTGACATCGAGAACAAAGGGCACCAGGCCAGAAAATTGGTATCTACGGTGCTTCACTTTTTCTCTGCGCTGCAGGGATGCCTGATGCGGCCGCCCCGTCTGGGCCACGGCCACTTCGCCCACCAAGCTGATGTCGAGACGCACCCGGCCATGGAGGCCTCGATGGTAGACGACGTCCAGTGTGGCCGCGCCCTGTTCTTCCGCGCGCCACTCTGGGATGACCTGCTCCACTAGGGCGCGATGGCCCACCCCGCGCAACCAGAGCGCCACAGCATCTCGAATGGCGTTGTGGCGGCGCACCGGGCCACCTCCCCGGGGGCAGTTGAGCGCATGAACGCCGCGGATGTCCACCGTGCGGCCGCGCGCCGGGCGGGCCTGCGCCGCCGCGCGAGTGGGCGCCGCCGGCCTGTTCTGGCACGTGCATTCGGACTGCAGCAGCGGCAAATGCATGCGCCTCTTGGCCGCAATGCAGAACGCGTGGTCGGCGAGGGGCGAAGACCCCTCGAAGTTATCCAACCAGGCGCCCGCTGAGCTGCCCGAGGCGCTATGCACCGCCGCCGCCGCCGTCGCCGGCAGCGCGGCCAAGAACGTCTTGGTGGCGTGGTCCCGTGCATGCTGGGTGTACGTCTTCTGATCCTTGCCCCGCCGCCTTTCCAGGAGGCCCTGCCAACGATCGCCCCGGGGGCGACGGCCTCCTGCCAACCGTCCCTGCTCCTCGTCCGCCGCCGAGAGGGCGCGGCCCAGGCCCGGCCACCGCCGAAAGAAGCCAATCGTTGTCGTCTCGCGGAGCTCCCGGGCAGCCGCGTGGATCCCGGCTTCCCAGGACGCCAGGAGGGCAGCGGGGCCGCGCTGTTCGGCACTGCCACAGCCCAAACCTCCGTCGCTGACCTTCATGGAGATCTGCTCTCGGGGGGCGGCCGTGACCCCCAGAAGGGCGTTGACGAAGACGACCACTCCGTCATCCACCCGGCGGCCCCACGCCGCCGTGGGCGGGGGCGCGCGCTGGATGTGGACGCAGGCGCCCCTCGACCAGATCCGCATCAGCTGGAAGGCGTCAAAGGCAGACAGCCCGTGCGTGCGGAGCGTCAGGATCTCCCGGAAGTAGCGGTCCTGCTTCTGGAGGAAGGCCTCGCCGCAGGGGAGTGGCATGGCGGCGCCCGGGGCGGCCCCGGCACCGCCAGCCGGCGCGAGGCCGCCCTCGTCGAGGTCCTCCGGGACGGCAAAGTCCGTGAGCGGGACGCCCCGCCAGTCAGCATCCACGTCGTGGTTTGTGTAAGCCAGGGTAGACCCCACCGCCTTGAGCTTCTGGACGCGGCACTGGGCGTACTCCGCGAACTCCGGCGGCAGGACAGCGTGAGGATCCGGGGGCCAGATCTGGGTTTTGGACATCTTCAGCTTCATCCCATGGGTTTCGATGCGGGCTCGCCAGGCATCCAGGCCGCGGGACACAGCAGCCGCGGTGCCCACGAAGTACGTGTCGTCCAAGAACGCCAGGGAATCCCCCTCGACGTCCACCGCGCGCACGGCCATGCGACCGATGCTGAGGACATCCGCGGTGCCGACCGTGTAGAAGCCAGGGCTCATCGGGCAGCCCTGGTCGAGGCCGCGGATCTGGTCGACCAGCTGGGCAGGTTGGGACCCACCACCACCCGCGTGGCGTGTGCGAGCAGGGGGCCAGGCCTCCGCCAGCGGCGCCAGGGCCGCCAGGGCGGGCACCTTGGAGCGCACGGCCTCCTTCACGAGATCACGGGGGATGTTGCTGAACGCATCCCCGAGGTCCACCGCCACCACCCACTTGCCAGGGCTCGAGTTGGCCATCGTGCAGAGGCGTCGGTGGAGGGCACCGCATCCGTCCTTAGCCAGGCCGAACTGTTGGCCCCCCACCGCCGCCCGCATGTCCTTGTGATGGACCTTGGCCGCGCTGCGGCCCACCATGCGGCGGGTGACATTCCCACAGCCCAGGACTCGCACGTCCCCAGGGATGGCCTTGGGGATGCCTGCGAGGCGCGCCGCGGTCAGGGCGGCTAGAGCTTCGGGAGGAAGGTCGCCGATGGCCAGGCGCGCCAGCGTGTTGGCAACCGCCTCCGCTCTGTCTTCGTCGTGCTTGAGCGGGGTCCAGTGCTCGTAGCGTCCGCCTCCAGGTCCCGCGCCGCCACGGCGGGGGAAGCGACCAAACTGGCGCTCGAGGTGGTTGGCCACGCGGCGGTGTAGCTCTGCCGCGCCGTGGAGCTCGTGAGGGGGCGTGGCTGGCGGCATCGCCACGTCGGCCCCCGCCGCGGGGGGTCCCCCCCCTGGCCCATGCGGGGCGGCCCCAGTGCCAGGGGGAAGACCCCATTCGCCTGGGCGAGGCGCCGCAGGCTGCTGGGTGGTGCTAAACTTCCTAACCGCCGCCGCTGCATCCGCCATGTCACCTTGGGGCCACACTGTCGCTGCCGCCCGAGACAGTTCGCCCGCTCGCGCGAGCTCGGTGACACGGCGAACGCGGGCCGCGACGTGGTCTTCGCGGCCCTTCGCGGTGACCGAGGTGCGCGTCTGGTCCTCCATGGAGAGCCAGGCGACATCCCATTGGCCGTCCTGGATCCACTGCAAACGCTCCTGAGGACGTTCTCGTCGCGTCGTCGGGGTCGGGGTCGCGTTCTCGCTGAACAGCAGCCCATCCAGCGTTAAGAACACCTTCCACAACCGCGTCAGCGTGCGCGATGCCAGGTCGTCGCTGCCCTGGCGGGCCTGCTCGATCGCTAGGCGCAGCCGCACCTTCACGCGGCTAACGGCGGCGGCCATGCTGTCAGGGATCATGGCCGTGGTGGGCGCGCCCTGTAGCAGGATGCGGTCCCACCCGATGGTGCCCCACCAATCCAGGCTGACAAACCCAATCTCGTGGTGCGCATCCTCGTCAGCCACCTGATCGCCCAGGTAGTCGTCGTAGACGCCTGCTTCGAGCCCCCCGTCGTCGTCCACGGCGGCTGGGGGATGTCCGCGGGAGACGGCGCCGCTGCCTCAGCTGCCACGGGGGGAGCCCCACGGGAGCCTGGGCCGTGCGCCCCTGGCGCGGCGGCGGCAGGGAGCCTCGGGGCGACCCCAGCACTCCCTGCCGCGCCGTCTCCCTGGGAGGGAGGAGTGGGCACCTGGCTTTGGACCGTCTCCAGCAGGGGCAAGATGGGACCGCCTCGGGCCTCCAGAGCAGCTGTGAGGCGTTCCCTGTCGCCCTCGGGGAGCTGCGTGTAGCCCTCCATCGCCGTCGCTGGTGGCAAGGGGCCATCCACGCAGGTCATGTGGAACCACTTCTTGCCCGCGTGCGCCTGGGAGCCCACGGGGCGCGTCACGGCGCCTGCCACGCGCCATTCGCCCGCCTCGAAGCCTCCCCTGCAGCGGGTGCAGTGGGCTTGCTTGCCGCGGGTCGCCTGGGCGCTGACGCACCAGCGAGTGATACGTCCTCCCGTCATGCGGCGCCGTCGCTGCGCCGGCTGGCCTTCACTGCCCCGCATGTGAACGTCGATGCCGCCGTCCACTGGGACTTCTGAAGCATTTGCATCGGCCGATGCGCGTGCGGCAGCGGAGGCGCACGGGGCGGCCCCGGCACCTCCGCTGTCCACTGCGGCTGCCAGCGCCCCGCCTTCACCTCGGGCCGCCGCGTCGTTACTCCCAGCCACTCGAGCCCCTGCACCTGCGTCCGCAGCGCCGCCAGCGGCCGCCGCCATCCCGGGACCTCCCTTCAGGGCAAGGAAGAGTGTGCGTAACGGTAAGGGCACGAGAAAAGGAAGGGTGGCTGCCACCCGCGGTTTGAGGGCAGCAGTAGCCCCCCCGCCCACAGGCTCCCCAGAGCCTTGGGGGGACTACGACGACTACTACTACTACTACTAGTACTACTACCACTGCTGCTACTACTACTACTACTACTACTACTACTACTACTACTACTACTACTACTACTACTACTATTACTACTACTACGACTGCTGCTACTACGACTACTGCTACTACTACTACTACTACTACTACTAGTACTACTACTACTACTACAACTACTACTACTACTACTACCACTACTACTAACCACTACTACTACTACTACTACTACTACTACTACTACTACTACTACTACTACTACTACTACTACTACTACTACTACTACTAACTACTGGTACTAGTACTAGTACTAGTACTACGAGGGTTACATCTACTTCCAGTATAGCTGCCACTACGAGAGTGACTACCACGACGATTATAATCTACCGCTTTGACTATCAGGTAACATACAAACAACATATTTATACGTTCGAGTAGCCATTCCTGCGCCAGTGAGCAACATAATTGGAATTACTGATCCCACCACTTCAGTCATACTACTTCTGTTAATCTTCGTATTATTGTGTCGTGCAGCTACGAATGCGACTTGTACTATTCTACAGGCCTTGCGTACCCCCGTAAACCCATCTAGAACAAGTGCCCAGACGAGTTGCCCTGACCAGGGATGTGGGGGAGCATGCAGTGGAATACATGTATGGGTGTGACTTCGCACCCCAAGACGGGGAAGATGGCGGAGGACTCGGAGGAGCAGGACAGATGGAGGAGGAAGGGCGAGGAAGAACGTGTCGTCCAAGAACGCCAGGCAATCCCCCTCGACGTCCACCGCGCGCACGGCCATGCGACCGATGCTGAGGACATCCGCGGTGCCGACCGCGTAGAAGCCAGGGCTCATCGGGCAGCCCTGGTCGAGGCCGCGGATCTGGTCGACCAGCTGGGCAGGTTGGGACCCACCACCCGCCGCGTGGCGTGTGCGAGCAGGGGGCCAGGCCTCCGCCAGCGGCGCCGGGGCCGCCAGGGCGGGCACCTTGGAGCGCACGGCCTCCTTCACGAGGTCACGCGGGATGTTGCTGAACGCGTCCCCGAGGTCCACCGCCACCACCCACTTGCCAGGGCTCGAGTTGGCCATCGTGCAGAGGCGTCGGTGGAGGGCACCGCATCCGTCCTTAGCCAGGCCGAACTGTTGGTCCCCCACCGCCGCCCGCATGTCCTTGCGATGGACCTTGGCCGCGCTGCGGCCCACCATGCGGCGGGTGACATTCCCACGGCCCAGGACTCGCACGTCCCCAGGGATGGCCTTGGGGATGCCTGCGAGGCGCGCCGCGGTCAGGGCGGCTAGAGCTTCGGGAGGAAGGTCGCCGATGGCCAGGCGCGCCAGCGTGTTGGCAACCGCCTCCGCTCCGTCTTCGTCGTGCTTGAGCGGGGCCCAGTGCTCGTAGCGTCCGCCTCCAGGTCCCGCACCGCCACGGCGGGGGAAGCGACCAAACTGGCGCTCGAGGTGGTTGGCCACGCGGCGGTGTAGCTCTGCCGCGCCGTGGAGCTCGTGAGGGGGCGTGGCTGGCGGCATCGCCACGTCGGCCCCCGCCGCGGGGGGTCCCCCCCCTGGCCCATGCGGGGCGGCCCCAGTGCCAGGGGGAAGACCCCATTCGCCTGGGCGAGGCGCCGCAGGCTGCTGGGTGGTGCTAAACTTCCTAACCACCGCCGCTGCATCCGCCATGTCACCTTGGGGCCACACTGTCGCTGCCGCCCGAGACAGTTCGCCCGCTCGCGCGAGCTCGGTGACACGGCGAACGCGGGCCGCGACGTGGTCTTCGCGGCCCTTCGTGGTGACCGAGGTGCGCGTCTGGTCCTCCATGGAGAGCCAGGCGACATCCCATTGGCCGTCCTGGATCCACTGCAAACGCTCCCGGAGACGTTCTCGTCGCGTCGTCGGGGTCGGGGTCGCGTTCTCGCTGAACAGCAGCCCATCCAGTGTTAAGAACACCTTCCACAACCGCGTCAGCGTGCGCGATGCCAGGTCGTCGCTGCCCTGGCGGGCCTGCTCGATCGCTAGGCGCAGCCGCACCTTCACGCGGCTAACGGCGGCGGCCATGCTGTCAGGGATCATGGCCGTGGTGGGCGCGCCCTGTAGCAGGATGCGGTCCCGCCCGATGGTGCCCCACCAATCCAGGCTGACAAACCCAATCTCGTGGTGCGCATCCTCGTCAGCCACCTGATCGCCCAGGTAGTCGTCGTAGACGCCTGCTTCGAGCCCCCCGTCGTCGTCCACGGCGGCTGGGGGATGTCCGCGGGAGACGGCGCCGCTGCCTCAGCTGCCACGGGGGGAGCCCCACGGGAGCCTGGGCCGTGCGCCCCTGGCGCGGCGGCGGCAGGGAGCCTCGGGGCGACCCCAGCGCTCCCTGCCGCGCCGTCTCCCTGGGAGGGAGGAGTGGGCATCTGGCTTTCGACCGTCTCCAGCAGGGGCAAGATGGGGCCGCCTCGGTCCTCCAGAGCAGCTGCGAGGCGTTCCCTGTCGCCCTCGGGGAGCTGCGTGTAGCCCTCCATCGCCGTCGCTGGTGGCAAGGGGCCATCCACGCAGGTCATGTGGAACCACTTCTTGCCCGCGTGCGCCTGGGAGCCCACGGGGCGCGTCACGGCGCCTGCCACGCGCCATTCGCCCGCCTCGAAGCCCCCCCTGCAGCGGGTGCAGTGGGCTTGCTTGCCGCGGGTCGCCTGGGCGCTGACGCACCAGCGAGCGATGCGTCCTCCCGTCATGCGGCGCCGTCGCTGCGCCGGCTGGCCTTCGCTGTCCCGCATGTGGACGTCGATGCCGCCGTCCACTGGGACTTCTGAAGCATTTGCATCGGCCGATGCGCGTGCGGCAGCGGAGGCGCACGGGGCGGCCCCGGCACCTCCGCTGTCCACTGCGGCTGCCAGCGCCCCGCCTTCACCTCGGGCCGCCGCGTCGTTACTCCCAGCCACTCGAGCCCCTGCACCTGCGTCCGCAGCGCCGCCAGCGGCCGCCGCCATCCCGGGACCTCCCTTCAGGGCGAGGAAGAGTGTGCGTAACGGTAAGGGCACGAGAGAGGAAGGGTGGCTGCCACCCGCGGTTTGAGGGCAGCAGTAGCCCCCCCGCCCACAGGCTCCCCAGGCCTTGGGGGGGGCTACTAGTACTACTACTGACTACTACTACTACTACTACTACTACTACTACTACTACTACTACTACTACTACTACTACGACTACTACTACTACTACTACTACTACTACTACTACTACTACTACTACTACTACTACTACTACTACTACTACTACTACTACTACTACTACTACTACTTACTACTACTACTACTACTACTACTACTACTACTACTACTACTACTACTACTACTACTACTACTACTACTACTACTACTACTACTACTACTACTACTACTACTACTACTACTACTACTACTACTACTACTACTACTACTACTACTACTACTACTACTACTACTACTACTACTACTACTACTACTACTACTACTACTACTACTACTACTACTACTACTACTACTACTACTACTACTACTACTACTACTTACTACTACTACGACGACGACGACGACGACGACGACGACGACGACGACGACGACGACGACGACGACGACGACGACGACGACGACGACGACGACGACGACGACGACGACGACGACGACGACGACGACGACGACTACTACTACTACTACTACTACTACTACGACTACTACTGGTACTGGTACTAGTACGAGTACTAGTACTACGAGGGTTACATCTACTTCCAGTATAGCTGCCACTACGAGAGTGACTACCACGACGATTATACTCTACCGCTTCGACTATCAGGTAACATACAAACAACATATTTATACGTTCGAGTAGCCATTCCTACGCCAGTGAGCAACATAATTGGAATTACTGATCCCACCACTTCAGTCATACTACTTCTGTTAATATTCGTATTATTGTGTCGTGCAGCTACGAATGCGACTTGTACTATTCTACAGGCCTTGCGTACCCCCGTAAACCCATCTAGAACAAGTGCCCAGACGAGTTGCCCTGACCAGGGATGTGGGGGAGCATGCAGTGGAATACATGTATGGGTGTGACGTCGTACCCCAAGACGGGGAAGATGGCGGAGGACTCGGAGGAGCAGGACAGATGGAGGAGGAAGGACGAGGAAGAGGCGGATGCGGAGGAGGAGGAGGAGGAGGAGGAGGAGGAGGAGGATAAGGAGGCCGAGGAACCAGTGGAGGAAGAGGAGGAGCAGGTAGAAGAGGAGGAGCAGAACGGCGAACCGAAAGGCCAGCGGCCTCATGAGGACTTTGGGAGTTTCTTCGGATGTCTTTCGCGACCTTTTTGGAGTCTCCATTGGGCATGTTGGATACGTTTCTTGTCAGTCCTGGGGGCCTCTTGGGGCGTCTTGGGTGCCTCTGGGGGGGGGGGGGGGGGGGGGGCGTTTTCTTTCGCTCGCTTTCTTTTCGCTTGTTTTTTTTCGCTCGCTCTTTTTTTCGCTAGAGTTTTTTGTTCGCTCAAGTTTGTTATCCCTTGATTTTTTCCGGTCGCTCTTTTTTCGCTCGAGTTGTTTTTCGCTCGGTTTCGTTTCGCTCGCTTTTCGTTCGCTCGTTTTTTTTTCTCGCTTGGTTTCGTTTCGCTCGGTCTTGTCTCGCTTGGTGTTCGCTCCGGCTGCGCAGGTGCAACCGAGCGAATTCAAACCGAGCAAATTAAAAGCCAACACGAAATTAAACCGAGCGTAGTTAAATCCGAGCGAATGAATGGCCGAACGAATGTAAACCCGAACGAGTTGAAACCGAGCGAATGTAAACCGAGCGAATGTAAACCGAGCGAGTTTTGACCGAGCGGAAATAAACCGAACGAGTTCACACCGAGGGAATTTACACCGAGCGAGTTTAAATCGAGCGAATTGAAACCCGAGCGAATCTCACTCCAGGCGAATTCAAATTCGATCGTACTGAAATCCCGGGTGGTAGGTGTTTTGGAAGGTTTGTTTCAAGGTTTGTTTGAAGGTGGTTGGACGGCTTGTTTGTTTTCAAGGTATTTGCCAGGTTGTTGCAAGGTTTTTGGAAGTATGTTTGTAGGTTTCTGGAAGGTGATTGGGAGGTGTTAAGATTGTTTTTACTCTGCAAAGAACCGAACACACAGGACGACGTCGAGGACAAACTACGACCATGACGGCGACGACGAGGAGGACAGCAGGCCGACTATGAACGTGGACGAGGAGACAGCGCCGACGCCGAGGACGACGCAAAGAAACGACGACGGCAACTACAACGCGTGGACGGAAACGAAGACGACGACCAATCGAACACAACGAGAACAACGAGTAAGGTGGACGACGAGGACTATGATGAGCGTCCTTGGGCGGGCCCTCTAAAAGTCCGTCCCCTGTGCCCGCTAGCCTCGGACACGACAGCGTTCTCTCCCTGAAGTGTCACCATGGGAGACCGGCGCGGCAGTTCGCGGAACCCCTCCGGAATTCTTCTTGAGGAAGGTTTTTTTGAAGGTTGTTTTAACGTGTTCTTCCGGGCTCCGGGAGAAGCAGGGAAAGGTCGAGGAAGTGTTTTTGGAAGATGTGTCTCAAAATGTTCCACAAAACACTTTCAAAAAAACTACAGAATATTTTCAATTATCCCGGCAAAGCAACCTAACAACGATGTGTAGAAGCATAGCTGGAAACATTGCCTGTGGTATTCATGTAAGAGTGCTGTTGTAGAATTCTGGTGTTCTCGCAGTCGCATTCGGATTCGCAGTGGCAGTCGCAGTGGCAACATCAGCGGCAGTCGCAGTGGCCCGGCCGCAGGCTGAGGAGCACCGCTGTTCAATGCAGCAGGCTGAGGAGCACCGCTGTTCAATGCAGCAGGGTCAAGAGCACCGCCGCCAGACCGAGAACTATCAGCATGTCCTGGCAGTAAGGTGTGCCGTAGGCGCTGCGCAGTTCCTTTGGGAGAAAATCTTCGAAAGCAGGGCTGTAGCCAAAAAGGCTACGGGGACGATGATGATGATGAAGATGATGAGTCTTGGAAGTCTGGGAAGTGGAAGAGCACGAAGTGGCGTACAGTTGGCTCCGGGCATTCAAAATGTGGCCCGGGAGTGGAGTTCTGGGAAGTCGAAGAGCACGAAGTGGCCTACAGTCGGCTCCGGGCAATCAAAATACGGCCCGGGAATGGTGATCTGGGAAATCCAAGGGCACGAAGTGGCCTACACCCGGCTCCGAGCATCCAAAACCCGGGAATGGAATTCTCGGAAGTCAAAGAGCACGAAGTGGCCTACAGTTGGCTCCGGGCAATCAAAATGTGGCCCGGGAATGGAGTTCCGGAAAATCCAAGGGCACGAAGTGGCCTACAGTTGGCTCCGAGCATCCAAAATGTTGCCCGGGAATGGAATTCTGGGAAGTCGAAGAGCACGAAGTGGCCTACAGTTGGTTCCGGGCATTCAAAATGTTGCCCGGGAATGGACTTCTGGGAAGTCGAAGAGCACGAAGTGGCCTACAGTCGGCTCCGGGCATTCAAAATGCGGCCCGGGAATGGTGATCTGTGAAATCCAAGGGCACGAAGTGGCTTACAGTCGGCTCCAAGCATCCAAAACCCGGGAATGGAATTCTCGGAAGTCAGAGAACACGAAGTGGCCTACAGTTGGCTCCGGGCAATCAAAATGTGGCCCGGGAATGGAGTTCCGGAAAATCCAAGGGCACGAGGTGGCCTACAGTTGGCTCCGAGCATCCAAAATGTGGCCCGGGAATGGAATTCTGGGATGTCGAAGAGCACGAAGTGGCCTACAGTTGGTTCCGGGCATTCAAAATGTGGCCCGGGAATGAAGTTCTGGGAAGTCGAAAAGCACGAAGTGGCCTACAGTTGGCTTCGGTCATTCAGAATGTGGCCCGGGAATGGAGTTCTGTGAGGTCGAAGAGCACGAAGTGTGTGACTGTTTCCAGCTCCCCGGATGCCGCCCGGACCCCCCTGTGGAGTCATCAGCTGCTCTCTTTTGACCCCACTAGAAACTTTTCAGTCTTCGCTGTTAGGTAAAAAGCTTTCCAAAGGTGTTCTCTTAGTTTTCGATGCATCTATCTCGCGTCGTTCACTATACATTACTGTTCCGCCCGCCCGACCCGTCCCGCTCGCCAGGGTCCGGCAGCCCGACTCGACCCGACACACCCGTTTGGGTCCGCCCGTTCGACGTGACCCGCGCGCGTTCGGGCACGCGCGAGCCAGCTCGCTTGCGCACCATACTTTAATGCTCCCGCCCGACCCGACCCGCTCTTTAGGGCCCGCCCGCCCGACCCGACCCGACCCGCCCGTTGCGGTCCGCCCGCCAGACCCGTCCCGCACGTTAGGGTAGACACGTGCCAACTCGATTCTACACTATACTTGAATGGTTCGCCCGCCCGACCCGTTTCGCCCGCAAGGGTTCGCCCGCCCGACCCGATCCGACCCGCCCGTTAATGTCCGCTCGCCCGACCCGGCCCGTTCGTTAGGGTACACGCGTGCCAATTCGATTGTGCACCATAGTTTAATGTCTCGGTCGCCCGACCCGACTCGCCCAGTAGGGTCCGCCCGCCCGACTCGACCTGACCCGCTCGTTAGGGTCCGCCCGCCCGACCCAACCCCCGCCTGTTAAGGTACACGCTTGCCAACTCGATTGTTTCGCCCGCCAGACCCGTCCCACCCGTGAGGGTCGGCTCGCCGGTACCACGCGTTAGTGGCGGGGGCCCTTCTAGGCCGTCGGGCGAACGGGCTTTCGGTCGAACGGGCTTTTGGGCGAGCGGGCTTCCGGGCGAACGGGCTCTGGGCGAAGGGTTTTTTGGGCGAACGGGCTTGGGGCGAACGGGTTTCTGGGCGAACGGGCTCCAGGCGAACGGGCTTCGGGCGAACGGGATCCAGGCGAGCGGGCCTTCGGACGAGCGGGCCTCCTGGCGAGCGGGTTTCCAGGCGAGCGGTCACTGGGCGAATGGGTTTCTTTCCGGGCGAACGGGCTTCTGGGCGAACGGGCTTCCGTGCGAACGGTCTCGTTTCTGAGGAGGATGTTTTTTCCCAACATTTTACGTGGGGTTATTGTTTTCTCCGGGCACCCCGTGCAGGAACAGGAACACGAACCCACCCACATCATCATCATCATCATCATCATCATCATCATCATCATCATCATCATCATCATCATCATCAGCATCAGCATCAGCATCAGCATCAGCATCAGCACCATCGTCATCATCATCATCATCGTCATCGTCATCGTCATCATCATCAGCAGCATAATCATCATCATCATCATCATCATCATCATCATCATCATCATTGTCATCGTCATCGTCATCATCACCATCACCATCATCATCACCATTATCATCATCAACCTGGGCTATCGCCGGAAAACTAAAAATGGTTTCCAGACGTCGCCGATCAACGATTCGGGCAGTTCGATGGGCGGCGTGTGTAGGGTTCGGACTTCGTCGAACACGATGCCTAACCCTACCCCCGCCTCCCATCAGTTCAGGATAATCGATGGTTGGTGGGGGTACCTATACGACCACCCTGCGGGTGATAAGGAGGTTGGGGGGGGTGGAGGGGCCGAGCAATCGCAACAGTGGTGATTGTTCTCCTGACGATGCCAGTGGAGATTTGTTTCTCGGAGGCCTGCTGAGGCTCCTCTCCCTCCCTTTGTCGGGTTGCACATGGTGCAAATGCAATTGATGAGAACTGCTGCGACAGCGACGGCGGCGGCGTCCTGTCGGCGTATCCCTTTTTATGTAGACGGACCAACTCCAGGGGCCCAGACGCACCAATTTTTCGATTCGCTTCCAGCCGCGGCGGCGAGCAGGGCCTCCGAGGGCCGGGAAACCTCGACCTAACCTCGGCGCCAATCTCACAACGGGACCGGGACCCCTCCCAGGGGCCCGCGCCGGCGTCCTGTCGGCGTATCTATTTTTATGTAGACGGCCCAATTCCAGGGGCCCAGACGCACCAGTTTTTCGACTCGCTTTTAGCCGCGGCGGCGAGCAGGGCCTCCGAGGGCGAGGAAACCTCTGCCAAACCTCGGAGCCAACCTCAAAACGGGACCGGCGCCCCTCCCAGCGTTCCGCGCCGGCGTCCTGTCGGCGTATTTCTTTTTATGTAGACAGACCGACTCCGGCGCGCTTGGAAAGCCCGTGCGCTGGCAAAGCCCGCGCACTGCAGCAAAGGCCGTGCCCCCTCACAGCACTACAGCAAAGCTCCTACCCTCTGGGAAAGCCCCTGCGCTGGCAAAGTTCGGCGCAGCCCGTGCCCGCTGGAACAGCTGCGCTGGCAAAGCCCGGCGCCGTCACGATTCGCGCGACAGATATACATGATGCAAATCATTGTTGCCCATGTGAACGACGGTGGCGTTTTCTGGGCCATGGGACGTGATTGCCCACTGCACCAGCGCCGCCGGTGGAGCAAAGGGGACGACAGTTATGCGGATGCCGAACTCCCAGGCGACCGACAGCACCACCAACTCGTCCGCGTACTCTTTAGTGGCCAGCTTCTGCACCCAGCGGGTGCACAGCGCTTCGGTGCGCACGGGGCCCCGGACATCCAGGCCAGCAAAGGCTGCGTAGATTGTGTTCTTCGTGTCGGCTCTGAGCAGCACGGCGGCTTCGCCGCCGCAGAACTGGGTCCGCAGAGCTTCCGCCACCACGCCCAAAGGCGAGCGACGCGCGCCAGCGTCGACACACCGCTGCGCACCTTGTGCTGTCAGTTGGCCTGCCGCTCGATGTGCTGGAGCGTTGCCTGGGAAGGCCTGGGCGAGAACGTCGGGCCCGCGTTCGGCGAGGCCTGCTGCCGGGCATAGCCAGAAGCACGCGCCCGAGGTTCGGCCCGCATACTGCCCCAGGTCCCGCACGTGCGCGTCGAACTGCAGCTCGCTGCGCATGCGCTGCGAGCACTGCGTTGATACTTCGCCACCCCCCAAAACTTCGCAGTCCAGAGCCCGGACCGTCTTGGCAGAATGGCGGCGGAACCGTTCGAGTGCGTCGTACTTTGTGCGCTGCGCGTCCAGGCCGTTGAGCAGAAGCACCAGCGCTTGCCGGAACTGGAACGACGTCTGCTCTAACGCACGGGCGATGTCAACCTCGTTGAAGCCCATGTCGATCATCGTCGTCGCCGCAGAGGTCTCAACCGCGGCATCCGCCACCGAAGCCGCGG
Source organism: Prorocentrum cordatum (assembly GCA_963575745.1). Classification (NCBI taxonomy): domain Eukaryota; class Dinophyceae; order Prorocentrales; family Prorocentraceae; genus Prorocentrum; species Prorocentrum cordatum. The sequence continues at coordinate 102,538 of CAUYUJ010019219.1, read as the reverse complement.
GTCCCTGAGTGCCCGTCTGTGTCGACGAGGTCTTCCCGCCAGAGCCGCTCTTCCCGCGGACTGGCAAAGCCTGGCCCGGCCTCTTCTTTTGTTTCTGTGCGCGGAACGAGGCCGCGATACTCCGCAGGCCGGTGGCCTTGGGGCCCGACTGCTCCTCGCAGTACCGGGAGACGCTGTCGCTGATAGGCGCGACGCCCACCGCGGACAGCGTTGCCCGCAGATCTGCCAGCTCAGCACCATCAGGTTCGCGCCCTTCCTTCCCAGACATCAGACAGCCCTAAAAAAACCAATGCCGCCCAGAACGTCATGGTTTTTAACCAAGACAAAGCAGAAAAACCAAGACATTGCAAAAAAACCGAGACAACTGTAGTTCTGGTGAACTAGCGTGTCTGTTGTCGTTGGTTCGTTGTGAATATGTTGTGTGTATGTAGACAGCTTTTCTACTATATGTAAGCGTTGCCAACAACAGACTGTTGTTGCAACCGCGTGCATTGTGAGCTAGGAACTGTGTCGTTGGGCGTTGGTAGTAACGCCTCTGCGTCTCAAGGGTACCGGAGCACAGGCGGAAGCCTAGAGGATAGTTTGGCGAGTCAGGGCTGGGGGACAGTGCGGACAGAGAATCCACCAGATACGTAAACACGCGGGATGACGATGATTGTTTAGGCAAGGCAAACAGTTCTGGATCATCGAAAAAATGCACGCGCGTACGCGACATATGCGTTGCAACAACAACGCAATCTCTTCTCATCCTGGGATGGAAGCTTCGCCCCGAAGGGCGGTGCCCCGAAGGGCGACCGCATGTAGAAAAATATGGGCCAGGAGCGACGAGTCTTAAGGTCTTTACTGTTTTCAAGTGTTCCTGGCTCTCGCTCCCTCTCTCTCGTTCTTTCTCTCTCTTTTTTTTCTCTCTCTCTCTCTCTCTCTCTCTCTCTTTTCTATCTCTCTCTCTCTCTCTCTCTTCAGTTTTGCACTGTAGCACGCAAGTGTGTAGGGCACCGCTCTCGGACGGGAACGTGCAGGAGCACCGTTCTCGGAAATGTCAAAGGCCTGCAGCCGGCGCCGCCAGGGGCCCGAGGCCTGAGAAGAAACGCGACCCCAAATCAGCAGGGCGGTCACGGTGGTGAAACATAAGGGTGGTGAAACAAACATCATATTTGTATTTATACACATGAATACAACTTGTATGCGTACGTACATGTTAAAGTGTATGGAATATATGTGTATACGTATATGTATGGCAGTGTGTTTGTGTTCATGTATGTGTTGGCGTTGTTATTTACGGTGCTACATTATTATCACACGGTTCCGTATCCATTTTCCAATTATCCTTGCAATCGTTGCCAGGGAAACACTTGCAAAGCGGAAGTCGAGCAGAAGGGTTGGCGGCGGTGGTCTTCCCCGCCACCGAAAAACACACAATAACGCAATCTGTGTCCACCTCTATTCGCCAAGTATGTTCGGATCCTTCTCCGTAGTCATCGGGAAATTCGACATGGAATTGTCGAATGCGGTGCCGTGCGCGCAACAAAACAAACAACGCAATTTCTATTCATCACCTCCCCTACTTGTCCTCCTTCTGCCTTGAATTCCTCCCTTTTCCCTCCCTGATTTTCCCAATATCACCCTCAGGAAGGACGGAAATGCATAACGCGCGGTGGCGACGCTGTAAGTATTCCCAGACATTGGGCGTCTCGAAAAAATTGAGACAGAGGTGTTACATAGTTTTTGGCCTCTCGGGGCCCTCGCTGGGCGTCGGGACCGTCAAACAACCACTCGGGATGAAAAACTAGTCCCAGGGAAGTGGTCGGGAGGTCGGGGGCCCGCGTCTCGAAAAAATTGAGACGTCGGATGTCTGGGTTTCCAATATGCTCACCGCGTGCTTGGTGATGCAGCCACGTGGGCTGCATGCGCACCTGACGCAAAACAACAATCACGCAATCTCTGCTCCTCTTCGGAACGTTAAGTTGGCTAGAGAAAGCAGCAGTTGACTGGAAACAAATAGGCGCCCGTTCCGGCGGGGCCAGCCGACAACGCAATCTCTTATCACTACCCCGTCTGAATACTATGCCCCTGTCCCTTTCCCCCAGGGGACCAAAACAGCGACCACGCATGGAAATTGTTGATGAAATCGTTCAAGCGCACCGTAGTGGCGATCCCAGCAATCTTTGCCAGGGCAGCAACAACACAATAGTTGCGAGTGAAACGCTGTGAAACGGTACATATAAAAGTGCTCTCCATGGAGTCCGTGAGCCCGCGATGGGCGCCGCCTGGGCCAGGAGGCCATAGGCCCCCTGTGCCCTCCACACATCAGGCGTCTCGATCTTTCGAATTGTTATTTGACGGTCCCGAGGGCATGCACGTGAAATCCCACACCAACAAAAATCAGACAATCATGAAATATTGTCGTCTCGATTTTTTCGAGACACCCGGTGTGTGGGACGAGCAACAAACAACGCAATGTATTCTCATCCAATTTCCCTTCACAGTCCTTCACTCCTTTCTCCGCTACACACCCTCACCCCTTCTAAACTCGGATTGGGCGATGGGCTTCAACCGTTCACCGTTGCGCAGCGGCCTGCGCATGCGTTGCAGCCACTTCGGTGCCAGAGCAGCGAACAACGCAACGTCTTCTCATCTATTGTCCCCCGTTTCCCTCCTCCTCTCCCACATCCCGCTTCCCTCCTCCTCCCTCCTCCTCCTCTTCTCATCTAACTCGTAGAAGCAACAAGTAAAATCGATGGCCACGCAGCGCAGCTGCCTCACCGCAGGGGCCGCCTGGAAACCGCTCGGGCACTCCAGACCGACAGAGCAAAAACAAATAACAACGCAATCTCGTCTCCCATCTTTTTTCTCATCCGTAGAAATCTGCAGCGCTCAGAATTCGCTCATGCTGGCCTCAAGCACCTGGCTGCCCCGCAGCCGGCGCCCGACGAACAACAAATCAACGCAATCTCCGCTCATCCATTGTGGGCCACATTTACCTTCCCCTGCCCCCAGGAATGTGAACAACAGCGCAATGTCTTCTCACCGCCAGGAAATACCATGCCAGGGCAATGCTCACGTCGCAAATGGCACGCGCGCCCCTCGAGGGTGGCCAGCAGCAGCCAACCCGTCGACCATCCAGGTCGTGGGGGTGGAAGAGGTGGTGGGGGGGGTGGGAGAGGTGGATCGAATGGGGGTGCTGGAGGGGACGAGGTAGAGGAGGAGTCGGCAAAACAAGCAATCTCTTCTGACAAGCAGCGCAATCTCTTATTCAACTGTTTTTTTTGTGTTGGTGTTGTGTTTCGTTTTGCACATAAGCATTGTTGTTTGTTTGATGTGCCTCTGTATTGCACATATCGCCATTAGTTTGTGTGTGTGTGTGTGATTGGCAGTCAAGTAGCCCCGCTGTTGTTGCAAACCCCTTTCCTTGTTGAGCACATGCGGTGCACAGTAATTTTCTTTTTGTCACGAACAGGAGGTGACGCGGCAAGGGAGCAGATTTGAAGAGCCCGCACGCGACGCAAACATTACACGCGTACACGTGCTCAAGATCTTCCCCACCAGAGGCGCACTGCGATCAGCGCGCCTCGGGCAAGATCTTTTGCAACAGTGTAACGTAGAATGTTGGTCCCGCGTGCACGCTTTTCGCAGCTGTCCCCATGACTCGGTTCTCCTGCTCGTCCGCATATGTCCAATAAAAAAGGGGGTTGCCCTGGGTACTTGCTCTTTTGGCAAGGTCCCAGGCCACGTGAAACTTATACGTTTCGTGGCCGCCCCACGCTTTCCACTCGCGCAGAGCTGTCACGATGTGGTTCTGGAGCTGTGAGAGAGCAACTGGCGGCATTATGCGGGGCGACCGTTTCATGACGACTTCCATATCCACGAGCGCCGAAACTGCGCGGCGAAGGTGCCTATGGCCTGCGCCGAGAAAGCGCCAATTCTCACCCGCTAAAATCCGAATGAAAGGCATCAGTCTCCGCGTTTGTGCAGCTTTCGCCTTCAGGCGGGGGCACACGCCGCCAGCATTTAGCTGGTTGTACTTTAAACGGTCGATTATTGAATGCTTGCCGCGCGGCATACGGCGCATTCTATAATGCGCCTTGAGGCGCCTGCGCAAATGAACCATGTTATCGACCCGCCGCCGCTCCACAGTGGGTGATGGGGGCCCCCAAGCACGCTTTTTGACGATAGTGGGAATTGAGATCGAGGGCAGACAACGTCGGATGAGGAGGAATGACCAGAGGATCTCAGAAGTGAGAGGAGCAGGTAGGTTGCGAACTCGGCATGCGTGCGGGCCCCCGTTCTTCAGCAGATTGCGCAAAATTTGCGTCAATTAGTTTTAGCATGACCTCACCAGCAACATATTGGCTGATGCCGAGGTCGAACACGTGCATACAATCGAGGTGAAGACACTCGACACTAAACCCTCTGATGGTGAACAGCGGGCTCCAGAATTTAATGTTGGAAGTGTTTGCAGCGTTGAAAAACGTGAGCCAGCCTGGCATATCCACGCCAAGGGACCCACCTGTGCCCACGAGGGCGTGCCAATCAAGTAGGTTTTCGTCGCAAATGACGATCCACCCCACGGGCAGATGAAGTTCTGGAAACGGCTTTACCAGCGCAAAACCACCATATTTGCGCGAAAGTTCCATGCACCTTAGAAGCCTGCGCAGCTGGGCACGACTTTGCACGTACCTTTTGGTCACGCACGCCCCGAGGTCATCATTAAAATCGCTACGCTGGCGGGGGCGCCAGGGGCAGAGGGCCAACGTGCGGGCAAAATTAAACATATCAGCGCGGGATGCGTTGCAACAAAAACATGGGCGCTGAACGCGCGTCCAATTTGTAAAACCGAAACAAGAAACATATTCTAACAAGTCTGCGCGATACTCCACGAGAGCGCCATATTTCCCGAAGGGGAGGCCGCGGTGGAGCTCGCGAAGCTCTTGGGAAAAAGGCTTTTGGTTGTGGTCCAGAGACGGAAACGTGCCAGCGGCGAGCGCCGAGAATGACCAGGCGATCACCTTTTGTATTACTTGCATCGTGCACCACCCTTTGCACGAGCATTGGCAAAGGTCAGATTTTTTAACAGTGCAAATCAAATGTCGTTTTCTGTTGGGATCCACAGCCGAACTCCAATACCAGCAAATAAATGAATCTGTTTTCGAGAACGGAACTCCGTCTGAGTATAGCGTGAGAGGAACGGTGTCTGCGTGTCCTCTTTCTAAAACAACAGGGTGCGAAGCATACGTCCCAGGTAAATCATTAATATCAACAGTGTTGAAATCTGCAGGACGTTGCTCCAGCAGCTCGAAAAACCTCTCGTGTGGTAAGCTAATGGGGAAATCATTGTTCAAGTATCTCGATTCCGTATGTTTGCTCCACATGGGAACGGCACACGTGTAAAATGATGCAGCACGTCTCTCACCCAGTGCATGCCTAATGTGCTCAGCATAATGCCCACGACCCGGAGCGCGGGCTAAGTCTTCAAGGCCAGTGCCCCCTGCAAAACCGCTGGGGTGTTCGCATCTTCCAAATGCAAGGGGAGGGGTGAAAAGGAAGTGTGCAGGGGAGAGGGGGGATGAGTGGAGGACAGCGATGAGGGAAGAGACAGGGAGAACATAAAGAGATAGAGAGAGAGAGAGAGAGAGAGAGAGAGAGAGAGAGAGAGAGAGAGAGAGAGAGAGAGAAAAAACAAAAAAAAGAGGGAGGTGGGGGATGGAAGATGCTATACTCCACGGGGCTGGCCTGCATGAGTGACGTGGTGTGCTAGAATGCACGCGTCAGTGGCCGTCCAGAGGCCACGGCGGTACCTGTCCACCACGTACTCTCGGAGGCCAGATCCGTTGCTTCGGCGGTTCAAACACAGGGCCCTGACAGACGGGATCTAGACGGGATTTAAAACGTCATTCGAGGGGAAGGTCACCTTACCGCCCCTTCCTACAAACAGGTTTACATGTGTATACGCACACGTATGTATAGATGTATGTACATACATTTGTACATACATACATATATATACATTGCATGTATACGTATATACATATATGTGTATACAGACATACATACACACATACATACATACACTCGTATACAAACCACATCCCTCGGACCAGGGCCCTGCGGTTCAACCGCCGACGCGCCCTGGCCTGCAGCACCAGGATCGCCACCCCCACAGCCTCCAGCGCCCACACCAGGAGCGCGACGCGCACCGCCTCCAGCGCCCACAGCAGGGCTGCCTCCAGCGCCCACACCAGGAGCGCGACCCGCACTGCCTCCAGCGCCCGCGCGACCCCCTCCACCTCCAGCGTCGGTGGAGAGCAGGGCTGCAGCGGCGCGGGCTGACATGTGTGAACAACCACAACGTATCGTTTGAAACCGAAACGCTTACGGACAAACCCAGTGAAACCGAACGCTTGAAGTGGACAACCACAACGTATTGTTTGAAACCGAACGCTTCAAGTGAACAGCCACAACTTATTGCTTGAAACCATGGTATCCTATCAGTTCTAGCGTCGATGGCCCCAGGATGCGCGCAGTGACGATGCAAGTTCCTTGAACTCCCCTAGCTGGAACTTGTCCCCACCTGGTCAGCAAAAGCAAGGATGCACAGGTACGCATTGGAACAGCACACATCTTCAAGATGCAGCATGATTGCATTTGATGATGGATGTGGCGAGGTGTTCAATGATGTCTCTCCCCCCTCCTCCATGCGAGGTATAGAGGCCCCCAGCTCCCAGGGAGGTGTCACCAAACGTTGTTGACCCTGGGACCCCTCTCAAAAACAGAATTGGCTCCTCCACTCCACGCCTCCATAATATGATGTGCGTATGTCCACTGGCATCCCTTCTCGCCCCTCGTTAGTAGAACTGGGGATGGGTGATCAGCAACACTTGGAGTGCCCGCGCGAGCGTATTCGGGACGACCCACGTAGCACCATTAACGAACTCAGTGCAGAGCATTCTGCAAGGATGCCTGCACCAGTACGGGAGGTGAAGGAAGGAGCGTCAGGGAGTCGGGCGGGAATGGTTGGATGGGGATCGGGCGGGCGAGATGATGCTCCACCAGCTGAGTGCCACGCCCTCCTCAGACAATCAAGCTGGGAGGGTACTTGCAACCAGGGCGTGTAAACACTACGCGTGGAGGTACACTAAACTTGGAAGGAAGAGAATGATGATGATGATGATGATGATGATGATGATGATGATGATGTTGATGATGATGATGATGATGATGATGATGAGGAGGAGGAGGAGGAGGAGGAGGAGGAGGAGGAGGAAGAAGAGGGGGGTAATGTGGCGGAGGAAGACGACTGAAGAAGGGTATGCGGAGGAGACGTGCAATTCTCGAGAACGCGTCGCTTATTTCGAGCGATGCACGGCGAGCCCCTCCTCGCCTTGCTCGAGCTGTAACGTCGCGCACGTCGCGCGCCAGCAAACTAGGACCGATCGGTCCGAAACGTCGGCCTTCGCATGGCCTCGGCCGAACGAGGAAGGGCACCAGGGTCAGAGACGGCCTCGGGCTCTGGGCATGGCCTCGGGCCCCCAAACGAAGAAAAGGTTCCAGGGTCAGAGACGGGCCCGCGCATATGGGGGGGTACCCCCCATCCGCGGGCCCGTCTCTGACTGGGACAAGGGGCGTTGAAATGTTTAGGCGCCCACCCTTCAGAATGGCCGAGAAACATGGCCGATGAGCCCCTCGAGGGCTCCCTTACTATCGAGAGGAGGTCTGATCACTCGATCACTGCCCTCGAAGATATCACCCTCATCTGGAGCTCCTTCCGTCACCCCTCCGCCGATTGTTTCATCATTCTCTCTTCATTTACGGTGATACCGGATCCTCCCTCCTCTCGAACTTGTGCTCGGGTCGGGGTGGTGGATCACGGCGGTGCGATCTGCGCGTTGGCCGCGGCGACGGACTGCTGGACAGGGAGGATCATCTGGTAGAAGGTGTTCGCCTGGAGTCACCGCTCACTCTCACGATCCCCTCATCGATCCCGTTGGTCACTCCATGGATGCAACGATCGTTGCATCCATGGAGGGACCAACGGGATAGGTGATAGTGGAAGGATCTGTCCGTCTTGCGTATTCCTTTGCCTCCTCCTTTTCCTCTTCCTCCTCCTCCTCCGCTTCCTCCTCCTCCTCCTTCTCCCTCTTCGCCCGCTGATGGCCTTTGTGATGGCAGCGACACACTCGTTGTAGTTCATGTCGGCCTCGGACGACCTGGAATGAGAGCGATTCGATACCAATCCGTCATCACCTGGGCCTCGGGGACCAGGCGATGATTGTGCTGGGAGGAGTTGTGACGAGGAAGAGGGCGAGGAGGAGGAGGAGGAGGAGGAGGCGGAGGCGGAGAAGGAGGAGGAAGACGAGGAGGAGGAGGATTGATGCGACCGACCTGTTCTGCACATGGTAGACCAACGCATCCTTCGCAAACTCCAGCGCTGCCACATTCTCCTCGAGCTGCACATGCCACGGCTGCAACCAGGGCATCTCTGACACCTCCGCCCTCGATAGTAATCGAGTTCGTCATCATCTTCTCGTCCTCCTCTCTCCTCCAATCCTCGTCCTCGTGTTCCTCCTCGCCATCCTCCCCCCTCCTTTTTCATCCTGCTGTTGCTCATCGAGTTCTCCTCTCTCCTCTCGCCTGCCTCACTCGTTCCTCCTAGCCTCGTTCGTACATTCGCCTCCTCATTCATGATCATTCCCACTCCTGGTCCTCCGCTACCTCGACTGCAGCTGCAGTGTTCCTCGTCCGAGGGCCAAGCATCCCTCCAGTTGGCTGGAGCGGGACCCGCGGTCGGCCGTCTGCATCATCATCATCATCATCATCATCATCATCACCAGCAGCAGCAGCAGCAGCAGCAGCGGCGTCAACAGCATCATTGACACGTCGTCAGCAGTATCATCATCAGCATCACCATCATCCTCATCATCATTACCATCATCATCATAATCAACATTCTCATCACCATTACCAGTATAAACTCAAGCGTAATAGTAAGGCTAATCACAATCATAATTCTAGTCATCATCACCATCACCATCAACCTCGCCATCATCAGCATCATCAGCACCACCTCAGCACCATCAGCTTCATCATCATCATCATCATCATCATCATCATCATCATCATCATCATCATCATCATCACCATAATCATTTGAAACATCCTTATAACCATCGCCATCACTATTACCGCCACCACCGTAATCACTATCGATCACGATCGGTCCTCGAACCTCTTGCTGCTGCTCTTCGAGCGTTCCTGCTTCTGCTCATCATACCTCCTCCTACCACCTTCCAGCCAGACAGCAGCGCGTGGAGGTGTGTAGCCGCTCCCAGGTTAGTCGCCACGCTCGAGCCGATCTGGATGGCTCCTGGTGTCGGGGGCGACGTAGCTGCTGCCCCAGGCTCGTCCTGGGCTTTGGGAATATGATACTCGAGTCTTCTCCATCGCCCTTATCATGGGGATGGAGGGTTGGTTCTCATATTCTCCTCGAGGTATCCCACCCTCCTCGCATCATCCTCCACATCTCGTATCACGCTACTCCTTCTCCTACCCCCCGCCTTCTGTCACCACTCCTCCTCCTCCTCCTCCTCCTCCTCCTCCTCAGTATCCTCCTTCCTCTTGCTCATTGCATCCAGCACCATATGATTGTTTCCCGTCCCTTTGCCCTGAAAAATCCGTAACATCCTGGTCCATGTATCCTACCTCTTCTTACCCCCGCCTCCTTGACAGCATACCCTTCTGAACATTATGGCATCATATTTGTATCATATGTGTTTCCGTTAGCGTCCTCGTCATCAGTGTAGCTGCTGTAGGAGCCGTCATCGTCCGAACCGTTGTCCAGGGCCTCTGCCAGAAGCGAGAAATCGGGGATGGATGAGCTTGGAGAGGAGGTTGGAGGACGAGGACCTCGAGCAGGACAGATGCACGCAAGTCACGGGCATATTGTTACTCGAGGTTCTCCTCCTCCGTCCTCCCCCTCGAAGCTAATCCATTTCGATCCCTCCCTCCCGTCTGGCCTGCGAGCAGCGACCAAGGTCGCGCCTGACGGGTTCCACCTGCTGCTGCTCGCTCGTCAAGGTGGTCTGCAGCCTCTGGCCGTGGTTGATGCTGACCCGCTCGTAATCCTCCACGCGCTTGAAGACCTCCTCACCGTGCTGCCTGTCCACCTGGGCTGCCCCTTCTCCTGCTCATCCTCGTCCTTATCCAGGGCTGGATTTTCACCTGAGTAGTTTTTGTTGACAATTCTAGGGCCTGGCAAATCGAGGGCACAACTACGAAACACATAAATCTTGTTTAGGTCAACTTTTCTCCGATTTGAATCCTCATCTTCTCTCGATCTCCTCCTCCTCTTCCTCCTCCTCCTCCTCCTCCTTCTCCTCCCCCTCCTCTCCCTCCTCATCTAACTTCTCATTTCCCCCATCATCCTTATCCTCATCCCGCCCACCTTCACGTGTCCACGACACGCCCTGCAGGTGGCGATGACGGCCTCGGCGCGCGCCATGGCCCTGTAGGTTGGATGTTTTCTCCCCGCACTCGGGCTGCTGAATTAAGGAACGATGGGTACGGAACGAGGCCTCTTTGTAGCACTAACAACGCTTGCGAGTAGCAGACATGGAAGGACCTGAGGAACATCGAGTCCCCTCCGAACCCAAACTGTTCCTCATTTCAGCGTATCTTGGCTGTAGGCTAGTCCCCCATCCTCCCATTGATCATCAGTCGAGCTTCTCGTGGATCCCCTCATCGATCATCCAATCGATCTCGCCTCCTCACTCCCTCCTCCCTCCTCTCATCAATCTTCCCATCGGCAATCCATCGATTTCACTTGTAGGTCCGTCAATCGATCATCCAGTCCCTCATATTCCCACCTTTCCTCACCGATGTCATCTTCCCTCCTTGGATCATTCGAGCCTCGCACCCCTCCTCCATCATCGCTCTATCCCTCGGCGTTGCCGTCAAGCAAACAAGAAAAACAACAACGATTCCTCACAGACATTGGACAGTCGGGCAGCGCTGCGTTGTATCCGAAACTCACGAGCAGCTCGTCTTTGGTGTGCCACTTGTCCTCATGGCCGCTGCTCCGCAGCCTCTCCTGGTACTCCTGCTTCTCCACTTGGACAAAGTCGAAGTTGCCTATCGCTCATGCTATACTGGCCATCGCTCCCACGTCCATTCCCTTCGCTTTTTTCTGTCTCGTGCGTGTTTTTTTTTTCGCCAAGTGATCAAGGATGCTCCTCGATGGCCCTCACCAAAGGAAAAATGCACACGTCCGAGCGATGCCAAGTATATAATCACTATCGTTATCCGTCTTCCTCCTCATCTTCTTCTTCCTCATGCTTATTCATCCTCATCGTTCTTCCTTCGACCACTCATCCTCATCATCGACGTCTTCATCATCATCTTCTTTCCCCTGACCCTCCGCATCCTGTTCATCTTCCTCTTCCTCATCCTTCTTCATCCGGTAGCTCCTTCTCTGGTCTCATCCTCTTCCTAGTATGTTTGATAATGTTATCCCTTCCCCCTCATATCCTCCTCCTTCCTCAGAGCCCTCTCGTCGAGCCTGTCTCCTGCCAGCGGCGCAGCCAGTGGTCTTTCTTATCCTGGCTCAGCCTCTTGAACTCGTCGTAGAGCTCCTTCTTCGTCTTCTTGGCGTGGTACCTGGGGTGGTGATCTCCTCCTTCCTTCCTTCCTCACCCCTCCCCACGATCCTCATCCCCCCTTCTTCTCCTCGATCCTCATCCCCTCATTTCTTTCCTCATCCTCATCCCTCCATTCTTCTCCTCGGTCCTCGTCCCTCGAATGTCCATCACTCCTCCTTCGATCCTCATGTCATCAGCATTCCTCAATTCATCCTCTCCTTTTCTTCAACCTGGTTTGTCATCCTTTCCTCGCCTCCTCATTCGCTCCGTTGCCTCATCCCTCCTTTCCCACCTGCTCAGAACAAGTACAACATTCCTCCTTCCCGCCACATGTTCCCTTCATTCCCACCTTCTCCTTTCCTTCCCACATGTTCCCACCTATTCCTCCTTCCCACCTGCTCATAAGTCATTAAAGCACAGGGCGCCGTAAACGCTGCAGCGCATTTTCGTGCTCAGTGTTCGCCTCCCTGGCCCGCTTCAGCTTGTCCTTGTTCGGCGCCGCCGCCGCCGCCTTCGCCTCCGATAGGGCGCGGTGCAAGCATCCTCATCGCCTCCTGGGTCCTCTAGCTCCCGAGCTCAGGGAGACGAAATCTATACATATCCACTGTTCCCTGGACATGGCGTGCCATTTATATATGTATATATACACTGCATATATCCTGGGTCCAGAATGGGCCTGACCAGGGTACCAGTATATGTATAGATTTCGTCGCCCGATCGGGCGTCGACTTCGGCACGCGTGCAACCCGAGTTGCACGCGTACCGAAGTCGACGCGCGCACATGGGGGGTGATCGAGGACCCATCCGGACTCGAACGGGGCAGTTCTGGACAGGAGGCCTTCTGGTCAGCATTCTTGCGCTTCGGGGGCATGGCGCGCCAGCTGGCGCGGCGGATCACCTGTTGCCCAAATGCGCGGGCCGCGCTGGTTCGAAGCGGCAGTGCATACATATATATGGTACCACCGTACGTGCGCGTGGTGGTGGTGGGTCGTACGATGGTGGTGGTGGGTGCGGTGGTGGTTGTGGTGGCGGTGGTGGCGACGTGGTGATGGTGCTTGTAGGTGTTGGCGGTGGTGGTGGTTGGTGTGTCGCGTGGTAATTGCAAGGCTGGCGCAGGCAGTTGGGTTGATGGGGTGCAATCGTGGGGGCTGGGGGCGGTGTGTGCGGGGACCTTGGACGATCTGTGGTGCTGCCAGGGCGGCCACGCGGGGGCGGGGAGCTGATGGGGCACGCGCGCGCGCGAAGGAAAAAACATGAAGAAAACATGAAAAAACATGAAACACATGAAAAAACATGAAAAAACATGAACAAACGTGAAACGCAGGAATTGAAAAAACATGAAAAAAACATGAAAAAACATGAAACACATGAAAAAACATTAAAAAACATGAAAACACATGATCATGAAAAAACATGAAAAAAACATGAAACAAACATGAAAAAACATGAAACACATGAAAAAACATGAAACACATGAAAACACATGATCATGAAAAAAACATGAAAAACGTGAAAAAAAACATGAAAAAACATGAAACACATGAAAACACATGAAAAAGCATGAAAACACATGATCATGAAAAAACATGAAAAAAACATGAAGCAAACATGAAAAACCATGAAACACATGAAAAAACATGAAAAAACATGAACATTGAAAAAACATGAAAAAACATGAAGAAACCATGAAAAAACATGAAACACATGAAAAAACATGAAAAAACATGAACAAACGTGAAAATTGAAAAAAAACATGAAAAACATGGAAAAAAAACATGAAACACGTGAAACAACATGAAAAAACATGACAATGAAAACACATGAAAAAGCATGAAAAACCATGAAAACACATGGAAACATGAAAAACATGAAAAAACATGACACTGAAAAAACATGAAAAAACATGACAAAAACATGAAAACCTGAAACAACATGAAACAACATGAAAAAACATGAAACAACATGACACAACATGAAACACATGAAAAAACATGACGGCGAAAAAACATGAAAAAACATTAGAAAACATGAAACAACATGATACAACATGAAAAAACATGACATTGAAAAAACATGAAAAAACATGAAAAAAACATGAAAAAACATGAAACCACCACGTGGGCCCGACGACCGGAACGTACCCGCGTCTTTCCACCGTCGACGCACCCGCCAACGCACCTTAAGCCGAACCCCCGTCAATCCGCAGCCGCCGAACCCCCGACGCCCTCCAACGCACGCCCGCCCGATGATCACCCCGCCGCCACCGAACCTCCAGACCGCTTCCGAACGCAGCTATGATCGAGCGCAGCTGGGAAATCCTCAGCGATCGAGCCGTGCGAGCGCTTGATTCAGCCCGACGTATAATCCCCTTGCCCCAACCATCACGCACACCCCAAAATGTCCACTTCCGAACGCAGTGGTCGATCGAAGCGCGGCTGGAAATCCGCAGGTCGATCGATGCATGTATGCTGCGGTCCTCTCCGAAGCCCAGCACAATCATGTACACCTGGCGGCGGGGGGCAGGGGGGAGGGGGGAAAGCGCGCGTGCGGGCACGCGTGCATACATCATGTGGTGATGGTGTGTGTGTGTGCGATTTGTGTTCAGATTGGGCCTTATGTTCTTCACCCTCGAGCAGCAGCGTACTGAAGCCACATACTCTGACTTCAGTACGCGGAAAATATTAAAGACATGGGCGTGCGCTATACAGGCAGGGATTTCATATTGTAGGGTTTGTTGCTAGCAGTGTGCTGGGTTGTTGGTTCGTTTGTGCAATATTGCTTGGGTTGTGGGGTTGCCGATCACATGTTGGGCATCGCATGCGTCAATTTCACGTGTGTTCGAGGTGGGTGTGAGCTCGTGAATTATGTGGGTTCGGCTGTTCTGCAGTGGTGGTTGTTCTGTACTCGGGTTGTGGTAGTGGTGGTGGTGGTTGGGTTGGGTCGACGGTTCGGTGGACGAGTTGGGTGGGTGGTGTCGTGTGGCTGGTGCTTGTGGTCGTGATGGTGGCTTCTATGGCTTATGCAACCTGCTCATCATTCACTGCCACATCAGTCCACTTCCGAACGCAGTAAGCATCTAAACACATGGCGATGCAACCAAGCAAATCCCCAGCCCCATGTCACCAGTCGGAGTGCTCCCAGTCTCTGGCCAAGCGCGGCTGGAATCCCAACTGGTTCGATCCCAGAACTGCGCGCAAGGAGCGACCATGCACCGATCGCAAAGCTCAGGCCACAATCGTCCGAGTGGTCCTGTACACCACCTCCTTGTCCGTTCGATCGACCCCTGACTCATCCTGAACATAAATACATACATACATACAGACATACATACATACACATACACCTCTGCATACATGTATATACATATACATATACATAACCAAACACATATATTGATATATACATTTACATGCACAAATACAAATGTATCTCCATATATACATACATCTAAATGTATACGTGTGCATACACATACGCATGTACATATACATTCACATTCACAGTCACATACACATACACATGTACGTACATACATACATACATACACATACATTGATGCATACATACATACATACATACATACATACATACATACATACAAACATACACACATACATACATACAACTAAACATACATACATACATACATACATACATACATACATACATACATACACACACATACATACATACACACACACATACATACATACATACATACATACATACATACATACATACATACAAATATACGTACATACATACATACATACATACATACATACATACATACATACACACATACATACATACACAAATACACACATACATACATACATACATACATACATACATACATGCATGCATGCATGCATGCATGCATGCATGCATGCATGCATGCATACATATACACACCTACATACATCCATCCGTCCATCCATCCATCCATCCATCCATCCATCCATACGTCCAGCCATACATACATACATACATGCATACATACATACATACATACATACACACATACATACACACATACAACCATCACTCCAGGATCTCGCTGCGCATGCGAGGCCGGATCGAATAATCCTCAGAGGCTCGACGCCTGAACCATCCTTGCACGAACCGTTTGGCGCCCATGGCACATGCATTCTGAAATCATTCTGCAGGGGGACCTCTCAGGAGGGCGCAAATCGAGGGGCAGTGAGGGGGAGAGCTTCGACGTGAGGGGGGAAGGGACGCTCGAGGGAGGGCGGCTGGTAGGAGGGTTGGGGCATGGGGGAGGGGGCGTTGGACATCGTTCTATCGAACGAGCGTTCTCGAGCTGAAATCTCCTGGACTCGAGGGGAGGGCGGGGAACTATTGTGCCTCGCGGCCCGCGCTTGATCTTGCCAGCGCTCGAGCTGGTCCGTCAGCGCGCGTACAAAAGAATGCGCATGCGGTCTCTCGATCTCGAGAGAGCTCTCTTTCTCGCTCTCTCTCTCTCGCTCCCTCCCTCTCTCTCTCTCTCTCATAGCTCCTCTCCCCCTCCAAAATGAAGGGGGCTATACGGAGCCGCGGGGACGCTCAGCTCCACCAGTAGTACGTCACCACCAGTAGTAGATACGTCGCCTGTCCAGGGCACGATTGAGGTATGAGTGAGGGTATAGGAAGGAAGAGGTGTAGAGGATGGATGTGTGAGGGTAGGAAGGAGGACCAGAGCAGGGATGGATCTAGCAGGGGGAGGGAGTGTATATCGAGGGAGGGCGGAGGGGCGGGACGAGCGAGGAGGTATACGAGGAGTGGGAGGCGCACGTCGATGAGAAGGCGCTCGAAGATGACTGAGGAAACTAAACGTGTATATGTTTACACACACACATATATATATATATATATATATATATATATCAAAGGACTGGGGATCGAGGGGATGCCCGATCTTGGCCTGGGCCATGTCACGGCCCACACGTAGCAGGCATTCTTCTCGATGTGTCGTCACCTTGTCTGGGAAGGGAGCATGATGATAAACATGGCAGATGTGCACCTAAACTCCGTCAGCTGGGGGCCCAGGAAGGTAAGGGTTGCAGGAGTAAGGACGGCTGGAGCATCATGAGCAGCAGCAGATGCGAGCAGAAGGATGCGGATCGATGTAGACCATTCGTTGCTTGGTGATGTCAGGGTCGCGTGGGCACCGATATGCCCAAGCGACCCTGGCACCACAGGGAGATGCTTCAAACGTGTAGATTTTGAAATTCAGTGCCCCTGATCATCCTTATACGTGTTTCTTCCCCTCCACCCTCCTCCGAGCCCGTCCTTCCCAACCCCATCCTGCGCTATCTTCCTTGTACTTGTCTTCCTCCTCCCTCCTCCTGCTGGCATTCCTCTGGATCGTCCTCTTAGGCCCAGGGTCTCACCTAGGAGCCACTGCGCAGCTCGTTCACGACTTTGTTACGGTACATGCTCACGTCCGCCTTGGTAACAGTAGGCTCCTCGATAATCTTCTGCATGACGTTCTTCGGGGCCATGCGGGGAGGAGGGTGATGACATTGACGATGGGAGACGGTAGTTAGAACTGCACGAGGGATGAGGACGGTGGACCATGGGAGGACTAAGGGCTGCAGGAGTGGGAGGGAACAAGGGTGTATAGCCACGGGCCCAGAAGAGGGAGGAAGGCCTGACATATTCATCGTCCTCGAGCTCGCCTCTGCGTCGACCTCTTGATCGTCATCCTCCTTGTTCCTTCCTCCTCCCTCCCCACCTCCACCCTGGAACCGCTCGATCAGCTCTCCTCGTCCTCCTCCTTCCCCTGGTGTCCTTCATACAGGTCTCGCTCAGCTCCTTGGCAGCGTCGCCTACGATGTGGCCCCACGTCTTGTCAGCGCACTGCACCAGCTGCGGCCAGCCATTCGTCACGTTAATGTTCCTGTAGACGATGGTGCTGATCTTCTCCGCAGCCCTCCTCTGCGAATTCTGCCCTCCTTCATCCCCAAGCCCGCAGAAGCGCGGGCATGGTGGTGAAAGTAGGGTAGATCCCAACTGCCTTCTCCACCCTCGACGTCCACTCCCCCTGTCATCGAGGACAAGTGCATGGACCTCGAGAGTGGGGAAGTAAACTGTGGAGAACGACAATCTCGATGGGGAAGAGGAGGAGGAGGATGAGGATGTGGAAGAGGAGAATGAGGCGGAGGGAAGGAGGCGGAGGAGGAGGAGGGAGAAGAGGAGAAGGAGCAGGGTGATCCTCTTCAGCTTGATGACGTAGAGCTCGTCGCCGACCTGGATCCTCACAATGCCTGCGCTGGCTGATCGTTCCTCCCTGTCCCTCCTGCCTCCTCCTCCCGTGGGCCTTAAGGAGCCTCCTTGGCAGTCTTGAGGCGATCTCGGCATTCCCGAACAGTCTTGAGCCGACTTGGGCCCGACGTAGCAATATGGTGAATGAGGGACGGATGGTGATGTTTGTGATGATGGTGATGGTGATGTTGATTATATTGATGTTGATGTTGATGCTGGTGCTGATGATGTTGATGACAAGGATGATAATGGTGATGGTGATGAGGATGATGATGAGGATGCTGATGATAAGAAGGAGGAGGAGGCGGAAGAGGAGTGGGAGGAGGAGGAGGAGGAGAATGAGGAGTGGGAGGAGGAGGAGGCGGAGGAGGAGGAGGAGAAGGCGGAGGAGAAGGCGGAGGAGAAGGAGGAGGAGGGGGGGGAGGAGGATCTCGAATCAACGTTTCAAGCGGGCCTCCCATTCCTCGATCCTTCGAGCCATGGTACTTTCTGGCAGGGCGCCCTCGATCTCCTCCTGGACCTCGGCGCCCTCGATCTCCTCCTGGACCTGGGCGCCCTCGATCTCCTCCTCGACGAGCTGGGTCTCGGCCAGCTCGACCTCGGCGCCCTCGGTGAGCTGGGTCTCGGCCAGCTCGACCTCATCGGCGCCCTCGGCGCCCTCACTGAGCTGGGTCTCGGCCAGCTCGACCTCATCGGCGCCCTCGAGCTCCTCGACCACCTCGACCTCATCGGCGCCCTCGAGCTCCTCGACCACCTCGAGCTCCTCGACTGGCTGCACCAGCTCTGCCTACATGGGGAAATCGATGTTATGTACATGTGTGCATATGCATGCCAGATCTGTACGCATGTATGCATGCATGGATGTATATGTCTGCGTGCACGTGCACACGCAGTCTGCACATGTACACGTGTGCATGCATGCATGCATGCATGCATGCATGCATGTAGGTTTGTATGGCGCATGCATCCACTTACCTATACGTGACTATGCACGCCTGCATGATTGGACTCGATGTCTGGATGTGTACATGCAAGCATACATATATTCGTGCATGTATGTCTGTATGCATGATTGTATATATACACGCATACACACATACAACCAGGCCTGTGTGTATGTCCGTGCGCGTGTGTGTTTGCATGTGTGTGTATGTATACATGCATGTGTATACACAGGCGTTTGCACATGCACGCGTGCATGCATGTATGTCTGTCTGTCTGTATGCATGTATGTATGTATGTACCTATGTATGTATATATATATATATGTATGCATGCATGCTTGTATGTATGTATGCATGTGTGTATGAGGGTATGCATGCATGCATGCATGCATGCATGTATACATGTATACATGTATGTACGTATGTATGTATGTATGTATGCATGTAGTTGTGTATACGTATTGACATGTGCATGCCTGTATGTATGTGTGTATGTATGTCCGCCTGGTTGTATACATGTATGCATGTACGTATGCATGTGCATGTATGTGTACATTGTGTGCAGGTATACATGTCTGTCTGTCTGTCTGCCTGTCTGTCTATCTGTCTGTCTGTCTGTCTGTATGTATGTATGTGTGTATGTATGTGTGTATGTATGTATGTATGTATGTATATATGCATGCATGCATGCATGCATGCATGCATGCATGTATGTATGTATGTATGCATGCATGCATGCATACATGCATGCATGCATGCATGTATGCATGTATGTATGTATGTATGTATGTATGTACGTATGTATGTATGTATGTATGTATGTATGTATGCAGATAGGTAGCTAAGTAGGTAGGTAGGTAGGCATGTGTACATGCGTGTATGCGTGAATGTGTGCGTGTGCGTACGTATAGGAACTAGTACAATGTAATGGAGCTGCACACATGGATGAGGGATTGAGTGTAGCCGTGGAAGTGAGAGATCGAGGGGGAGAGAAGGACGAGGAGGGCGAGGAGGATGAGGAAGCCTTCGGGGCTGCTGCTGGGCGCTTCATACGCTTCATGGGCGTGCCGCCTGCTGGTGCTGCTGCTGCTGCTGCTGCTGCTGCTGGGCGCTTGATCATGGGCAGCGCCAACACTGGCTCGTCTTTGATGGCCACCATCTCTCTCGGCTCCTGCTGCGTCTTCTTCTTCTTTGGTCTTCGTCTTGATCCGCGACTTCCTTCGAGATCCTCCTCGCCCTCCTCCTCGTGCCGTCCCGTTCCTCCGCATCCACCTCATCGGTTACGTGATTTTTGAGTTCCTTTCTCTGGTTCCGTCCTCATTCTCTGTCTCCTCCTCCTCCTCCTCTTCTTCCTCCTCCTCCTCATCATCATCCTCATCCTCTTCCTCCTCCTCCTCCTCCTTCCTCATCATTCCTTACCTTGCAATCCCTTTCCTTGTACCGATCGCCGTCCTCCTTCTCATCCCTTGCCTCCTCGCCTGGAGGGTGCCCCCTATCGTTGTCTCCCTCATCGTCATCATCATCAGCAGCATCAGCAGCATCATCATCATCATCGTCATCATCATCATGACCGTCATTAACATCATCACCATCATCCTCATCACCCTCATCAACATCATCACCACCATCAGCAGCATCAACGTCATCATCATCAGCATCATCATCATCATCTGCCTTGGCGTTGTCTCGTCGTTCACTTGCTGCTGCTGCTGCTGCTCGTCCTCCTCCTCCTCCTGGTCCTTCCTCCCTCTCGAACTCTGGTTCACTCGTTCCCTCGATCCTTGGCGTCGGCCTGCACGCTAGTAGGCTCTTGATGAACGGGATTCGACGCCTAGGCGCCTGCGCTGGCGTCTCGACCTGCTCCTGCTGCGCAGCCTCGTCCTGATCTTCGTCTTGGTCGAAGTCGCCCTTCTGCTGCACCTCTCCCCAGTCATCCTTTTCCTGATCGTCCTCCTCCTTACCTCCTCATTACCATCCTCCGTCTCCTCATCGTATTTCCCCTCATCTCTCCTCCTCGATCCTCCTCCTGCCCCTCCTTCTCCTCCTCTTCCTCCTGCTCTTCCTCTTCCCTCACCTGCCCCTCATCCCCTCGTCTCTCCTGTGCCTTCCCTCGTACATGTTGGTTTGACTCATATTCCTTGTTACCTCCTCCTCCTCCTCTTCCTTCTCCTCCCTCTCTCGATCCTTCTCCTCCATCTTCCTCATTCGTCCTCCTTCGTCCTCTTCGTTATTATCCTCCCTGGCAAACCTGTGCCAACATCTGCCGGAAGCCGTCCTCAGTAATTTGCTCCTCATCTTCGCTGTCGTAGGGCGTGATCTGCCTGTCTGCGCTTGCCTTTTCAGGAAGGCAGGGGGGGACTCGAGGCGCAACCGAGGAATGATGGGTCATAATGACGAAAGAGATCGAGGAGGGAGGCGGTGGTGGACGAAGAGGAGAAGGAGGAGGAGGAAGAGAAGGAGGAGGAGGAGGAGGACGAGGAAGCGGAGGAAAAGGAGTGCTGGAGAGGCGTGAGGAGGAGAAGGATGATGGGGGCGTGGTACGGTGGATGAGAGGGGCGCCTCCATCTCCGCTCTCGATGGCTGGGTGCTCGCTCCATTCATCTTCTGGTAGTGCGCGTGGATACGCCGAATCGCTCGTCCTTGCAAATACCTTGGGCTCGAACGCTGTTGATGACTGTGGTGGTGGAGGAGGAATGAGGCAGATGAGGGGACGGTGAGGATGAGCAGGAGGACGATGATGACGATGATGGTGATGTTGATGATGTTGATGCTGATGCTGTTGATGATGATGACGACGACGATGATGCTGATGATGCGGCTGCTGATGATAATGATGATGATGCTGATGATGATGAGGAGGAGGAGGAGGAGACGAAAGGAGAGGAGGAGCATGATGAAGAGGAGAAAGAGGTGGTGGACATGTGCATACTTCTACCCACTCCTCCGCGTCCTACCCTCCTCGAAGGCGCCACTCCAGTGCTCTTCGTCACCGTCATCTCTAAACCATCTCCTCTTACTAGTGTTCCTCCTCATCCACCTCGAGATCCTCCTCCTCGTCCTCCGCCCTCCGTCCTCCTCCTCCTCCTCCTCCTCCTCCTCCTCCTCCTCCCCCTCCCTCTCCCTCTCATCCTCCTTAATGTTGCCCCTCGGCACTGGTGTGCCTTCATGACCTTGTTCGTCGGGACGCGGCCGCGCTTGTCTTCGTTCTGCAGGTGCACGCGGAGGGGCGCCCAGTACAGCGATGACCATGCCGCCTCTAGGGGGAGGGTCGCCCCTCCGTTCCTCGTTCCTCGTTCCCCCCGTTCCTCCTCCATCCTTCACCCCACTTTTCCTACACAATACAATCCCCCTTCTCCACCTCTCCTCCTCGTGCTCCCGTCCTTATCATCATCCTCGTCTGTTCATTCGGGCCTCCGCGCACTTCTGGGAGATGCGCAGCGTGTCCGTGATCTTATCCAGCGCCTCTGCCATGGGGATCCACACCTGGGACTCCCTCCCAGTGGCCCCATCACCCCCGTCCTCTCTCACCGTCCTTCCTCGATCCACCTTCCTCGCTCCTCCTCGTCACATCTCCCCCCCTCCTTAACCACAATTCTCCTGCAGGGCTGGTCAGTGTTGTCCTATTCCTCGGCGGCTGGATCGCGCGGTATCCTCACTTCCCTGGTTGTTGTCATGTTCTTCCTCATCCTCGACCCGTCTCCTCAATCCCCTTCCTCGTGGATCCTCACCATCCTCGTATCAATTATGGTTGATCCCACTCGCATAGTTTCCCTCAGTGCACCTGCATCGCCGCTCTGTTCGGGCGCGACGTGTACTCCTGCTGATAATCCTCGAAATTGGGGATCTTCGTACCTTGATGGGGCGATGGTGACGACGCGGAGGATGGCGCGCCAGGGGAATTAGCAGGAGTGAGCTAGCAATGCAATGAGGAGGAAGCGGAGGAGGGCCATGCGAAGTTGAGGCAGAGGAGAAGGAGGCGGAGGAGGAGAAGGAGGGGAAGGGAAAACCATGTGCAGGAGCAGGAGCCGAGGACGCATTGAACGCATGCCGATCGACCGAGAGGCAGATCTGCCGTCGACGAGGGGATTGAGAGGTGGAGGAAGAAGGGCACCCGCGATGACTGGCTGGCCCTCCGTGTAGACCAGCGCCTGATGGCTGGGTGCGTCCCTCCTCCACCCTGCCACTCCTCCTCCTGCCCCCCCTGCTCCTGAGGCATGCTCCTAGCCCGCGTGATCACCATCGTCTCTCATTATCGCCAGTCTTCCCGATCTTCCTCATCTCCTTCCTAGTCGTCCTCCTTCTCCTCTCCCGTGTCCCCGTTCACTCCCTCACCCCCTGCACCACTCCCTCTCCCTCCTCTTCCTCCTCCTCCTACTACTACTACTCCTACTCCTCCTCCTCCTCCTCCTCGAGCCTCCTCCTCCTACTCCTCCTCGTCCTCCTCCTCATCACCACCACCGTCATCATTATCAGCAACAGCATCGTCATCATCATCATCAGCATCATCATCATCATCATCATCATCACCATCATCATCATCATCACCATCATCATCATCATCATCATTATCAGCATCAGCATCACCATCATCACCACCACCATTTATCATCATCATCATCAGCATCATCATCATCATCGTCGCCAGCATCGTCAACATCATCATCACCATCATCATTACCGTCATGATCCTCATCAGCACCACCATCACCATGACATTCATCATTGCCGTCATCAGCATCGACATCATCACCATCACCGTCATCAACATCATCATCATCATAAACATCAGCATCACCATTATCATCAGCATCGCCACCAGCATCAGCATCAACACCATCAGCATCAGCATCACCATCATCATCATCGCTCCTACTTCATCCATTCTTCTTATCCGTTCCCCATCTGCCACCCTCTTCTCTTTCTCTCTCTCTCTCTCTCTTTTCTGTCGCTCTCGCTCTCTCTCTATCTCGTTATCTCTCGCTGTCTGTGTCCCTCTCGTTCTCTCTCTCTCTCCCTCTTTCGTCTCCTTCTCTCTCCCTTTCTTTATTTCTCTCTCTCTCTCTCTATCTCTCTCTCTATAATATCTTCCTCTCCCTCTCTCGCTCTCTCTGTCTCTCCCCCTCTTTCTCTCTCCCTCCGCCCCTCCCTCGCTCTCTTCCTATATCTCTCTCTATACTTATTATCCCGCTGTCTCTCTCTCTCTCTGGCACTTTCCGTTATCTCTCTCCCTCTCTCTCCCTCTCCTTTTTCGAGATGCATATATATATATATATATATATATATATATATTATATACCTGTACATATCCCACCCTCTCTTTATTCATGAGATCTCTCTCTGTCTCCCCTCTCTCTCTCTCTCCCTCCCCACTCCTCCGCCCATGGAACCTCGGCGATGTTCTCGGGCTCCTTCGTGCTGCACGCCCTTCTTCGGCACGACCCCAGCTTTGACGCGTCCACAGCACCCTCGGAGGGAGGGGGGGAACCAGCACCCTCGTCGAGTCGATGAAGAAGGAGGAGAAACACAAGAGGACGAGGAGGAGGAGGAGGGACAGAAGGACGAGCAGGATTGAGAATGGATGATCTTGACACGATTTGCGATGGCGATGTGGAGGATTGTGAACGAGGAGAAATTTGGAGGAGTAGGCGAAGGATAGGAAAGGAAGATGAGTGGGAGGAGGAGGAAGAGGAGGAGGATAAGGAGGAGGACAGGCCTCGGGATCGAAGACTGGTATCCCTGCGCGGTCGCACGCCTCGTCGAAATTGAGCCCGAACTGGAAATGTTCTTCGATGAATGCCTCGATCCCACTCCTCTCCTCCTCGATCCTCCTCGGTCTCTCGCTGATCCTCGAACCGGAGGAGAAGGGCGATTAAGTGAAGGGGGTAGGAGGCAACAGGAGAATGAAGAGGAGGAGGGAAAAGGATGAGAGGTAATATCATGAGTGCGACGGGAGAGCAGGACAAGGAATGAGAGGGGAGGAAGACAACCACAATTCAGATTGAAGAGGAGGATCGAGGAGGGTGACGAGGGTGAGGAACAGGAGGAGGAGGGGGAGGAGGGTGAGGAGGAGGAGGAGGAGGAGGAGGAAGAGGAGGAGGAGGAGGAGGGTGAGGAGGGGGAGGAGGAGCGTTCGGCCTCGGAGTCGGCCGCGGCCGCCATGTGCGCGCGCGCGGGCGCTCGCCCTGCCCGCGGCGCGGGCCAGAGCCAGCGTTCCGCGCGCGCAGCGCGCCGCGCCCCGCGCGCTCCTCATTCCCCCTTCCTCCCGTTCACCTTTCCCTCCTCACTTTCCTTTTCCCGCCCACCCCTCCTCTCCCCCTTGGGGTCATTTCGCCCCAGACAATCCACGGCAAATGCGTACGCTGGCCATGGATGAGCCGCAGGCGTGTGAACCTCCTATTATTCCACTTGCACCTCTGATTTCAACATGATATCATATATATATATATACATATATATACATAATATGGCACATTGTTTTGCACGCCATTATCAAACAACATGTAGCCTAACGCGACAGTGTGAAACACAACGCTTTTCGCATCGCGCGCAGGGTACCCGGCACACCCCAGGCAGCATGGAGTTTTATATTATGACGCAGCGTATTTTCTTTATCTCGTGCGCGCCCTGGCGCGCGCGCGCTATAACAACCATTAATAAAGAATGCACATCTTAATTTCGAAAAATGAATGGTGAAAACCAATTGTTTCACTCGTATTCTGAGGGCCTCAGCATGGAATTTTACATGTTGAAACCTCATGTTTTCCTTACTGCGCGCGCGCGCCCTCTGGCGCGCGGGCAATATATGCAAGAAACTTGATGGAGGCATTGGAAATACGAATGAAACAATTTGTTTTCACCATTCATGTTTCGGGGTGGCACGTGCCACCCTTGATTTTTCCATATGACGTTATTATGTATTTTGTTTTTTTCCTTCTTGCGTTGCGCATGTCGGAGCGCGCGCGCGACAAGGAAAGCGTTGTGTTTGAGGATCGAGCATTCCATGTTGAGGTCACCAGAATACAGGGCGCGCGCGAGTGCGCGCGCGTGCGTGATAAAAGGAAACGTGCTACTCGACTATGTTTATTTCCATGTCAAGGCCTTCATAAAACAAGTGAAGCAGTTTCGCCATTCAGTTTTCGAGTTTAACATGGAAGATTTATGCGCGTTGGAAACTATGTTTTGTTGTGTCTCCTTTATCGGTGTATCTAGCACGTGCATTGTATTTGCTACGGCCTGTTGTGACTGGTCACGTCGGGGTGTCTACTTGTAAGAAAAACCAAGACATCTAGCAAAAAAACAAGACATCTGACAAAAAACCAAGACATCTGACAAAAAAACAAGACATCGCACAGTCTGGAACAAAAACCAAGACAATCCACAAAAACCAAGACATTTCGCAGCTATGAAAAAACCAATACCTTCGGATGTCTGGGTTTGCGAGCGTGGTGGTCCGGAAGTGTTGCTTGTGCTCAGCCAGCAGTGCTTCAAGGGAGTGCCTCTCCGCTCGAGCAGTCTGGCAAACGTAGCGTCTGCCTTGCTCTCGAACTCCGCCCTGGCGAAGAAGTCCTTTGTCAGGCGCGCGGACAGGAAGTCCGTCAAGGGTGGGGGCTTGTGAAAGGCCATGGACTCCCACTTCGTGACGCGGGTCCACGCCGCGAAGGCCATCCCGAGCTTGCCCACCGGGTTGGGCCCTCGACAACCACCAATGGAGACGATGCAGCCCTCGTGCGCCGCGATGCCTTGCGACTTGTGGATGGCGAGCGCCCGCGCCAGGCGCAAGGGCATGCCGGCGCGAGTCAGCGACTGCAAGGTCTTGTGCCGCACCTCTGCGCAGGGGGCCGGCACCCAGGTCCTTGGGAGATTGTCGAAGCAAGCGGGGCCCTCGTCCGCGGGGAAATGCACGACCACGAAGTCAGGAACTGGGCAAGCTGGCTCCCCCCGGGGAAACGCTCCGAGGGTGGAGGTGGGATGGCCGACCCCAGCGAGTGTACTCTGGTCAGTTCGCTGCCCCCCTGGGGAGGCGCGCGCGATGGCGACCACCACCCCCCGAGCCCCATTCATGAGCCCGAGGGGCACAGTGGGGGCGCCCCGCAAATAATTTTGCGACAACATCACCCGCGCCCCCACGCACAGGCGGAGTGCCCGGCGGAGTTGCCGGAAGTCATCGGCACTCCTGTGTAATCCGCGCGGGTCGTTGTGTCCTGCCTCTGTCCTCGCGACGACGCCCCCCGCGCTGGCAATGCCTGGCGCGCCGTGAAGGGGTGCCCTGGCTGCCAATTGCTTACCGTTGATCTTCCCGACAGCTTGGTTCTCCGGCACGAGAACCAATCCCTCGCGGACGAGAGACTCGCCGCCCTGCCACGCGCACGGGTTGGCAGACTGCAGGTCCGAGCCATCCATCGTGTCCAACTCGTGGGTCTTCCACAGAGCGTAATCCTCCGTTGTAATCGCCGCATCTCTGAGTCTCATAGTCGACTCTTTGAATGCATCGACGCCCTTCTGGCGGTGGATACGACGCAAACGTAAGACGTCCTCAAATTCGGCGAAGGTCTTCTGGCCGGCCAGCGCCACGGCTTGAACAGTCGGGCCGCCCGCGCCCACGCGAGGCATGCCCGGGAGCAAGCTAGTGGCCAGCACTGGCGGCAGTTGTGCGAAGTCGCCCATGAGAACGACGCCGATGCCGCCGAACGGGCCCACGTCGTCCGGCGGTGGGCAGCGAAACCGCCTGCGCCACAGCACGCGCGCCACCTGCTGCATACGCCTGCTGACGATCTCGAAAGAGGCAGCCCCGCTCGTGGACACCTCGTCCACAACCAACAGTTCCACGTGCTCGACAGGTCGACGAGATCATCCAACTTGTCTCCAGCCAAGTCGTCACTCGCGGACTCGCGGTTCGTGTGGAAGATGCTGTCGATCGTGTTCGCTCCGCTCCCGAGGTTCGCCGCTGCCACGCCGGAGAAGGCCATGGTGAGGGCGCTGTCGTACGACCCGAACTTCTTGCGGACCTGGTTGATGGCGATCTGGGCAGTGCGCGTCTTCCCCGTGCCGGCCGTGCCCAGAACCATAAGTCTGAGCGCCGGTCCGATTTTCTGGACCCCGCCCGTTGCTGGCAAAGCCTGGCGCCAGGCCACCCGCTTGTCTGCCCATTCTGGCAACATCTGCGCGAAGAGTTTTTGAGCCGGGTCCAAAGCGTGCGTGGCCGCGTCGAAATCCGACGGAGCAGCCGCCATCTCGGACTGGAATGTCCTGCCGAGCTCCGCCAGGCCACCCCGCAACTTCGCAACGACACCCGATTCAGAGCACGTGAAGTCGGATCGCTCCAAGGGGCGAGCAGGTAGAGTGGCTGACCAGCCAACTGTGGCGGCGCTGACAATGTCTGGCGCCAGCGGCTGCCAAGCGATGCACATGCAATCCACTCCGCTCGGGTTGACGCGGTGGCCCGCCAGTGCCTCTTCTTCCTCCTTTGTGTCTGCGTCCACGGCGTCGGGGTAAGCAATGTCGATCTCCGTCGCCAACGTTCTGCCGAGTGCGCTCTCCGTTTGTTCTGCCGTGACAGCTGCATTCTGCGGGATCTCGCCCACACTTGCCGCGTGCTCCAGCAAGATCGGCTTCTGCGGCCGTGGGCGCCCCCCCAGATCATCCACATTGTCGCCATCGCTGCCCGACGCCCCCCCGGGCACCTGGCGACCTGCCGCCAGAACTCGATTGAGCCAGCGCGCCAGTCGCTGTGCCAGAACTGGTTTCCGATCATCGATTCTCCCACCGAGCTTGAGGCCCGCGCGGCCGAGTATGCGAAGGATGGCCTGCAGCTTGTTCTTGGGGTGGGACTTGAAAGACTGCGGCAGAAAGCCGGCATCGGCGTCTCCGCGCTGCGCGTGGAGAGCGGAAATGTAGTTGTGGATGGAAGGCACGACAGGCACCGCGACCTCAGCCTCCAGCAGGGAATCGTGCAGTTCGCGGTGCGTCCACTTCAGATCTTTTCTGATGAAAGACACAATGGCCTCCTGGATCTTCATGTTTTCCTCCTCTTCCATCACAAACTCCTCGTCTCGCCTCTCCGCGCTGTCAGAGACTGTCCGGATCTCCGCCTTGCGCCGCGCCTCGGTCGCCTCCTCCCGGAGAAGAGCGGTTTCAGACACTGGCGCGGAAAAGTGACTTGCAGACAATTTTCACCCGGCGCCCCGGCCCAGCAACGATCAACGACGGACGACCCGACGACGACGACGACGCGAAAACGGCGCCGGAGGTCCAGTCATCTGCACTCGGCACCCCGGTCCAGGAACGACCAACGACCGACGACGACGAAGAGGACGACGACGCGAAAACTGCGCCGGAGGTCCAGACAATCGATCTGGCATATTTTTTCCCGTTGCGCCCAGCCATGGCGACCGGGCCCCTCCCCGCGGGCCAACTCCCAGTGTCTCAATCGGCCCTCCTCGGATCCTCCTGGTCCGCCGTGGCCATGTCCGCCCGCTGCTTCTGCTTCCAGTCCGCGTCGTGCTCCACGAATATGTACTTGACCAGGGCGAGAGCAGCTGCTACTCGGCAGGTCGACCGTTTTCTCTCTTCGGCCTGTGTGCGGCGCGCCATCCCTTGATGCCGCGCCTTCACGATGCGCGGAGGGCATGGCGCCGAGCGCAGACTCAAGCGCTCTGCGGCCTGGGCGGTCGCAAAGCGCTGCATCAGCTCGAACGTAGCCTCGTCGGTGAAACCGGCCAGGTCTTCGGCGTCCCGAAACGTTCCCGCGCACGTCTCGCCATGGTTGCAGTGCGCCAGGAGAGTCCAGATGCATGCGTCTCGCCACTGCGCATCAGTCGTCGCCTGACCGAACCTGCCCACAGGGTGGATGACGACGATGTCGGGCGCTGGCTTGAGGACCGCGCTGTTGCCGGAGCGGTTAAAGCAACGCCTGAATTCCCACCGCCCGAGCAACTCCAGGAAGGTCTGCCAGTTGCGCTCGACTTCGGCCTTCGAGCCTGCAAGAGTAGCGCTGTCAAGGACTGGCGCTCCCGCCCTGCGCAGTATGAACACCCACAATGGCTCCGCTGTCAACGGATGCCGCCTGGAGAGCACAGCATTCGACGGTAATTTCCATTCCCGCCGGCTCACGTAGTGCTCCGCCTGGGATTTCTCGAAGATACAAGCGCCCGGGTCATCTTCGGCCACGAGTTGTGTTATCGCCTTGGGTTGCCTGGTCTCGGCCCTGAGGAGCAGGCCCCTGAACTCCCGCGTGCGCATGAAGCGCGGAGCCCCGAAGATGAGGTGCATGCACTCGAGCTGGGACTTGATCTCGCTGATCGACTGGAGGTTGAACCACCGGAGCACGGCGGACCCGGTGCCTTGCTGGCACTCTCTGGCTTTCTCCATGCACATGGAGAAGCTGTGCTCCATGACCTTGATCAGCGCCCCCTGGCCGGACTTGGTCATGTGCTTGGTCATGTACTCGATGACCGCGTCTTTGGTCAACGTGGCCTGGAAGTCCATGTTGGAAAGCATGGCCAGCATGGCGATGGGGGCGAAATTGTTGAGGAAATGACAGTTCCGTGCCATGCATAGCCTGTGCAGATCGTGGCGGCGCGGGTCCGTCGCGACCGTCTCCGCGCCAGGGTCAATGAGCGCGCGAGGGAACAGCTTGTTGCAAGAGACGCGCTCCATGGTGGAATGCTCGTCGTCGACGTGCGCGTGCCGCTGGTCTTTGGCGGGTTGGCCCATGGCATAGGGCTTGTGCAAGTCGTGCATGTTCACCCACTCCGCCAGCGCCGCGACGAAGCGAAGTCTGGCTCTTGCTTGCCGAGCCTCCGAGCTGGCAATGCCTGGCTCGAGGAGCTCCGTCTGCAGAACGTCACGCGGCGCTCTGGAGCAGCCCTCCAGGATGTCGACCAGCTCGGCCCCGCAGCGTTCACCAGCAGCGCCGCCTGCATCGAGGCTACCCAACAGACAACGGGCATGGGCCTCGTACGAAATACTCTCCGGAGATCGAACCTGCTTCTCGCCGGCGGGCCCGAGCGCCTGACGCACGCCGACGGCGCCCGCCGAGGCGCCCGATGCGGCGCTGGCAAGGCCTGGCGCCGGGCTCCCGCCA
Source organism: Prorocentrum cordatum (assembly GCA_963575745.1). Classification (NCBI taxonomy): domain Eukaryota; class Dinophyceae; order Prorocentrales; family Prorocentraceae; genus Prorocentrum; species Prorocentrum cordatum. The sequence goes on along the minus strand of CAUYUJ010019219.1, from coordinate 71,615 downwards.
GTTGGCATCGCCTCGGGCAGCCCGGGCGACATGGCTTTTGCCACGGTGTATTCGGTGTAGGCGCGGTCCCAGAACGCGGCCAGACGATCCGCGGCCTCTGCTTGCGGCGCGGCGCGTTGGCCCGGCACAGGCGCGTCAATCTCCACGGCCCCTGACTCGTCTCCTCGTTCACGTGGTACCTCGATCTTGTCGATGCGAGGTGCGCCGACCACCCAGAATGCCATGTGCGCGTGGATGATGCCCCCTTCGCTCCACTCGTACGTCACGTACCAGTCGTCGACCTGACCGAAATGGCGCAGGTCAGGATTGCCTCCCACGGTGATGTCCTCGCTCATGCGTGAACCCAACTCCGCCTGGATTTTCCGCAGTGCGTCGGCTTGCCCAGGTACAGAGTCGGACTGCAGCTGCTCCGTCAGCAACGCCGCGGTCAAGGCCGTAGCCATCTCCAGCTTGACGGCGCAGTACCACGCCACAGCACCCGGGTCCCGCACTGACAGCTGGTAGTACGTTTTTTTTCATGGCGGCCTCCCTGTCTGGAACGCGGGATTGTCGGCGTCACCGGAAGGGCATGCCTTCAACAGCGTGGCGTGTAGTTGTGCCCACTTGTACACGCTGCAGGTCAGCGTACAAAAGCCGGACGGGATCCTGCCGGCGCCGCCGTTCATCCCGAAGTCGGCCGTCTCCGCTTCGATCTGGTGAACTATGGCCTCGAGTTCCTGGCGCATCTTGCGCCTCTCGCCGATGGATCCCGGGATCAAGTTCGTCACGGTCGACATCTGCTGCACCAGCTCGCGCCGTTCGCCTTTGTCCATCAACGATTCGAGCGTGTAGTCTTGGCACGCTTTCTTGGCGCAGAAAAATACCCGCTGGGCGCCCGCGACCATAACTCGGAGCATGGTGTCCAGGAGCCAGTAGCGAAACCTGGTGTGGCGCATGAACCGCCCGTCGTTCCACAGCATAGCGCACTGGCCCCACTCCTCGAATCGAAGCGCGCGGCGCAAGCCGCCCCTGTCGCCATGGTAGCCGCCGACCCCGTGCGAGAACAGTTTCGGGAAAGCTTTCGCTATGTACCCCGGCGCGTCCTCCCGGACGGCCTGCCTGGGCTCGTCCTCCACGTCGGGCGGGTCCACGCGCGGATACTTCAGCTTCCGACCGTGGCCGTGCGACGCGTCCTCTGCAGGCGGGTCCGCAGCGGGGCGCGCACTGGCAAAGCCTGGCGCCTCGTTTCGCCGTCCGGGGATCTCCTCGGCCGCGCCTGCGAGCGAGTGGACCACGTCTTCTCGCAGGCCCACGTCATCCCCCGCCTCGGCCGACGCGGTGGCTCCGGTGCGCACGACTTCGGGGTCCTCGCCGCACTCTTCCATCATCGCTGCATCCAGTTCCGCGCGGAACACATGGAGGTCCACCGGGCAGTCATGTGCGTCAAGGGAGCGGATGGCCCGAAGCGCGTCGGACGGTTCTCCCCCCTGCGGCAGACCCAGATCCAGGATGCCGCGCGCTGCCAGAGCCACCGCGATGATGTCTTGCGATAGAGACGTGGCCACGCGGTACACGTTCTGGCCAAACACCTCGGCGACGAGGCGCCGAGCCCGCCCCCGCGCGTCATAACCTGGTGCGTCGGTAGAGTCTGGCTCCGCGTCAACGGGCTCCCCTTCCAGAAGGAGTTCGCGGACTCGCTTGCCGATGGCATGCCCGAAATCACCTGCCGCGGCCTCTGAGACGGCGAGCCCCATCCACCGTTCGAAACACGTTGGAGTGACGGGCGGGACCTTCGCGGAGTCGTCGTCGGCCTCCCGGGTGGCGCCCACCTGCGCGTCGTCTCCGGCCCACGCATCCGCGGCGTCGCCTCGCCACTCCGCGTTCGCGCAGTGCGGGTTGTTGGCCTTGAGCCACAGGAAAGCGGCTTTGAGTTTGCGCGCGCCCACCTTGAACAACGCGCGCCCACCCGCCTTACCCTTGTACTTGCGAGGGCGAACGTGCACCACGGGCATGTCGGCGGGCATGATTGGCAGACTGGTCAGAAACTTGGTCATCTGCCGGAAATTGCAGATGTGGCCGACGTGAGCCAATTGCCCGGTGCGAGGAATGGTATGCACCTGGACGAGCGGGTGGACCAAACCCAGCACAATTTCCTCGTGGTCCGTGAGCGCCGCCACCGGGTGCGCGAACTCGTGCACGCTGAACCCGAGCATTCTGGAGCACGCACTCCCGTCGCTGGCAAGGCCTGGCGGAGAGGCACCCTCAAATCGCTCGTGCGCGATGGCAGGGCCGTCGGGCGTAGCCGAGCACGACACAGGATCCACGACGTAGTCGCACAGGCGCATCTCTTCTTCAGGTGCCGGAAGGACGTGGTCTTCATTGAGATGGGCATGGCAGCCAGCGCATATCGTCATCACCCGTTTCCCATCAGGTTCGTGCACACGGCGGGCGATAGCCTCGTGCTCCGCGTTGGCTGCAAGGAAGTTGCGCGCTTCCTCCACAGACCCCGATGCCTCCAGGCGCCACTGGTTGACTGCCTCCTTTTTACGGGCTCTCGTGATGACGCTCGCGGACGAGTCGAACCACGGAGCCTGGGGAGACCGCAAGCCCTGCTGCGTGCGCGAGAACTCATAGCCGGCGGGTAAGTCGCACCAGGCCCGCCAACACACCACGCAAGTGGCCCACTGCACCTCCTCGAGGCGCCCGCACATCTCGGATGTGAGCCTGCGAGCGGGCTCCTGGTCCAGCCCGGCGTAAGAAGGCGGCGAGTGCTCTGGGCCGTCGCGCTGGCAAAGCCTGGCCGACTGTTCGGCTGCTTGTTTCCAGGCGCTTCCCCTGCCCTGGGCCTCTGCGCGATCCGCTCTGGCGCTGGTTGGCACGGCACGGCGCTCGGCTCTCCGGGCTCTCTGGGCCTTGACCTTGGTATATTGGGCATCTCTTGTTCCGAAGTCCTCCCCGTGCCGTTTAGCTTTTGAGCTACATGGGGCTCGCGGTGCAGGTGGACTTCCAGGTTCTGCTCGAAGACGTGGTCGCCTCGGTTGCCCTGCGAGGTCTTGGAGCTCTTGTCCACGACCTGAGGGTCACCCTCGTAAGATTCCCAGGGAACCCCATATGGCCTCCACCATGGTTCAAGATAACCGGAGATGGCTCAAGATGGCCCCTCCCAAGGAGGCCCCCGAAGACCCCCGAAATCCCAAATTGCCAACCCAAACGCCGAGTGGCCACAAACATCTTTGGAAGCACAGAGACCTTCAGCACGCCTGGTGCTGCCAGCAAGTTCGTCTTGAACTCCTCCCGAGTCAGCAGGCGCTGAGGATGGAGTTCCACCATGCCCGAAAAGGAAGTGCCCTTGTACTCGTATCGTTGCGCGAGTCTGCGCGAGCCCGCGTAGGGTGCCTCTGTCCCTGGGGCTGGCAAGGCCTGGCCCTGGGACACAGGCAGCGCATGTCTGAGCATGCGGGCGGCGGCGGCCACGGCCGCGGGACCGGCCAAAGGTCCGCGGGAACTCTCCGAACACAGAGCCGTGATGGGTTGCGGTCTGACGGCGTCAACGCCGGCACAGCATACAGCACGGCATGATGATGCAACAAGGCCCCGGGAACGATTCAGGAGTTCCCAAGGGAACCTGCAGGGACGCACCGACGCCGACTCCAACAGCGACGGCGAACGACGACTCCAGGGGCCCGCGCCGGCATCCTGTCGGCGTATCCCTTTTTATGTCGACGGCCCGACTCCAGGGGCCGAGACGCACCAGTTTTTCGATTCGCTTCCAGCCGCGGCGGCGAGCAGGGCCTCCGAGGGCCAGGAAACCTCGACCGAACCTCGGCGCCAACCTCAAAACGGAACCGGAACCCCTCCCAGGGGCCCGCGCCGGCGTCCTGTCGGCGTATCCCTTTTTATGTAGACGGCCGAATTCCACGGGCCCAGACGCCTCAGTTTTTCGATTCGCTTCCAGCCGCGGCGGCGAGGCCGCGCGGCCGCCCGAAGGAACGGGGCGCGCTCGGAGAGAGCGGCCGGCAAAGCCTGGCGCGCTCGGAGAGAGCGGCTGGTGGGTGCACGGGGCCTCGCCCGCACGCACGGCACGCACGAACACGAAACCGAAATCGATTTCCCGGTTGGGGGGTTCTCCGTCCCACTTCGATCTCACCCCCCAATCTTCGATCACAGTCGATCTCACAATCGACGTCGTCATCATCATCATCATCATCATCGTCATCAACATCAACATCATCATCGTCATCATCATCATCATCATCATCGCCATCATCAACATCGTCATCATCACCATCATCATCATCATCATCATCACCATCATCATCATCAACGTCATCGGGACACCGACGGGACACCACCGGGACACCGGCGGGACACCGCGCGGCCCCGCGCCCCGGTGGAGAATCATTTGGTGCGGCGGCCGCGCCTCAGCCACAGAGGACACCACCGGGACACCGGCGGGACACCGCGCGGCCCCGCGCCCCGGTGGAGAATCATTTGGTCTGGCCGCGCCTCAGCCACAGGAGACTTTCCTCTCGCCCGCCCACGCAGCTTCGCCTCGCCCGCACGCGCGGCACGCACGAACACGAAACCGAAATCGATTTCCCGGTAGGGGGGCTCTCCGTTCCACTTCGATCTCACCCCCCAACCTCCGATGATTCGGATGTCGCCACCTACCCAGGCATCCGACGTCTTGACAAAAATCAAGACTGATTTTTGTTCGCTGGTTTCGACCTCCAGGGGCCGTTGCCCAGCCCCGAGGCCGTCAAAAAGAGACCCAGGACGGAGAGACGGCCCTGGTGAGCGGGTTGGGGCTTCTGGGGACCCCGCGTTGAAAAAACAAGACGTCGGATGTCGTCCCATCTCTCCTCCTCCTCCTCCTCCTCCTCCTTTTCTCCGCCTCCTTTTCTCCTCCTCCTCCTCCTCCTCCTCCTCCTCCTCCTCCTCCTCCTCCTCCTCCTCCTCCTCCTCCTCCTCCTCCTCCTCCTCCTCCTCCTCCTCCTCCTCCTCTTCCTCCCAATGGGGTGTCGCCCCCCCGGCGCGCCAGACGGTTGGGACACGTGGAACATGTTCCGCATGCTTTGCGACCAGAACCCGCGCCTGCAGGTGGCCCTCCAGCTCACGGACGGCAGTTGGCGGCGCCGGCCAAGCGCTGGCCAGGGCCGCTTGCGAGCCGATTCGATGCGGGCCGCGATTCCGTTTCCGATCCGATGTTCAGATCGGTACGATCGAGGTGTATACGGAAAAAATGTGTACGGCGACCGACAGCAGTTCTTGTCCATTTTGCGCAAGGTTGGCTGTCGGCGTTGTCGTGGACGTTGTCCATGTGAGTCGGGGCCGGCGATCCGATTTCGATTCGGCTCAGGGCCATCCGCTGGCGATTTGATCCGTTTCCGATCCGATCCGATGTGGCGGTTCGATCCGTCTCAAGCTTGCCAGCGCTGGAGGGCGCCAACTACACAGCTACACCGATCCTGGCCTGGCCGACACTGGCCCATGATTGGCATACAAGCCATCCTGGCCAAGCTAGGAGGACAGTTGCACCGATCTTGGGGCCAGGATGGGCCTGGCCTGGATCGGTGTAGGTGTGTAGTTCGTTGGCGTCCTCCCAACCAGCGTAGCGCCAACATTATGAGGCGCGTCCTAGCTTCAGCCCCCGCGTCTCGAGTTCGAGGCATGCCATGCTTTCGCTATTCTACATCCTGGGTTCTGCTCGTCGTCACACCGGCTGTCAACTATCCGCTGTCCTCGGTCTCCTATCCTGTGTTCGCTGCTCCCCGAGCGCGAAACGAAAAAAACCCATGTAATAATTCTTGACGCATCGCGTATCCCCACCAGTTTCTCCCCGCCGTTCCTGTGCCGTCCCAGGGCCGGTCGCCGCGCTCGTCCCCACCTGTCGGGATGCTCGGCCCGATCACCTGGTCTCGCTGTTCGCGTCCCCGCTTGTGGCCGTCTGAAGCTTGGCGCCCAAAGGGCGACTAATGTGGGTCATTTTGTCCCTTGTATGTGCACTCGCCGCTGCGGTTAACTATCTTAGTTCAGCGCCCCGAACGTTGCCCCGCTTCTTGACCTTCGCCCTGGAACCGCCGACCAAGAAGTATCCCCACCAGCTTTTCGTGCTCAGTAGTTCCGCCTGCCGTACCTCTGCCTCTTGTTTTCCCCGCCGACCCCACCTTCCGCGGTGGTGTCCGTGGGCTTCGCGTTGAGTGGTTCAGCCTTTCAGCGCCGTCGGCCCTTGTTTTCCACAGCCTGCTGTCGGCATGGGGAGCTGCTCGGAGCTTGGCGCCGCCAAGGCGACTTCCTCCGTTGCACTCGCACTGCTGGCCGCCTGCTCACTCTGGAGTGGCCGGCGCCTAGGTGCGTCTGCTTGCGAATGTGGAGCATTTTGCGCAGTGCATGTGCACCGCACGCTTCGCGTGCAATTCGCCTTGTTCCGTAGTCCCGGACATCGCATGTTGCCGCCAGACCGTGGTCGCGCGGCCGCCGACCAAAAAAACGTATCCCCACCAGCCCGTCGCCATTTTGGTTCAAGCCTTGGCTCAAGGCCAAGCCGCGCGCTCGGGGACGCAGCCTGGGGGCTGCGGGGCGCCGGGAGGATGGCTGCGGCGGTGCCTGGGGCTGCCGAAGCTATGGCGGCCAGCGGCGCCGGCTCTGGTGCTGCTCAGAGAGAGGTTGGATGCGAAGTCGGAGCCCACCATCAGTGGCCTGGCCACGCAGGCCTCGATTAGGGTCAGGCCTACGGCGCGGCTGCTGCGGCGGCGGCGGGTGCCGGAGCGGCGGCGGCTTTCGGCGCCTGGACCGGGCGCGCGGCGTGGCGGCGCTGGCAGCGCCACCGAGCCTCCCTTTCCGCTCGGGTGAAGCTGGCGCACACGGTGGAAGAGCTGGCGTCGGCGCAGCGGCTGCTCAGTGCCCTCGGCGTCGGTGCGGAAAAAGCAGACTGCTGGGGAGCTGGCCATCCTTTGCGAGCACCGCCTGCATGGGTCGCCTGCCAAGCTGCAGGGATAAATGCCCCCACGCTGCGGGCCGCCGCACGCGTTGCGGGCTGGAGCCGAGCGGAGTGGCGTGACACTGCCGACCGATGGGGCGCTGCGCGGCACCTGAGGTTGGGGGGCCTCGAAGACGGGGACCTCGGGCGTGCCAGCACGGCGGAGCTCCGGAGGATGCGGTTCGCTCACCCAGATGACGTTCCACTACATGGCCGCCCTGGTGCAGGAGCAGACGCGCAGGACGGCGCCGAGCTGCAAGCGCCGCCATCCCTTGGCATGCCTGGAGACTTTGCGGGCTGTGGCGCGGCCGTGGTCCTGTTCCTGCAAGCCGCTTGGCGGAGGTGCGCTCACAGGCGGCAGCGCCATGAACATCCCGACGCTGTGCCTGCGGATCGTCGTGCCGACAGCCTGGCCGCAGCAGCAGCAGTGCCAGCACCAGCAGCAGTCGGCCAACGCCCTCCTGGGGACGCCACGACTGGCGCCGCCATCGTGCTCGCAAACGCGCCCTGGGCCGAGCTCGGGGACAGCGCGGCGGAAGCGAATCCCTTGGGGGACGAGGGGGGCGCAAGCCGAGGAAAGAGGGGCGAGGGCGACAATCTGGAGGCCATCCGAGAGGCGCAGAGGGAGGGCGAGTCTCTCACCACGCGAGACCTCGCTGATTGCGCACACATGGTCGCTGCCTGCCTGCCGCTGGCCCCAGAAGTTCGGGGTGCACCGCGGATGGACCGCGGGAGTCGCCCCAGGCAGGACGGCCCGCCACCGGCGCCGCAGGCCGCGCCCTACTGCAGATACGGCTACGGCTGCCCCTGGCGCGCCCTCGGTCGCTGCCGCTTCACGCATCTCCCAGCCAGCCGGCCGATGTCTGCAGGAGCGTCGCTGCTGGACGCGCGGACGCTGCCTCAGGGCTCTCGCGGCTGGGGGCTGTGCCAGCTCTTTGCCGATTGGACCTGCTGGCGCCAGTGCGAGACGGTCATCGTCCACGACCCGTCCCTAGCACCGGTTTGCCACGTCCCAGACCCCCACTCGGCGCGGTCCTCCCGGGACGACGCGAGCTTCGAGGCCATGGTGGCTATCGCGGGCCTGGGCAGTGTCACCAACGTGGCTTTACTCGAGGAGCTCATTGCCGTTCTCGACGCGGCGGTTCCACGACTCCGAAGCGTTTTTTTGTGGACCCGCGGCGAGCTCCGCACTGGTCTTCCCGCTGGCGCTCTTCTCGTCGAGTGGCTCCGCGAGGCCCGGGACAAATGGGCTGGCCAGTCCGTGGAGCTCGAGTGCGAGTTCGACCCCCGCGTGCACGCGCGGCGCGCGGTGCTGCAGGGACCCCGCATGGCGATCGCGATCTCCTTGGAGTGGGGCCTCGGCATCTACATCGACGCACCTGGCAGCGCGGCGCTCGCGCCTGACGCCCGCTAGGTCAAGCGCGCAGAGATGCTCGTGCTTCGCCGCGACTGCCAGTGGAGCTACGACGACTACGATGCCGGCGCCGCCCGGGGCAGCGCCGGCGGGGCGCTGGCCGCCGATGCGGTCGGCGCGCGGCGCTCGCTGGGGGAACTGCCGCCGCCCTCCCGGCGCGCGCGGTCTGCGGCGGCCCGCTGGGCACGGGAGGCCCGCCGCGGCTGGGCCCTTTGCGCGGGCTGCGGGGGGCGCGAGGGCGCTCGGGGGTCCGCGGCCGAACTGGCCGACGGGCGCCTCCCCTGTCTGGCCCCACGACGGCCGGCCCACGCGCCTGGCCCTCGCGGTGGGGGCAGCCTTGCAGGAGCAGCGCCGCCCCTGCGCCGCCGCGCCGCACGGGCGCGGACTGCGCTGCTGGGCGGAGGCGCCCGCGCCAGCCCTGGTGCGGCTTCGACCCATGGGGCGCGGCGCGCGGCCCCTGCTGCTGCTCCGACGCTATGCCGGCGCAGCAATCGAGGTGCCGCCGCGCGATGCCGAGGCGGGCCTTGCGATCTACGGCACGTGCGAGCAGCGCCAGCGCGTCCTCTCAGCCTTTCGTGCCATCGCGGGTGGCGCTTCGCAGGACACGGCGCTGGCGCCCCTGCAGAGACGGAGGCCGCAGCGCAGGGGGCGGAGCCGTGCGCCCCGCCGGCGCTGCCCGCCGACGGCGCGCGACAGCGGGGCCAGCGGTGCTCCAGCGACCAGCCGCGCAACGGCGACGACCGCGACCAGGAGCAGCGCGACCAGGCGCAGTGCGACCTGCAGGGCGGCGACCAGCCCTGCGCCCCGCGGCGCAGCTTCAGCGCGACGAACACCAGCCACAGCAGGAGACGACGACGGGCTTCAGCACCAGCGCGACGACAGGGTCCTGACCAGCGCGTGCGAGAAGGGCGGGCTGCGGCAGCGGCAGCGGGCCAGGGCGCTGCTGAGCGAGGGGCTGGTCGTGAAGTTGGGGCGCTGCCGATGCGAGAAGAGCCGGCAGCGGCAGCGGGCAGCGGGGCGGGGGGGGGGTCGCAGCGGCGGCGCGGCGGGGCTTGGAGGGGGGGCAGCGGAGCAGCATGGCAGTGGCAGCACAGTGGGAGGAGCGGGGGGGGGGGGGGCGGCAGCGGCGGCGCGGGGGGAGGGGGGGGGGGGCAGTGGGAGCGGAGAGGGGCGGCAGTGGCAGCAGTGGCAGCGCGGCGGGGGGAATGCCTGAGGAGGAGTGGGAGGGGGCGGCAGTGGCAGCGGCGTGAATGCTAGGCGGGGCGACGGCAGCACAGTAGGAGGAGGAGGAAGAGGAGACGATAGCAGCGGCAGCGCGACCTGGCTTGGAGCAGGAGGGGAAGGAAGGGTGGGGAGGGACGGCAGTGGCGGCTCGACGGCAACAGCGATATGGGCAGCTGAAGGGGGCGGCAACGGCAGAGAAGGAAGAGTGGGGTGGGGCGGCAGTGGTGGCGCGACGACACCGGCAGCGAGCCTGGTGCCCTCCAGAGGGATGCGACTGGCGATTCGGCCTGCTCGCACTGCCGCGCGAAGCAGGCGGCGTGGCAGTGCGCGCGCTGCGGAGCGCAATATTGCAGCCGCGGTTGCCAGAGCCTTCGGCGCGTCCACTCCACTGGTGCACTCCGCCCGTGGGACGCATCAGCTTCTGTGCTGGAGTCGGCGCGAGAAGGGCGGGCAGAGGCTGCTGGTCCCATCGCTGCTCAGCGCGATGTTGGCGGCGACGCTGGAGCCCGGCCTCGGGGGCGAGAAGGGCGGGCAGCGGTCGCTGGCCCCATCGCTGCTCAGCGAAGTGGCGGCTGCGACGCTGGGGCCCAACCTCCCGCGCGAGAGCGGCGGGCAGCGGCAGCCGGCCCAGATTCTGCTCAGAGGGGCGCAGGTGGCGACCAGCGCGCGCGAGAAGAGGATGCCGTGGCCACGGCAACAGGCCCAGGCGCTGCTCTGCGATATGTTTGGCGCGTAGCTGGAGCCCTCCATTGTCGGCCGCACCCCTCGCCGCTGCGCGTGCGAGAAGGGCGCGCGGTTGCAAGCGCGGGTGGCAGTGGAGGTTGTGGTGGCGGGGGGGGGGGGGGGGGGGGGGCGGCGGCCGCGGCGGCGTCTGGGGCATGAAGGAAGGAGGAGGGGGCGGCAGCGGCAGCAGGGGAATGGGGAGGGGCGGCAGTGGCGGAGGCAGTGGCGAGAGGACGGGAGGCGGCGCTGCCGGCGAGGCTGGCAGGCGCACGGCGCGGCCGCGGCAGCCAGCAGCCAGCAGCGGCGCTGCTGAGCGAGATGGTGGTCGGGAAGCTGGAGCCCAATATCATCACCTTCGGCGCTGAATAGCGCGTTCGAGAAGAGCAAGCGATGGCAGCCGCAGCAGGTCGTGGCGCTGCTGAGCGAGATGGTGCCTGCGAAGACGGAGCCTGTTATCGTCACCCACGGCATTGTGAACAGCGCATGCGAGAAGAGCAGGCGTTGGCCGCGGCAGCGCGCTGTGGCGCTGCTGGGCGAGATCCTGCCCGTGAAGCTGGAGCCCAACATCGTCGCCGACGTCATTGTGAGAACGCCGCGCGAGAAGAGCAAGCTTTGGCAGTGGCAGCATACAGCGGCGCTGCTGTGCGAGATGGCGGTCGTGAAGTCGGAGCCCAACATCATGACTTACGGCATCCTGAACATGTCGTGCGAGAAGAGCATGCGATGGAAGTGGCAGCAGTCTGTGGCACTGGTGAGCGAGATCGCGGTCGTGAAGCTGGAGCCCAGCACCATCACCTACGGCACTGGGAACAGCGCGTGCGTCAGGAGCTGGCTTTGGCAGCGGCAGCCGGTCGTGGCGGTGCTGAGCGAGATCTTGGTCGTGAATTTGGAACCCACCATCATCGCCCACGGCACTGTGAACAGCGCGTGCGAGAAGAGCAGGCGCCGGCAGTCGCAGTGAACAGTGGCGCTGCTGAGCGAGATCCTGTTCGCGAAGATGGAGCCCGACATCATCGCTTACGGCACTGTAAACGGCGCGTGCGAGAAGAGCAGGCTTTCGCAGCGGAAGCCAGCTGTGGCGCTGCTGAGCGAGATCCTGGTCGTGAAGCTGGAGCCCAGCATCATCACCCACGGCATCCTGCACAGGTCGTGCGAGAAGAGCGGCCGCTGGCAGTGGCAGCCGGACGTGGCGGTGCTGAGCGAGATGGCCGTCGCGAAGCTGGAGCCCGTTATCATCGCCCACGGTGCTGCGAACAGCGCGTGCGAGAAGAGCAGGCATTGGAAGTGGCAGTCGGTTGTGGCGCTGGTGAGCAAGACCGTGGTCGTGAAGCTGATGCCCCATTGCGAACGGCCCGCGCGGGAAGAGCAGGCGGCTGCCGTCGTCTCCGGCAGTTGCGCTTCTGAGCGAGATCTTGGTCGCGAAGATGGAGCCCAACATCATCGCCTACGGCGCGCTGAACAGGTCGTGCGAGAAGAGCGGCCGTTGGCAGTGGCAGCCGGTCGCGGCGGTGCTGAGCGAGATCCTGGTCGGGAAGCTGGATCCCAGCATCATCACCTACGGCGCTGTTGACAGCGCGCGCGAGAAGAGCAGGCGTTTGCAGTGGTAGCCAGTTGCGGCGCTGCGGAGTGAGATCTTGGTCGCGAAGCTGGAGCCCAACATTAGCTACGGCGTCCTGAACCGCGCGTGCGAGAGGAGCATGCGTTGGAAGTGGCAGTGGGCAGTGGCGCTGCTGAGCGAGATGTTGTGGTCGCGAAACCGGAGTCCGCCAACATCGCCCAGGGCATTGTGAACTGGACGTGCGAACAGAGCAGGCGTTGGCAATCGCAGTGGTCTGTGGCGCTGGTGAGCGAGATCCTGTTCGCGAAGCTGGGGCCCGTTATCATCACCTACGGCGCTGCGAACAGTGCCTGCGAGAAGAGCAGGCTTTGGCAGTGGCAGCCAGCAGTGGCGCTGCTGAGCGAGGTCGTGGTCGTGAAGCTGGAGCCGCTGGAGGTCAAGCTCACGCTCGAGAAGGGCGGACCGGCGCAGCCGGCCCCGGCGCCGCTCAGCGAGATGGTGGTCACGCTGGAGCCCACCCTCACGTTCGAGAACGGCGGCAGTTGCAACCGGCCCTGGCGATGCTCAGCGAGATGGTGGCGATGTTGGGGCCCAACCTCACGCGCGAGAAGGGCGGGCAGCGGCAGCTGGCCCTGGTGCTGCTCAGCGAGATGGCGGTGGCGACGCTGGAGGTCAGGCTCGCGTGCGAGAAGGGCCGGCAGTGGCAGCTGGCCATGGTGATGCTCAGCGAGATGGCGGTGATGCTGGAGCCCAACCTCGCGCGCGAGAAAGGCTGGCAGCGGCAGCCGGCCATTGCGAGGCTCAGCGAGATGGCGGTGGAGACGCTGGATGTCAAGTTCACGTTTGAGAAGGGCGGGAAGTTGCAGCCGGCCCTGGCGCTGCACAGGGAGATGGTGGCGATGTCGGAGCCCATCACGTGCGAGAAGGGCGGGCAGTTGCAGCCGGCCTTGGCGATGCTCAGCGAGATGGCGGTGGCGACGCTGGAGGTCAGGCTCATGCGCGACATGGGATGGCAGTGGCAGCCAGCTCTGGCGATGCTCAGCGAGATGGCGGCGATGCTGGAGCCCAACCTCGCGCGCGAGAAAGGCGGGCAGCGGCAGCCAGCTCTGGCGCTGCTCAGCGAGATCAATCTCACGTGCGAGAAGGACCGGCAGTGGCAGCTGGCCATGGCGATGCTCAGCGCGACGTCGGTGGGGGCGCTGGAGGTCAGGCTCACGTCCGAGAAGGGCTGGCCGTGGCAGCCGCTCCTTGCGCTGCTCAGCGAGATGGTGGTGACGCTGGAGCCCGACCTCACATGCGAGAAGGGCGGGCAGCGGCAGCCGGCCCTGGCGATGCATCAGAAGGAGGCGGGAGGAACGGCAGCGGCGGCAGCAGTGGCATGGAGGAAGGAGGAAGGAGTAGCAGTGGCAGTATGTTGAGAGGAGGGGCAGGGCTGGGCTGCGCAGACCTGGCGCCCCCTTCCGATGACGACGACGACTTGCGAGCCCGCGGAGGACGAGGGGGGCGTCCGATTGAAGGGGTGGTGGGGGGGGAACGCTTTCCTTCAGCGCCCGCTGCCCCCCGCCGTTGGGGCCTTGGCAGCTGCCTGCTGACAGTGCCGACACGTGGACTGCCGCTGGGGCCGTGGTCCGCCTGTTCTAGTTGGCCCCTGGCCCCGCTGTAGTTGTTTTCGCCGCGCCTCGGCGCCCTCCGCTCCTCGCGCCTTTCGGCAGTTGCCCCGCGCCGAGCTGCTCCGCTCTCCGCGCGAAGTCGGCGCTGCCACGCTCCGTTCTGGCCCTTTCTCCCATCGGGGCCCCCCTCGCCAGCCGGGCGGTCCCAGTTCGATTCTGGCGCTTGCCGCGCTAATGCAGCTGTCCTGGGCGAGGTGCTTAGCCCTGTCATCGGCAGTTCACTTGGCTGTTCTCTGCGCGCTGCCATTCCGCAGTGGCGTTCGATGTCGACTTTGTCCATCGCATTCCTGGTTGGCAGCATGAGGCGCGTGGCCGATCCGTTCAGGATTTCGGCGCCGATCCCTTCCACCGTTTTCCTGGCTGGCTCTTCCTCTCGGTCTCGGAGAGGGGATTGCCCCGGGTCTCTTCTCTCAGGGGTGAGTGTGCGACATCGGTGGCGCCACTCGTACTGGTTCCTGGTCAGTGACGTATCCCTGGCCATCGGTGTTAGCATTACCTCCTGGAGTGCATTGCAAGCGAGCTGCCCCCTTCGAAGCAGGGGCTGGGTGCATGGATGTCTCCTGTGGTTTGTCCTCCGTCTTGTCCCCGCCCTCAGCGGTCACTTGTCAGCTTCGCTGTCTGCGACCCTGCCGCGCTATTTTAGCTGCGCGTAGCTTCTTCGTTCAATTCGCGCATCGGCAGTGCCCCCGGATCCTGGCCCTACTTGCAGTTTGCATCGCTTGCCGGCAGGCTTCGGGTTCTGCCCCGCTTCCTGGCACCACCTCGCGCCGCCCGGCAGCTTAGGCAGCTTTGGTTCGGCCGTCGGCCCCCGCGCGCTAGGCAATTAGGCTCGCGCGCAGCCCGCCCGACCTCCGACGCCGTTGGCGCGCTCGCCTGCGGCCGCGACGGACAAGTCATCCCCGCCAGTGACGCGGCCCAGCTTCCCCCCGCGGTAGGTTTAGCTGTTGCCTGCGCGCGCTAGGCAATTAGATCTGCTCGTAGCCCGAGCCGACCTGCGACGCCGCCGGCGCATTCGCCGCGGTTGCGATAAAAAGTATCCCCACCAGCATGCATCCCCTTGCTTCGCCACGTTTGTGGCGCGTCGACCTCTGGCGCCTGGCGCGACTTGGTTCAATTCGTTCACGTCGGTAGTCTTGTCCCTGGGATGCCCGCGCGATTGCTTGGCCACCTTGCAGCCCGCGGCAGCTCTTGCATCCTCAGCCCTCGGCGCAGCCCAGCGTCCCCCGGCGGCGGCCCTGCAGTTGCCTGTGCGCGCGCCAGGTAACTTAGTTCTGCTCGTAGCCCGAGCCGACTTATGACGCCGCCGGCGCCTTCGCCAACGGTTGCGACAAAAAAGTATTCCGACCAGCGGTTGCCACTGTTGGCATGCGACACAGGTGCGCTGGGCTGTTCGTCAGCCCCACGCTATGCCGTGCTCTGCTCGGGTGGCCCGTTCACCTCTGGCACCTGGCGCGACAAGGTGCAAGTCGTTTGCCTTCCCAGTGGTCTCGCCCTTGGGATGTTTGCACTTCAGCCGCCTGCCTGAAGGAACGCGTCGGTTTGTAATAGTTAGCTTGAGTTATAACTAGTTAGTAACTCGTTATAACTAGTTACCGTGTTGGATTTTTTGAGTGGCAGGTTCGTTTCTGGCTTATACATGAGGTTTTGTTTGGAGCCTGCTTTTTTTTGACATTGCATGTTGTTTTCTTTGCATATCGATGTATTCTCATTTTTTTGCAAAGTATGCGCTATTAGAACAATTTACGGTATTCAACGGGCCAAATGCGCGCGATATGATCGCCACGTCTCATGTAAACCACTGGAGGTTTCAACGCACTGAAGGGGATGAGAACCGGATCGCGGGCATCATCGATGACATGCCCAGAAAAGTATTCGCTCGCATGCACATGCTTTATAATCAGAATCTGAACTAAGCTCTGTGGCGGATCGCCGTCGCATTTCACGTGGAACCACACTTGGACGGCAACGTGGGGCCGCGATCGCGCCCCATCAAAATTTTGTCGCCACGTTTGATTTGTCCTCCATGTTCGGCGTGCGCTTCAATGGTCGAGACTGCAGCATGCGTGCCTGGCCGCACCTGCTGCAATTCACTCAACAAACATTTGCTTGCAGCTGTGGCGCACTCGAACTCGCACTCCAGTGACAACCCGCGGATGTTCTGTCTATCATGCATGTGCTGAGCCGTGAGCTGGATCATTACAGCCTTCTCGGGCCTCGCCTTGCACAGGTGGTCCTTTGCAAATATTGTGACATGTTTGTGTTTCCGCTCTTGGACAAAACGTGATAAAGCACCATGCCTCTCAAACAGACCAGCCAAGTGGACAGCCATGTTATGCTTATACACCCAATACTTGGCACCACATGCACGCTGGTGAAGCTCCAAATGTTTCAACACTTCTGACTCAACCTCGTCGCGTGTGCATGGCAATCGCCTCGGCGCGCAGAGAATAACATCCACGGCGTCACATAATGCCAGCATGCTTGATATCTGGTCTGCGACTGCATCGCATGATGGTGTATTGACAATGACTTGCCTGATGCATAGAGCCAGCGCGGGAAACGCAAATAGTTCTTGCGAGGCACTCGCCTGGATGTCTCCCGTTTCCCAGACTGTTGCAGCAGAGTGGTGTTTGGATGGCCATGTCCATTTCATGAAGTAGTCGCGGAGGTCGTGGGCGCTGCACAGCTTTTTGAAATCTTTGTGCTCTAGGAGGCCCTGACTTCCCGATCAAAAATGCCACTAGCGAAATATATGTGCGTCCAATCGAAGCAGAGGAATGTCATCTCCAAGTATCTAAGAGACGGGTCCAGTGCGACATGCGCTGGATGGAAATTCCAACCTTTCACTTTCGCGACAGATGTGCATTGCGCGTCTGTGAGCTCGCCTCGCCGGTACCTCTCCCGATCAGGGCGCAACCTCTCCAAGATCGCGACGACTGTCGCGTCGGTGTTGCATGGGAGTTTGCTTCTGTCAAGGCAGGGATCATCAACGTATGTCCCCGAACTGTCGAATTGTGCGTAGCCGAATTTCTCGTTAAGGGCCTTCCTGCAAATTGCGCAGGGCTTAGAGCCAGCGTGCCCCTTGTTCAGATGAAGCTCCCTGTAGCGCACGCCATTCTCGCAACTGTCGTGGCGTATGTTGTTGCGTCACCCAACGCAGATACATCCAGCGCAACCCCCGTTGTCTCAAAATTAACGTCATCCGATCTATCCAAAAAAATTCGCCGAGCATCATGCGGATAGATTGCCCGATGCCCCCCAGGCATATCTTTCACCTTGGCAACGCGTGCGGCGCTGAGGGTGAGCCATCGATCTTCGTTTTGCAAGTGTTCGTCGAATTCGTTAAACGGCCAGTACACAGCATCCAGACCACGGTAGTCTTTGCCTTTCGCGAGAGGATCGCGTGGCGATATACCATCGAAGTAGCTAAAGAACATGGGTGCTTTTGCAGTTGGTGGCGCATCAATGACCTGAACGGCCTGCTTCTCTTGCATATGGCGTACAAGAACGCCCCTGGGATACGCACCCAATTCTCAAATGTGCCCCCCATCGTTATCGTCGCCAACAGGCATCTTCATGCCATTCAATATAAGGCCATATGTGTTACGATCGTTGACCACCTGTTTCTCATATGCCCTATATTGGGACCCCCGCGAGACAGCGCCTGGCAACCCATTGTCACGAACGTAAGTGAGCACGTGGGACAATGCTGCCTGGGAAACATACGGGCCGCGGTGGACCTCAACCAATGCCTCGGAGTGTGTTCGGGACCGCTTCGGCCGCGGACCCGACGCCATGCCAGCCAAAATGCTTAAGATTGATGCGGTATGCGATGACCGCAACGCAACCGACACGAATGAGACAGGATGCGACGATCGCACCGTAGTTGTTTTACACGACAGATGCACAAGCGAAAACATCGCTGCAACAACAAACGGTGATGCGTGCTGGCCTACGACCGATCGTCGGTGAACGCCAAGGCAACGGACCACGCCTCAGCGCGCGAGCGCACGCCAGGGCCCCACTTGATCCTCCTGTCGCTCCGCCCCACTACGGTGCGATATACCTGCTTGTCATTCTGTGTCATGACGTAGCCAGCCCTGTAGTGGAGGTTCCCCGCCTTCGCAGGCGGCGGCAGCACCTTCGGCTTCGCGACGTGGCTTGAGGGCCTCTTGGCGACGACCTTGCCCGTGCTATTGCCCGTGCTCTTGCTGCCCTTGCCTTTGCCCTTGCCATTGCCCGTGTTCTTCGGCTGCTCTGCATCGGCGACCGCGTCGCCAGCCGCGGCGGGGCGCTTGCGCGCGGCCGTCGCCGCGGCCGCCGCCTTCGCCTTGTGGCGAGAAGCTTGCGCAGGGCGGCCCCCTCGTCGCTCAGGTTCGCATGGGGCTCTTCGCCATCAACTGTTGGCTCTGCCTTCACCGACTTGCCGGGCGTTGGCCCCCCGCGAGGCGGAAGCTTCGCCTTTGGTGGCTCCAGAGGGCAGCCCCCTGAAGACGCCCTTGTGCGTGCCCCGGTAGACGCGCCTGCAGACCCAGCTGCATGTCCTCCGTGGGGTGCCACATTGGCGAAGAGCGCCGCGGCCAGCTGCCCCCCGAACCTGTTCTGGTACATCTGCATCTGCCCACCAACCGTCACATCTGGCATCGCGGCCTTGGCGCGGGGGGGGGGGCGCGACGGGCTCAACGGTGGTAGTTTTTCTGATCTTGCTGGCAGACCTTCGCACGAACTCGGGCTCGTCGGCGCCCGTGTCCTCCATGCATGGGCCTTCGGCGTTGTCATGCGCCTCTCCCCACCATGCCTAGCTATGCACCTGGTCGGTGGTGTCGTAGTCCCAGATCGCCCTGTACCCGCTATTAGCCCACGCTTTCGCAGTGACAGCTGCGCCCAACTTCTTCTTCACATCCTTCAATAATTTAACCCACGCGTCTGCATTGTCACATTTCCCAACGGCACGTGCCACCACAGCCGCCACTTGCGGCTTACTCTTTTAAGATAATGTATGCATGCCAATTAGCGCGGCACGGTTGACCACAATGTTTACGCACGCCGTCTCGGATACGCCCCCTTTTTTCAACTTAGCGGGCTCAGCCGCTGCGAGGTAGAGAAGATGGTTACCTCCTTCCACTTCTTAGAACCGCTGGTGTATCCCAGCAAGCCAGTCTTGTTACCAACGGCCGAACAAAGCTGGGCAAGCTCTCGCGAGCTCCGTTGTTCCAGTGCATTGTCTCGAATAGAATTCGCGAGGGGTGACGCGTCATCGGTGCTCAAGTTTCCCAGATTGTCAACTTTGAGGAGCAACTGGTCAAATTGACACTTGGCCACTGCGGTGGGGTCCAACCCACAGCTTATCTGATTTTGCACCCAGTCGTGCATATGGCTTAGCTCAGCGACGAGGCTTGGCACGGACGTCATTGCGATGTAAACGCAAGTAGATGGCGCGACAGTTCGCGACATGGCACGTGGATATCGCGAACGTCAGACCCGCGAGCCAAATGGGATACGGATAATATGCCAACTGCAACATCACATGCAAGTGCAGGGCGGCCCGACCGCGGCGGGGGATGCATTGGAGGGTGCAACAATGTTACAGCCCCCCACACCGTCGCCAACCACCCTCATCCGCACATCCCCCCCCCCTGCTTCGCTGTCGTCGTTACCACTCTGCGGCCAGACCGCAAACCAAAAGGGGGATCGTATGCAATCATGAGCATGATGCTAAATGCAACAGATGAAAGATAGTTCGCCACACGATGCACGGCTTTATAGCTTGCATTTCTAATGCGCGATCCGACTCGGGATCAGGCCGCGTCCATGGACTTCGCATGCTCAAGCCATGCGATTGCGACGCTGTGCGATTCGATCGCAGCCCCACGGTCCAGAATTGATTCGTCCACTCATCCTTCGCCTTGAGGAACTGGGCGTAGTCGACATCTGCCTGTTGTCGCTGCTGTGTGTCAGGGTGGGAGATGGGTGTTGTATGGAGCGGGGAACTTATCAATGCGTTATTGACCACATGTATGTCTTCTTGGTCAATGTTTTCACACAGGAGCAAGTCGACGCCACATCATGTTTCGCAGCCTTGGCAACCTCTTTCTTCTGGCGAGCCCGCTCCTCACGCCCCCACCCTAATATCCTCGCGAACCTGTGCCTCCATCGCCTTCTGCTTGGTGGACTTCACCATTGCAAACCAGAACAGCTTACGTGCAAGAGCTTGCGCGCACACACGCGCACACCTTGGGCCAATATGCTTACGAAAGGCTCGACCGCCGCCGTGGCGCCTCCCTATAGACCCCACTGGCGCGCAACCCTACATGCGCATGACGTTGAATTTTTGCACGCGGCGCCACAAACGATGCGATGTATGCGTTTGCAGGCGTGAGGTACCCTAGTAGCTACCCCGCTACCCTGTCGCTAACCCCGCAAAGCTGCTAGAGCGCACTCCGCGACGCCAAGGGCCTTGCGGCCCCGTGCCCGCGTGAGGCCACCCGCTGCAACGAGGCGATCAGTTGCACGAGTGTGCACATTCCTCCACACCTCTGCCTCCAGCAAAACCATGCGGAACACCTCCGCCGCGGCCCCCGTCTCTTTCATGGATCGCTCCATCTTCTTGAACGCCGCATCTAACTTTCGGTGAGGGGGCGATATGGCGTGACCACGACCCTACCAACCCACACATGAAACCGTTCAAGCCCTGTAGCACACGAAGCGCTTGGGGTGTCGAGTCGAACCGCCGCAACGCAATACAATATGATTTGTACACGTGTGTATCAACGCACATTTACATGCAACGTAGTGCAAGTCAGTATAGTAGCTAACACCACTAAACATAAAGACAACATAACGAGCCCAACCTTCTTGTCGTTCTTCTTCACTTGTGATCTAGTGTATTTCACGTGCCTGACGGTGGCCGTGAGCGCGGCGTTGAAGTCCGCCCTGTCCTCGCGACGGTGTTGGGCCCGCATTGCCTTGAGTTGGGCGGACATCGCAGGCATGGTGCGCACACCGGCGCGCAGACGCCTCGCGCGAGAGAGACGCGCCTCGTGTGCCGCAACGGCTACGGCCGAGATGCATATTGTGACTTAGTCGCACAATGCAGGATCACATCGTCCCCCTCTGACATTCGCACCGCCGTCGGCACCGACGCCGTGGTTCGCCGTCGCCTCACGCCATCATCATCGCCGTCGCTGTCGTCATCGCCGGCATCATCATCATCGTTCGTCGTCATCATCATCATGTTCATCATCGCAATCCGTCCTTCTTTCCCGCCGCAGCATTCGTCGTATGCCATCCGGGAGATCCTTCCACAACATCAACGTTGATCGCCGTCCCTCCACCCGTCGTCTCTTTTGTTGCACTAATTTTGAACCACCTCCCGTGCCGCACCTCATGTCCGTCCGCGCTCCCCTCCCCATCGTTATCTCATGCTCCCACTCGTGGCCGTCGTCGCCGTCGTCGCGCCCCGGCCCCCCTGGCCGCGGAAGGGGGCGCGCGCAGGACGGCGCCGCTCTGGGGGGGGGGGTCGGCGCGCGACGGCGACGACGGCGACGGCGGTGACGAAGACAACGATGACGACGACGACGGCGACGACGACGGCGACGATGACGACGGAAACGGCGACGGCGGCGGCGAAGGTGGCGGCGACCACGACGAGACAACGATATGACACGAGGCGGGGGGGGCGCATGAGCTCGAGCGAACGAGGACTTGGATATATGATAGCGTCGACTGAACACTTGGGCGAGGCGGTGGAGGAGAGCTGGCGACGATGGCGACGGCGGCGATGGCGGCGGTGGCGGCGGTGACCGACGACGACGCAGACCGATTGCGGTGGTGGCGACGACGATGCTGATGATGAGGCGATGAGGTGGCGACGGGAAGCGAGCGGCGGAAGATAGGAGCAACGAGGGAAGGACGATGGACGGACGATGAGCGAACGCTGGAGGACGACGATGGACGGGCGATGGGGGCAACAAAAGTGTGGCGATGAAGGACGGGCTGCGGGGGCGATACTGCGAGGATGATGATGCACCGTTTTTTGTGCGGCTCGTGGTCCCTGTGGCGGTGTGTCTCTGCGCGCGCGCCGTAGGGCCGATAACAATTAGACTATCCACTTAACATATCAACAACAGATGCACATTTGTGGATTCTAGACAAGACGTCAACTACAGGAGGCGGGATGTGTATACTATCAACTGACCACGAACGACCCCAAAGGCAAACGCGTCGACCGAAATTTCACCCCTGGTATGATCCTAGACCGCCCAAATCGTCGCCACATGGACTCACCCCCAGGAAACTGAGATCCGACCACCCCGCTGTCGTATATCAGAAACTCACATACGACAACTTTGTCCTATAGGATTCTCATATACGACAGCGCTGTCGTATATGAGTTCGTCATATACGACAGCGCTGTCGTTTATGAGAAACTTATTTACGACAGCGCCGCCGTAGACACTATCACACCGAGTTTGTCGTATATGAGTTTCTCATATACGACGGCGCTGTCCTATATGAGAAGCCCATATACGACAACTGAGCCTCTGATCGCTCCAGAAGGAAAGGAGGGGGGAACCTGTTCTCGCAATCGCGATTGCGAAGAGATCGGGAGGCAGCGCGTGCGCCTAGAATTAGGAATGTCCACCTGTCGTGGCCGCCCTTGGCCGCCTGTCGCGGCAGCCCTCGGCCGCCGTCGTGGCAGCCCTTGGCCGCCATGGTTGTGGCAGCCCGTGCCGCCGTGGTCGTGGCAGCCCTTGCCGCCGTCGTGGCAGCCCGTGGCAACTGTCCTTGTCACAGCTGTAGTAGCCGCCGACGCGACCCTTGCCACCGTCGTGGTAGCCACTGCCCTACGACAGGTTGGCCTCGCGCTACGCGCGCTGCGCCTCCCGCCGCGCATTCGCGCGGAGCCTCTTGTTCCACTCGATGTACATCATCTGCTGATGGTCGTAGCCGTCGAAGCCCTCGACCAGCTCTTTCACCGCCAAGGCCTTGGCGAGGCGAAGGTGCTTGCCGCCGCGCGGCCGCGGGACGTGGTCGTCGTCGCCGCCCATGTGGCCGCTGCCTTTGCCGCCGTCGTAGTAGCCCCTGTGGCCGCTGCCCTTGCCACCGTCGTAGTAGCCCTTGTGGTCGCTGCCCTTGTCGCCGTCGTGGCCGCTGTCGCGGTAGCCGACGTCGTTCTGGCTGCTGTCGTAGTAGCGGCCGCGCTTGCCGTAGTAGCTGCTGCTGTCGTGCTTGCCACCGTGCTTGCCATCGCGGTGGTAGTAGTCATCGTGCTTGCCACCGCTGTGGTAGTAGTCATCGCCCTTGCCACCGCTGTAGTCGTCGCCCTCGCGCTCGTAGTAGCCATGGCGCTTGCATGGGCGCTTCTTCGGCTGTGGCCCCTCACCGTCGTAGTCGCGGCCCTTGCCGCCGTCGTAGGCGCCGCCGTAGTAGCCCACGCCGATGCCCTTGCCACCGCTGCCTTTGCCACCGTCATAGGCGCTGCCCTTGCCACCGTCGTAGTGGCCCGTGCCGCTGCCCCTGCCGCCGTCGTAGGCGCTGTCCTTGCCGCCGCTGTAGTAGCCCATGTCGCTGCCCTTGCCACCGTCGTAGCCGCTGCCCTTGCCACCGTCGTGCGCGCTGCACTTGCCATCGTTGTAGTACCCCATGTCGCCGTGCTCGTCGTGGTCTTGAACGAAGAGCTGCAGGCCGTGCATCTGGTTCATGCTTGGGCTCATCGCGGGCGCCATGTCGAACAGGTCGAGCAGCTGGTCCGCCGTGCACTGCCTCGCGCGCTTCGGCGGCGGGGCGGACTGCGGCGGCCGCGGCCCGTAGTGCTTCGCCTCAGGCGGCGCCGCAGGCTGCAGCGGCCCGAACTCCGGCTTCGGCCGCAGCGGCGGCGGCGGCGCTGGCGGCCGCAGCGCTGGCTGCGGCTCGGCAGCGCTGCCGCCGGGGCGGCGGCGGTTGAGGTCCCCCGCCGCGTCCAGGAGGAGCGCCGCCGCCGCCTCGTCCATGGCGCTGGTGCTGCTGCGCGTGGTGCGCTGCTGGTTGCGCGTGTGCTGCTGCGCGTGGTGCGCTGCTGGTTTCGCTGGCGGGGCTGCGCGTGGCGCAGCACCGCGCTGACGCGAAGGCCCAACGCTTGGGCCTGAAAAGTGGCATCGGATGAGGATATGGCAGTGAGGTTGCTGAGGATGGTCAATGCAATCGTATGCAACATGCGTGCACTGTCTTTTTCCTGCGCTGTGCAGCTACCCCATGCGGTGCACCGCAACGCATGCGCGTTGCTATACTAGCTGCATGCACCCCCTAACACAGAAGCGAAACACTATGGGCGGCCGACGACAGGCGACGGGCGACGGGCGACGGACGCCGACGACGGACGCCGACGACGACGACGACGACGGCGACGACGGAGGGGTTCACCGCCGTTTGTGTTCAATTCCGAGGCCTTGCAGGGCCACGTCCCCTCGCGGCCCTCCCAGGGCCCATGGGGGGACATCCATATGCCATGGGTCTCGAGGCCCCTCGAGGACCATCTCGGCGATGGCGCCGCCTTCGACGAGGGGGTCCTCGATGCCATCGCGAGGTCGGCGATTTCGGCGGCGTTCGCCGAGCTGAACGAGGAGCGTGGAATGAGAAAGGGGAACGGAGGGGATGAGAGGGGGTGGATGGAGAGGGCTCATAGCACATACCCCCATAAGGAGCTGAAGCGCCAGTGCCAGCGCGCAGACGACGCAGAGCGCGAGACGAAGAAGCTGAAGCTAGAGATGCGCGACAAGGGTTACGGCGATGACTACTACCACAGCGGTGGCGACAGCAGTGGCCACAAGGGCGGCGACGACGGACAGCAGCGGCCACAAGGGCGACGACTACTACCACAGCGGCGGCAAGGGCAGTGACGACGGCTACTACGACGGCGGCAAGGGCAGCGACATTGGCCATTGCGACGGTGGCAAGGGCAGTGACGACGGCTACTGCGACAGCGGCAAGGGCTACTACGACGGTGGCAAGGGCAGCGATGGCTACTACGACTATGGCAAGGGCAGCGCTGGCTACTACGACAGCGGCAAGGGCTACTACGACAGCGGCAAGGGCAGCAATGGCTATTACGACAGCAAGGGCTACTACGACGGCGGCAAGGACAGCGATCAGCAAGGGCTACGACGGCTGCAGACGAAGTGCATCGAGTGGCTCAAGAAGAATTGTGTGCAGGGCGGCAGCTATGACGTTGGCATGGGCAGCGGCTACGACGGCGGCAAGGGCTACCACGACGGCGGCAAGGGCTACCACGACGGCGGCAAGGGCTACCACGACGGCGGCAAGGGCTACTGCGACGGCGGCAAGGGCAGCACCCACGACGGTGACACTGGCAGCGGCACGGGCTACTACGACGGTAAGGGCAGCGACTACGACGGTGGCAAGGGCGGCGGCTACGACGGCGGCAAGGACAGTGGCAATGGCATCGCCTGCGGCAAGGGCACCGGCGCCCGCAGTGACAAGAGTGCGGGCGACAGCATCGTGAGCGCTGTCGCGGGCAAGGTCACTGGCGCTCCTGACTCAGATGTGATGGCGAACGAGTCTGGCACTCCAGAATCTGATAGTTCGGACTGATGCTCGACAGAGCGAGGCAGAAAACAAAAGGGAGAGGGATGGGGAGGAGAAGGGAGTCAGACGGTGAGCGAGCGAGCGCGTGCTCGTCGCGATCACTCGACCGCGCTCTCTGGATCGACGCCGCGCGCAGGCGAATATTTGCCAGGTTGGTCAGCAGGCCAACCGTCACCACCATCATCGTCGACCATATCGTTCCCCCCGGTGGCTGGTGCCATGTTGCCCCGAAGACTTTGTGCAGCTTGAGCGATGTTGACTGGTTCCCAAACATCGATTTCAGACTGCGCCCGTTGCGGCGCGCCGTCTGTACCACGTATCGTCATGAACACTGTCTTGCGACGCTTGTCGCAAAATACGCCAGTGACGCCAGACGTGGACCTGGCTCGCTTCTCGCGGTCATGCGCGTCGATCGCTGCAGCCACCGCTGCAACGCGCACGTACTCCATAGCAGCAGGCACGCGCTTGATCGAGACCGTCTTGCGCGTCTTTAAATCAAACAGAAACGTCAACGTTATAGCATCGTGCTTCAAGTGCTGGCCGCCGTGCGTGCACTCCACCGCTGGGAACGATGCAGTCACGGTCTCTGGCATCAGAGCTGCATCGAGTATACCCTGGTTGGTCTTGACGATCGAGGCCTTATCGGCGTCGTCCTGAAGCAACGGGTCGGTCTTTTTCATGCGTTGCCAGATCGCATCGTCACATGCGGCGCTCCTCATTTTCATCAGACCACCAAAGAAAGCGTTGTGCGCCAGGGGAGCGGTTGACTTTGTGGGGTTCGGGGCCCCGTTGAAGTTCTGAAGCTTGCGATCGCTGTTCGACAGCTCCAAGAATAGCGAACCAGCCGCTTGGATAATCTGTTTGGGGGCCCATGGGCAATGCACCCCCCTCGATGACAGTGCGCATTTGCACAGTCACGGGCATGATTGCAAAACAAAGCCCGAGCGGAAACACTTGCAGACAAGGCAACGGTTGCCGACGTCCATGCGGTATGTGAGCGGCATCTCATGGCAATGCGTTTGCCAACATGGGAGGGTGGAGCGACGTTTTGCAAATGGCCATATTGCAATCGAGCACGTGTTTATAAGTCCTGCATAGATGTATGCATGCATCGTCACTTCCTAGACTTCTTCACTGCGGGCGTAGGCGCATCCTCGGCCTTGCGCTTTCGCATAAGCGATGCCGGCGGTGCGATCAGCGGGTCTCCCTTCTCGACGTCGCTCTTGTTGGTCAGCACCTGCGCAGACACAGACGGTATCACATTGGTTTTTATGGTCACGACCTTCATGTTTGCATCGAGTTCGGGGGTCGACTCCTGCGCGAACCAAAATGGAATGATTGAGGGGCCAGGGGCCTCTGCCAGCCCCCCTACACCCGCATTCGCCTGCACCTTGGGCATCTCCATGCCACCAGTGGGGGGCAACGCGATGCTGAAAATGGTGCCTTTGGGGTCCTTGTATGACCTCACAAACGCGCTCCCGTTTGGTAAGTCTTCGTTGGGTATCTTCATGACGATGCACTCAGTGAGTGGGACAAGCTTTATCTCTCCTGCTTTGAATGCACGCGCGGCGGTGATATACCGATACTTAACAGGCGATGTTGCGCCAGTGATGCCCTTCAAGCAATCTGAATATTGGGCGTACATGTCGTCCAAGGCGGCTCTTATTTTCGCCTCCTCAATTGACCACTGCCAGCCGACGCTCACCATGGGGCCGTGGTCAGCAAACTTTCCGATTGTTTTCTGGGAAGGATGGGGGGGCATGCGAGAGGCATAGCACTGGATGAGTGAATGGCTTGTGAAGAGTACATAGAGCGGGGGACATATCGACAGAGAGCGAGCGGGAGAACGAGAGAGAGATGGGGATAATGAGATATGTATAGAGATGGAGAGACAGATGAAATAGAGGACGGGGGGGGTCTATATATATATATATAGAGAGAGAGAGAGAGAGAGAGAGAGAGAGAGAGAGAGAGAGAGAGGGATGTCGTCAAAACAAGTGAAGGTCGGGTTGCGACGAGATCGCACGCTGCCCTGTCCTTAGTCGAATTCAAGACGTACTTCCCATTTAGCATCTCGTCAATGCTCTCAACCACTGTCGTACTCCCGACCATCAACTTTCACGCCCTTCGCATCGACCCCAACGAACTCGAACACGCTGTCCCTGTCGCCACCCTTCGCCATGCAGAGCTTTGCTTTCGACGCGAAGCCTCTCTCCGGCAACGTATCTGCTTGGTTGGACCATGCCCCTGTCGCAGTATACTCCTTCACATCCGAGCTTGTAGCCGTTTTGGGCGCTTCTGCAGGGGCGGCCTTGACCCCCCATGGGCTTTCCACCGGTTTGCCCACATGCGTTGCCAACGCAGTGCAGAAGCTGGCGCCAATACCTGGCAACGTTTTGGCGCTGCCCAATCGTTCATCTGGCTTGTTGAATATGAAGTGCACGACGCGAACATCAGTCAACCCTACGATGGTACCGTATGCGAGCGTGTCTGGCGTAACCTTTTTTTTTGTTTTGCGATCTCTCGCACCTTCTGCAAGAACTCATCCGCATGCAGAACAATTCTAGCCTTCTTGTCACCCGACAGCGCGGACACGTCACCTGGCCTTAAGAGCATCTGATGGCCGTCCCTGGCGCACTTGCCATTCGCGGCCGTCGTGGCTTTCATGCATGCGAGTTTGAATGTCACCGCGGCCCCCTCGTTTTTGATTTTCACTTTGGCGAGGCTCTTCGCCATGGCGCCTGTGGCCGCGCAATGGGCAGTTAATTGCCGCGAGAAGTCCCGCAATTCGCTGAGGAAAGTTGGCTTGCCCAGACCACCCGAAATCTCTGTCGCATGCGTTGCCAATCCGTCGATTTCCCCAGGGAAGAGGGAACCCGCGCGAGTCGCCTCTTGAATGGCCCTCGGCCAATCGATATTGCCTCCTTGGTTAGCCAAACGGTTCGCAATGGATGCAATCTTGAACTTCGGGCTCGCCCGGGACTCGCAGCGCGCGATCTGTTGCCCCGCATTGCCTGCTTCCTGGGCAAGGTTTGAGATCCAAGGGGGCGCGTTGACAAATTCATACCGAAAGACCTTCCATTCAATGCCCTCATTGCAAGCCTTTGCGTAGTCGGGCTGCGCTTTCCTCAACCTCTTCATTGAAAGAAACCCATCTGGTGAAATCCTGTCGAATCGTTCTGGCTGTTTCTGCGGCGCGGGGACTTCTGCATATAAGCAACGCAACCCCGTGCTCGTATGTCCACGCGTGTAGCTTGCGAACTCAGCTTCGCATTCATATGAGGTCATTTGGCCAGCAGAATCTTTCATTATCTTATCGTTGAAAGTTTCGTCCTTCTCATATTCCGCCGATCCTGTTTGCAATTCCATGCGCTGGATTTTGAAGGGCCGAGTTCTTGAAACCGTTCCTGAATATTGTTGCGATAAGATCTAGCACATCGCTCGGGACAACGCCATCCCCATACTTGTTTTCCATGCACACGAACATCTATTTGCTACGAATCCTACCCATCCTGATGCAATCAATGCCAGGCCGCTGCGCTATGGCGCGTACCTCTTCGAACAAAGAAACAACGGGGGCGTCTGGCTGCTCATATGCAGCCCTGATTTGCTGCATTTCCGCAACAACATTATGCATGTTCAGTTCACGCTTGGAGGTCATGACGCCTCGCGTGGAAACCACCTTTGTTGAGCCAAAAGCCTATGCGGTGCATGCATATATGCAAAGGAACATTGCAATCTTGCAATATGCACCCTTCGAAATTCACAAAAGCATTGCACCGATCGCACTCTTGATTGGGGGGAGTCAGGCAAACCTTTAGCAACGCCATGCAAAAAAAAACGAATAGCAACATTGAAACAAAGTTATACACCAGGGAAACAGCCTACACGCCATCGCTTTTCCAACATATGTTAACCGTTCGCAGAGTTGCTAACTTTTCTAACTCCGCGTAACTATACTTAACTAGAGGGACCACGTTAGCGAAGCTTGTAAGTTCGTGACCTAGTTATAACAAGCGATACTTACTTATCACAGACTTATAACATAGTTTTAGCATGGTTATAACTCACGGTAACACTTATTAACCACGCCGATCCTTTAGGTGGCACACCTGGCACTTCTTTCAGCTCTGCCTTCAGTCCCGGGCGCCGCTCGGCGCCCCGCGGCGGCAGCTCCGGTGGCCGTTAGTTCGCGCGATTATAAGTAATTAGGTTTGAAAGAGCGTGTTCTACCGCTGCCGGCGGAAAACCGGTGGGGGTCATTACCGGTTCGAGACCCCCCCCCTCCGGAAAACCGGGCGGGGGTCATTGCCAGTTCGAATCCCTCCCCCACCCCGGTCCATCATGAAAAGGGAGGTCACTATACCGGTTCGAACCCCCCCCCCTCCTCGAAAACCGGGGGGGTCGTTACCGGTTCGAACCCCCCTCCCTCCTCGAAAACCAGGGGGGGGTGCGGACAGTGGTGGGGACAGTGGTGGTGGGGACAGTGGTGAGGGGACAGCGAGACAGTGGTGGGGACACTGGGACAGTGATGGGGACGGTAGTGGTGGGGACAGTGGTGGGGACAATGGTGGGAACAGTGGGGACAGTGGGACAGTGGTGGGGACGATGGTAGTGGGGACTAGTGTGGGGACAGTGGGACTGTGGTGAAATCAGTGGGGCAGTGGAGGGTACAGTGGTGGTGGGGACAGTGGTGAAGGCGGTTGCGAGGACGGCGGTGGGACAATGGGACAGAGGTACAGTTGGGACAGTGGTGGGGACTGTGGGGACACTGGTGGGAACAGTGGGACAGCACAGTGGGACAGCGGAGGAGTCAGTGGGACAGTGGGGACAGTGGGTATATAGTCGGGCAGTGGTTGGGGCCGTGGAGAAAGTGGGGGGAGTGGAACCGTGGTGGGAACAGTGCTGGGGACAGTGGGGACAGTGCGACAGTGGTGGGGGCATTGGTGGGGACAGTAGGGACGGTGGTGGAACCAGTGGTGGTGAGGACAGTGGCGGTGGGAACAACAGTGGGGAATGTGGTGCGGACGGTGCATGGTAGGGACCGGGAGTCCTTTGCTGGCGGTGAGGGGGGGGGAGGGGTTCGAACCGGTAGTGACCCCCCTCCGGTTTTCGAGGGGGGGTTCGAACCGGTAGTGACCCCCCCCGGTTTTCGAGGGGGAGGGGGGGGGGATAGGGGAGGGGGGTTGCCAGGGGACCAGCAGGGGGGGGATTTTCGGAGGGGGGGGGGGACTCCCGGGTTCCGGAGGATGAGGGGGTGGAATTTTCCACAGTAGAGCTGCGGTGGATCACGCTCTCTCTTAGGTTTGGCTCGTATCCCGGTCTGACATCGGACGCCGCCGGCGCTTCCGCTTGCGGCCGCGACGGAAAAAACAATCCCCACCAGCCTTCCGGTGTCACTGACTTCCAGCACGGTCGCAGTGTCGCCCAATCAGAAACCCCCGCCATTTTGGCGTTGCACTGCGCCTGGCGGCTTCCCCCACCAGTCGACGGCGCCCTCCTTTGAGCGGCAGCGAGGCCCGTCTCCTGTTCCTTCATCCGCTGTCCTCTCGTTGCCTCCCCATCCCCCCTCCTGTTGTGCAATTCGTTCGTAGCCCGTTTGCTACGACTCTTGGACGGCGTCCGGCGTCTCCCGGTGCGCTCGCGATCAAAAAAATATCCCCACCGGCCTATCCAGAAACATGTCCAGGAGAGCTGACGGGAGAAGGGATCAAGAGAGGCGCATCGTGAAACAGCGTGGGCAACAACAGTGAATTGGGAGATTTTTGGTAGCGAATGGTGCGGGTGCTGCTGTTGGTGCGGTTGTTGCTGTTACAGCTGGTGGTGGTGGCGCTGCTGCTGCTGCTCCGACTTCCGCCCCTCTTTCCCGCCGCTGCTGCCGTCGTCATCGTCGTCTTCGTCTTCGTCGTCGTCGACTCGGTCGTCGCTGCTTTCGCCGCGAGGGGGGGCGGAGGAGGAGGAGGAAGTGGACAAGGAGGAGGAGGAGGAGGAAGAAGAGGATGTGGGGGAGGGAGAGGAGAGGAAAGGAGGAGGAGGATGATTAGGCTGAAAAAGTGGAAGGAAAGGAGGATGAGGAGGCGGACAGGAGGAGGAAAAGGAAAAGTCGGAGGAGAAGGATGAGGAGGACAAAAATACATGACGAACATAAGAACCTCCTATGGGTGTCTCTTGCGAGTTGTTTTGGAGGCCTCTTGGAACGTCTGGGAGGCATCTTGGGTGCCTCGGGAGTCCTCTTGAAGCCTCGTGGGGGCCTCTTGGGGGTCTCTTGCGAGCCTCTTGGAGGCCTCTTGGGGCCGCCTGGGCGCATCTCGGGGCCCTCTTGGGATGTTCCTCGGAGTTTTTTGGACGCTCTTGGGGCCATCTTGGAGGAGATCGGTCAAAGAAGGGGGGGGTCCTGAATTAGCGCTGCCCTTCCAGAGCGCCAAATATCGCCTCCTGAAAATCTTTTTGCGGCGCTCTTGGAGCGCTCTTGGGCGCTCTTGGGGCCGTCTTGGGGGGCCTTCGTAGGCCATCTTGGAGCCATCTTGAGGTTTCGGATGGCCATCGGAAGCGAACAGGCGAGAAGGCACACATCATAGGTTATCCTGAAGGTGTTTACCTAACAGCGAAGACTGATAGGTTTCTAATAGGGTCAAAAGAGAGCATCATGACTCCCCAGGGGGGTCTGGGCGGCATCCGGACAGTGATCCGCGGAAGTCGTTTTAAGCAAACAGTTACACACTTCGTGGTCTTCGAGGTCCCAGAACTCCATTCTGGGGCCACATTCTGAATGCCCAGAGCCAACTATAGGCCACTTCGTGTTCTTCGGATTCCCAGAACTCCATTCTTGGGCATGATTTTGAATGCCCGGAGCCAACTGTAGGCCACTTCGTGGTCTTCGAGTTCCCAGAACTCCATTCCTGGGCATGATTTTGAATGCCCGGAGCCAACTGTAGGCCACTTCGTGGTCTTCGAGTTCCCAGAACTCAATTCCTGGGCATGATTTTGAATGCCCGGAGCCAACTGTAGGCCACTTCGTCGAGTTCCCTTCGAGAATTGAGGCAGGCTCTGAGGCGAGCAAGGCTCTGATTCCCGGGCAGACTGAGGCATTTTGAATGCTGAGGCAGGCTGAGGCTGAGGCTGATGCTGAGGCTAGGCAGGCTGAGGCTGAGGCAGGCTGAGGCTGAGGCCGAGGCTGAAGGCAGACTGAGGCTGAGGCTGAAGCAGGCTGAGGCTGAGGCTGAGCAGGCAGGCTGAGGCTGAGGCTGAGGCAGGCTGATGCTGAGGCAGGCTGAGGCTGAGCTGAGGCTGAGGCTGAGGCTGATGCAGGCAGGCTGAGGCTGAGGCGAGGCTGAAGGCAGACTGAGGCTGAGGCTGAAGCAGGCTGAGGCTGAGGCTGAGGCTGAGGAGGCAGGCTGATGCTGAGGCAGGCTGAGGCTGAGGCTGAGGCTGATGCAGGCTGAGGCTGAGGCAGGCTGAGGCTGAGGCCGAGGCTGAAGGCTGAGGCTGAGGCTGAAGCAGGCTGAGGCTGAGGCTGAGGCAGGCTGAGGCTGAGGCTGAGGCAGGCTGATGCTGAGGCAGGCTGAGGCTGAGGCTGAGGCTGTGACTGCGACTGCCGTTGCCACTGCACCTGTCATCGCGAATGCTACTGCGACTGCGAGAACAGCAGAATTCTACAACTGGATTCTCATCTGAATCTTAAGGGGAATGCTTCCAGATATGCTCCTACACATCGCTGTTAGGTTGCTTTGCCGGGATAATTGAAGGATGTTGGCTTCTTGGAAGCTTCATTGGGAGTCTCGGAGGCCTCTTGGAGCCGCCTTGGAGCGTTCTTGGGGCCTCTCGGAGCATCTTGAGAGCCATATTGACGCATCTTGCGCTGCCATCTTGGATCTTGGATGTCATCTTGGCCTCTCCGAGGCCCTCTTGGAACCAGCTTGGGCCATCTTAGATGCTCTGACCCCTCGCGACCACCCCCGTCCAGGTCCAGGGGAGGGGGTAGGGGGAGGGGTCAAGACTCCTTCCCCGCCCGCAAGCCGTCTCGCTCACTCCCACCCGCCTTCCCAACACATACGTAGCACCCGAGCCTGGCCCGAGACGCAGCATATTCAGCAATCGTCTTTGGATGGGCAGTTATTGGGGGCGAATCCGCCGCCGCCCCCGCCGCCGCCGCCGCCCGCCGCCGCCGCCGCCGCTGTCTGCCGCCGCCGCCGCCGCGCCGCCCGCCGCCGCCGCCCTCGCCCCCGCCCCCGCCCCCGCCCCCCCCACCTGCCGAATCGCCGCCCGCGCAGCGCCCGCTGCCGCCACCGCGCCGCCGTCGCCGCCACCTGCCGCCGCCGCCGCCGCCGCCGCCACCGCGGCCGCCACCGCCGCAGCCGCCGCAGCCGCTGCCCCCGCCGCAGCCGCCGCCGCCGCCGCCGCCGCGGCCGCCAAGTGTATTTTGTATTGCTTGCTTGACAGGGATGGTGGGGGGAGGCCACATCGGGTTCGCTGCGCATGCTCCGATTTTGGAGGCAGAGTGTGTGTGTGTGTGTGTGTGTTGTATTGTTGTTTTCAACGGATGGTTGGGGGGGTGCCCGCATTGTTTCTGGTTGGCTCCCGTTCGCCTGGGGGAGGGAGTGTATATCAATAGGGAATCATAAACCCCTCCCCGAAGTGAAGACGGGGGTTGGAAGAGGAAACTCCCTAAACCACCTACGCCCCGGGGGCTGGTAGGATTCACAAGGGGGTCTGCAACCCAGTGTCGCATACGAGTCACGCAGCATTGCGTCTTCCTCTTGCAGCGCGACGTCGCCAATGTTTGTTATATCTTACGAACACCACGTATGCAATACATTCCAGCATGTCGTCTCTATATGCCTAATACGTGGGCAACTTGGAGTAGGCATATTCTCCAAATAGGTTTGTCCTATAGGAGTCCTAGCTCATCAGATGTAATTTGTATTTGCCCCCCCCTTTTTCCAAGACAACCCCCTTTATTGCCAATGGCCCCCCCCCCTCCCCCCCCCGTTTCTGCCCATGCCCCCCCCCTCCGTTATTTCCAATGGGATTCCTACGGGTTCTTATGAGTCGCTTGCTCTTATTTGCTCTTGCGTGCTGTAGCTTGCTTGTTATTGCGTGCTTGCTATCGCTTGCTTGCTCATGCTTGCCCTTGCTTGCTTGCACTTGACCGCGGGCACTTGCTTGCTTGTTATTGCTCGCTTGCGCTTGCTTGCTTCCGCTTTCTTGATTCTGCTCCTCCCGTCCTTCTCCCGTCCTCCTTTCGTCCTCCTCCCATCCTCCTCTCGTCTTCCTCCTGTCCTCCTGTCTATTTGGAGTCAACGCTGGCTGATCTAGTTTTTTGTTGCAGGTCGGTGTTAGGCTGTTCCAATCAGGCAGCGTGTGCAGATTTTTCGAGTTGTATGTATTTTCTTGTTTCTCACCTCTCCACCAGCCTATCCGGGAATCAGTGCCGCGCGCCCCATTAGGTGGCATCCAAGGGTTCTTTGAGGGGCCAAGTCTGGTCTGGTGTGGTCTCTTGTTGTTCGTCTCAGCGTCTGTTTCACTGCTTGAACCCGGGCTCTTTGACCTGGGGCTGTTTGACCCAGAGGTTGTTTGATCCGATCGATGTTTCGCACGCAGGTGAAGCACGCGATCTCGTCAAACAGCCAGCTTCAGAGAGTCTGCGTGTATGTATGGGCCGCAGGTCACGCATAATGTTTCAGGGGGCGGTTCAGGGGTGGCCGATCCGACCCCTAGCAAGTCGACCCCTTCCATGACGATCCCCTCGCTTCGCTCGAAGACGTGGGTAGGGGGCCGGAGGGGAGCCTCGAGGCTGATGGGCTCGTCACGACAGGGGCTCGTCATGGAAGGTGTCGGTTGGGCTGCGCCCGAGGGGGGAGGTGGCTTTGGGGAGGCATGGAGCGTGCAGGGACGTCCAGGATGCGACGCGACGACGACGATGCGGACGAAGGGCTCCGAGCTCAGCGTGCACGAGTGTGCAAGAGTCAAGAGGGGCGGGGCGCATGTCTTGTGAAGGGGCGGGTAACCAGCACCATGGACGGGTCGCATCCCGGCGTAGAATGTCCAGAGCGGGGGGATCCAAAGTCTGAGGCGCAAGTTTGTTTGACGTTCGAGCGTGAGTGAGGTCCTCTGGCGAGAGGATCGTGATCTGTCCGTGTGTTTCTGCCGCGGCCCCCAGGCACCCTAAATTGCGTAGCCAGTTCATGTCTATTATTGTGTTTGTCATGATTGCAGGAGGACCTGCCTGACACTGATCGCGAGCTTGAGAGGCTCGGTCTAGTCCAGTTCTTTCTCTCGCTCTCTCAGCTGGACTGAATCAACGGTCAGGGGACATGCGTTCGCAATTGGAGTTGGAGGAGATGGAGGAGTGATTGAAGGAACATGCTGAATATTGTAAGACGCCTGGAACTGTGGTAGGCAAGACACTCGAGTTCTGATCCCAGAATGATGTTTTTGAAGTGCAGCCCTGTCTTTGCCTAGAAGTAGGGTCAACGTGGGTTCCTCTCAAGAGCATGACTCGCCGTAGGCATCTTCGATTATCTTCTGCCTGCCCATCATCTTCTCCTCATCACCCCTCTTTTTTCATCCTTCCTCTTCCTCTCTCTCTCTCGCTCTCTCTCTCTGCAGTGTCATCAGTCTTATCGTGAGTATTCCGATTCGCTCTTGCTCTTGTATCGTATTAGTCGCCTTTTCTTTCCATGGGGTTATACTGATGCACCACTCGGACCTCCACGCAATCAAATGTAGATGCCTACGGCGAACCACCGCCCACTCCTCATTTTGCAAACGCATACATGGCCAAACGTTGCGCCGACATAGTGCCTACGCATTGGACTATATATGACTATGTGTTCCCCGAGCCGTTGTGGAAACCCTTGGGGGAGCACATGGGGAACGAAGAGAGTGGAGAAGGAGGACGGGGAGGAGATGATGCCTCTTGGGACCCTGAGCTTCCTGGGGGCTTCCCAGGAGCTTCTTGGGTGCCTTTTTGGGGCCTCTTGAGGACCTCTTGAAGCCCCTAGGGGGCCTCCAAGGGGCCTCTTGGCCTTTGACGGCCGTCTCGAGGGTCTCTCTGGGCCATCATGTGGCCATGCTGGGGCGCTTTGGGGTCGCCTTGGAGGTCTCTTGCAGGCTTTTTGGGCCGGCTTGGAGGCCTCTTGGGGCCTTGGGGCCGTCTTGGACAATCTTGGGGCAAGCTTGGGCAGTCTTGGTGCCATCTTGGCCGTTGTGGAGTTTATCTGAGGCCTCTTCGAGGTCTCTTGGGCCTTCTTGGGTGTCTTGGGGGCCTCTTTGGCCGTCTTTGGGCCCTCGAGGCAGCCATGATGAATTCCCCCCGAGACACCACGCGTGCCCGAGTCGCTCCATGCGACCTAAGAAAGTGAAGACGTCGCAGAGGTGGGCCGCGTTCTCAGGCGAGAGCCCCTCGCCCGTCCAAATAGAAAGAGACGCGCGCATGATGCTTCCGCGCAGTCTCCAGTGCACCAAGGCGGCCGCGGCGCCGCCCAGCAGCATCGCGCCACCTGAACGTGTGCGTGCGTGTGTGTGCGTGTGTGTGTGCGTGTGTGTGTGTGTGTGTGTGTGTGTGCGTGTGTGCGTGTGTGTGTGTGTGTGTGTGTGTGTGAATGTGTGTGTGTGTGTTTGTGTGTGTGTGTCGTGCGCGTGCGTTTGTGAGTGTGTGTGTGTGTGTTGGCCTGTGTGTGTGTGTGTCTGTGTGTCTGTGTGTCTGTGTGTCTGTGTGCGTGCGTGCGTGCGTGCGTGTGTATATGTGTGTGTGTGTGTCCACCACCCAATTGCATGACCGTGGTTGGATCATTCATCGCTTCGCTCATTGCGCTGGCCCACATTGCTCACCGCTGTCGACTGGCCGAGTGTTCTTCGGCAGTGCGAAGCTGCAGGGGGCGGCGGCTGTTTTGGGGCTTCTTGGCCTTTTGGGGGTACTTGGGAGGCTCTTGAGGGCCTCGTGGAGGTCCCTTGGGGCCTCTCGGGGGCATCTTGGGGGCCTCTTGGGGGCTCCTTGGGATCTCTCGGGGATTGCAG
The DNA here is from genome assembly GCA_963575745.1 of Prorocentrum cordatum. Taxonomy (NCBI): domain Eukaryota; class Dinophyceae; order Prorocentrales; family Prorocentraceae; genus Prorocentrum; species Prorocentrum cordatum. The sequence goes on along the minus strand of CAUYUJ010019219.1, from coordinate 34,467 downwards.
CTCGAAATATCCGTTCGGGTTCCCCGTCTGGGCCTGCTTTTGGAGCCGTTGGGGGCCTCTTGGGCCATCTTGGAGGCCTCTGGGGCTGTCTTGGGGCGGTCTGGGGCCGTTTTTGTGCGCTTTTGGAGGCCTCTGGGTTTGCGTTGGGGCGATCTTGGGGGCCTCTTGATCCGTCTTGGAGCGCCAGTAAGTCCAAAATACGAGAACGGCAAAATCTTTCAAAAACTGATGGAACAGCATTACTTAGTGCCTCTGGGGGGCCTTTTGGGGAGGTCTCTTGGAGGATGCCTGGGGCGTCTTGCAGGCTTCTTGTGCCGTCTGGAGGCCATCTTGGGGTCTTGGTTTGGTCGTTCGGTGACTCGGAGCCCTCTTGGACCATCTTTGGGGGCCTCCTGGAGCTCTCTTGGCGCGCTCTGGGGGGCCTGAGAGGCCTCGCCCAGAAGGAAAACCATCTCCCAGTAAAGGTTCGCCGGGATCAGCCAGTGTATTTTTGATCCGGGGACAGGCCACGCGCACGCGAATTAGAAATTTCTAAACCACAGACTCGGAAACAGTTTTCCTTACGGCACAACAACACCCCAAGAACAACCGAAGGACAAACTAAACCTTCCGCACCCGACCCCGTCCGCCTCGCCGGACATGTGGTCCAACCCCCCCCCATAAAATTCTAAACAGGCTCGCGCCGGGGGGGGGCCCTGGGTGGACCCATTCTTTTAATTAGAATTCTATTAAGGAGAGTGGGTGGAGCCTGGTTTGGACGATTCTGCTTGGAACGTCATCAAAATCTGCCTGGTATGGGCCCTGGTTTGGCCTGGTTTGGATAGGTCGGGCGCCGCGAACCGCCTGGGGCATTCTCCAAATTTGCTTGGTTTGGCCCCTTGTTTGGCCCGGTTTGGGCCCGGTTTTGCTTGAGACGTCCTCATGATTTGCCTGGTTTGGGCCCGGTTTTGCTTGAGACCTCCTCACAATTTTCCTGGTTTGGCGTGGTTTGGGCATGGTTTTGCTTGAGACCTCCTTACAAATTACCTGGTTTGGCCTGGTTTGGGCTTGGTTTTGCTTGAGACGTCCTCAAAATTTGCTTGGTTTGGCATGGTTTGGGTTTGGTTTTGTTTGAAACGTCCTCACAATTTGCATGGTTTGGCTTGATTTGGGCCCAGTTGTGCTTGAGACGTCCACGCAATTTGCATGGTTTGGCATGGTTTGGGTTTGGTTTTGCTTGAGACGCCCTCACAGTCTGCGTGGTTTGGCCTGGTTTGGGCGTGGTTTTGCTCGAGACGTCCTCACAATTTGTATGATTTGGTCTGGTTTGGACCCGCTTTCGCCTGAGACTTCCTCACAATTTGCTTGGTTTGGGTCCAGGTTCGCTTGAGACGTCCTCACAATTTGCTTAGTTTGGCCTGGTCTGGACCCGGTTTCGCTTGAGACGTCCATGCATTGATTGGTTTGGCATGGTTTGGGTCCTTCTTCGTCTGAGACGTCCTTGCAATGTGCAAGGTTTGGCCCTGGTTTCCAGGAAGCTCTTGCAACGCCCCTGGTTCGACTTGGCACGCCGCGCGCATAGCAGAAGAAATATCCGCAAATTGCCCCGTCTCGGGCGCGGGCATGCCCCGACTACATCTTACACGTTTGCATTCTTCTCCTCCTCCTCCTCCTCCTCCGCCCCCCCCTCTCCTCCACGTTCGCAATGTTTCCTTTCTCCTCCACTTCCAGATCAGCGGACACTCAATGAGTTGCCCTCTGCACGTGCCCTGCTCAGAAACCGAATCCAAGAGGTAAACCACGACTATACTTGAATAGTTGCACCTGTGGTCACATCGGCCCCGGCTTCTCTTGCAAATGCCATACACATTCATTGGGTCTCTCCTCGTTTGTTCATTGGGTCTCTCCTAGTTGCGTATGTTCTCCCATTTCCTCCCCGGGTTCGCATCATAGAAAAACATACGATTTGGCAGAAAATGCCGGAACCCAGAGAATTGGGCAAAAACTTAGTGGTTTTCCAATTGTAATTGGAATGGATCAGGCGGCCCAAGCACAAGTAGCCCAAACGGGCGGTTCCTTTTCAAACATGTGTTTGTTTGGGGGTGACAGCAGCATGTTCCCCCAGAGGGGGTGGCGTTGTCTCCCCCAGCACGTCCCCCTCCCGAAGGGGGGAAGCGCCGCCCTGTGGCCTCTCCTTGCTCAAGGGAGAGTGGTCGGCCAGACCGAGACACTAGCCAGCGATGAGGCGAGAACCAGGTAGTGGCCGGCGTTCGGGCGAGAGCGCGCGTCAACGCAGTCGTCGTCGTGGTCGTCAAAATCATCGTCGGCGTCGTCGTCGGCGGTGTCGTCGTGTGGTGGGGGGTGGGGGGGGCGACGCTCCGAGACACATTATATTTTGTCACATGGGAAATGAAGGAAACTATTCATTCACACGCGTGGTGGGCGTATACATTCGGGACGTTGTGGCCCCTAGGTGTTCCCAAGACACATTGGGTGTTGTCGATATGTGGACGACAAACAACTAGCATTTCATTCACGTCGTGTGTGCAAACACGCGAAACAGGACGGTGTGTACTAAACACACATAGTGGCCCACATGCCGCACTGTTGTGCTAGAGTATAACTGGGGCAGTGGGTGGGGACATCCGAAACGCAGCGTGTTCGGCCAGCCATTGCACCACATAGTGCAACCATCGCTCACACAAATCCTCCTGTGATGCGGCATTGGACCATGTGGCGGCGTAAGGAGAAAAAGCTTTCCGCCCTGATCAGACTCGGAAGCATTCCTCCTTACGGCACAACAACACCCCAAAAACAATCGAAAGACAAACGAAACCTTCTGCACCCGACCCCGTCCGCTTCGCCGGACACGTGGTCCAAACACCCCCCCATAAGATTCTAAACGGGCTCGCGCCGGGGGGCGGGCCTTTGGTGGACCCACTCTTTTCATTTGAATTTTATCACGGAGAGTGGGTGGAGCCTGGTTTGGCGATTCTGTTTGGGACGTCCTCAAAATCTGCCTGGTCTGGGCCCTGGTTTGGCTGGGTTGGGCGCCGCAAGCCGAACGGGACATGTTCCAAATTTGCTTGGTTAGGCCCTCGGTTTGGCCTGGTTTTGGCTTGGTTTCGCTTGAGACCTCCTCACAAATTGATTGGTTTGGCCTGTTTTGGGCTTGGTTTTGCATGAGACGTCCTCAGAAAGTGCTTGGTTTGCCTTGGTTTGGGCACAGCTTTTGCTTGAGACGTCCTCACAATTTGCTTGATTTGGCCTGGTGTGGGCCCGGTTTTGCTTGCGACGTTTTCACAATTTGCCAATTGGCCTGGTTTGGGCTTGGTTTTGCTCCAGACGCTCTCACAATTTGCATGGTTTGGCGTGGTTTGCGCCCGGTTACGCTTAAGACGTCCATGCAATTTGCCTGGTTTGGGCCCGGTTTCGCTTGAGATGTCCTTGCAATTTGCTGAGTTTGGCTTGGTTTGGGCCCAGTTTCGCTTGACACGTCCTTGCAAATTGTCTGGTTTGGCCTGGTTTGGGTTTTCCGCTGTTTGAGACGTCCTTGCAATGGGCAAGGTTTGGTTCCTGGGAAGCTCTTGCAACGCCCCTGGTTCGACTGGGCACGCCGCGCGCATAGCAGAAGAAGTATCCGCAAATTGCCCCTTCACGGGCGCGGGACTTTAAGGGTAGCTCTTTGGGAGATGTTATAGAGGATCGGGAGTATAGCTCGCGCGCCGTTGCCTTTGGCTCAAGGCACGCGCGCCCTATTTGCCCGGACGTTGCGTGTGTTCGCTATGTGATGGAAAGATCATTACATCGATCTTATCCTATCTTATCCGTCCATTCCCCATACTGAACCAACACAGCATGGCATTGGACGCTATCTGCCATCCGCTTCCCATGGAATCGGATGCTATTTGACTTACCATAGTCATTTCAGACTTGGTAGCGGAGCTGGCCGCACTCGTGTGGTCAGCTCTTGCTCTTCTCATCCTCGCGCTATCCGGCTCGATCTTCGTGACCAACTACCACCCTGCGCCACCACTCCAACTACATGTACGAGGATCAATCCAAGAGCAAGAAGCAACACGAGAGGTACGACGTCTAGACAACAACATTGGTACCATATACGCTTCATCACTACGCTACTACCAACCGTTCGGCAACGAGCCAAAAGCGCAGTACTTGAAGCAGAGGCGGGGATACCCGCAAGATAAAGCGCCTCGTAGACTTGACAAGGCGCGACAAGCCCTACCCCAGCGCGGCAACGCGCCTGATAACCACCCATATCATCACAGCCGTGGCATCTTCGCCATCATATGGTTTGCGCTGGGGGCAGCAATCGGACACATGCGCCGAGGAGACAATAGCACAGATGGGCAAACACATGGCCCATACTGGCACCCTCAAGGCAACGTACCTCTCCGCGAATACGTTGACGAGGTCAACGCGTGGCTTAACGTCACAAGCGGACGCATGACGCCACGGGCCCAAGCAGCCGCCGTACAACGCGGCCTGGGTGGCCTAGCGAGGACACTCGCCATGAGGGTACCACCTGACATTATAAACTACGGCGCGGACATCGGTGGTGTCCACACCGACCCAGTAACCTACATCATGTGCCTCTGAAGCATGAAGTTCGAACGCCTGGAAGATGAGCGCCAGCTCACTTCAGGCACGCAGCTCATCGACTTCCACGTGCCTCACGGAGAACGAATCGATGTAACCCTCACTCGGTTCGAGATGGCCCGTCTTGAGGCGCAGTCGGCGGGGTTTGACACTCCCAACTTCCAACTGCTCACTACTATTCTATTCCGCGCCCTAGGCGTCGGCAGCCAGCGAGCCACGCAACTCTTGCAGCCACTCAACCACCAAATGCCCCGAACACAACAGCAGTATGAGGAGTTGCGCGAGAGGATGCGTTCGATAGGCCATTTGTCAGAGCGGTTTTTTGGCAATATAGGATCAGTGTTTGGAAGGGGGAGGGGAACTGGTAGTGGAAATTTCTATACTACCTGAACCACTGAAGCTCAGCCTGGCAACGGGCCCTCGAGCACATGGGCCGACGATCCTGGAGAATCTACTGCCCTACTAACAGGGGATCGATTACAACCAAGCTGGGCAACCAGCCCTCCTCCTAGAGAACCTCAACCACACCGCTCCCTATGGGGTGAAGCGAATCCCCTAAACGACGGTGTATCCACCTACCTAGGTAATGACGATTTCGACTCCGGCACCGACACCGACACCATATCATCAGATGGTATCGAACCCCTAGATTGGTCAGATATCACGCAAATGGAAGGAGACAATCAGCGCGCCGAACACCTGTTCTGGTTTTTACAACAGGCAAAGCGGAGGTGGAGGAGGTTCACACGAAAACCAGTGCGTCGTGTTAGGAGGAGGATACGGAGGAGCTTCAAGGGAAAAGGTAAAGGCAAACGGGGTCGCCGTAGGTTGAATGGACGAGGCATCTCGGCTTTCTTCCAGAGGCTTTCAGATGATCAGTATGGTGAGATATTTTTTTCGGGGGGAAAGGCCGTGGAAAAGGCCGTGGAGACACCTCAGGCAAAGGTAAAGGTAGGCGGGGGAACCCGCGAGGTAGAGACGGCCAGATCCTAAAGTGCCATGGGTGCGATAGTACCGATCACCTTGTAAAAGACTGTCCAGCGAAGGGAAAGTGGAAGGGCAGATCGACCGAAGTCCATTTCGGCTCAAGTGAACCATTTATTGAATATCTGAGCCTCCAAGATCCCGAGGCCGTGGAACAGATATTTTTTTCACTTGGGCCAGCAGCATGGACAACTTGGATGAGCTCGAGGCGCACGGCCATGGACTGTACGCGTTCTACCTCGAGTACCTCCGCAGGTTTGTTCTCGGAAATATCGAGCTTACGCCTGTGGAGAATGGAACGCTGGGAAACCAGCCCTTATCTTTCTTCGACTGGATGTTCGGCAACCCAGGCAACATCATGGCCTACGAGAGCAGTGACGAGGATGTCACTGCTGAGGCCTCGCCTTCGGAGGTTGACCACAACCTTCGACATCAACCCGACCTTATGCTTGGAAACAGGCCCACTCCAGTATATCCTCCAAATTATGCCGATCTGATGGAATTAGAGTCTCAAGCATTCACTGTGGGCGTGCCAGGGAACCCACACGCACCACCTGGCACGCTCGCCCCAGGCGAGTACGGACCGCACGCGATATTGCAGACCGTCATGCAGATGCACGCTGTACTGGTCGTAGCATATCCCGAGAGTCAAGAGAGTGTCGAAAGTGGCCACATGATGCTACAGGACACTGATGCTTGTGACGACTCGGAGCTAGTGTTAGCGCCCCTTACTCTTATCGACAGCGCGCACCCTGAGGACGTGCAACGACATGTCCGGTATTCCAGAGGGAGATGGCGCCAAGCCCTCGAAAGGGCCATCTCCATGCGCGGGCAGGCTCTCCCTCCGCAGGGATGGGGTCTCCAGGCGGCGGGATTGCAGCCCAACCACACGGCCATGCGAAACATGATCGGGCAGCCTACACATGACTATGATCATCCCGAGGTGTACGCTATGCTCGGTAACGAGCCTGAGCCGACTACCGTACCGCCGACGCCGGGACAGCCAAGCAATGCCCAGACGCTGGCACAGCAGGGAAACCTGCCCGTCCCGGCTGGACCGATGACCGTCGTCATCGGCAATCCTATGTCAGAAGATGAAGAAGGTGATGGATGTGGGATGTGCGAGGACAAGACCACCATCCCCATGATGGAAGTCAATGGCGAAGACGAGGAGGTGGATTTCAGCCCCGACAGTCCTGACACACCACCACCTGCACAAGTGCCAATTGTGCCAGACTCCAGTCAGCAGGGAGACCTGCCTGCCCAAGATGCGCCGCCTGCGGCCCCGCAGGAACCCCCGCCGGCTCCTGCTCAGGCTGCGTCGGCGGCTTCATCTGATGAGCATGCCAGGAGGTCTCGCTCGCATCCACGCCTTAGGGGCGAGCCTCACCCTCAAGCACGGCTCCCACGCGAATGGAGGCATGCAGGCCCATCAGAGCATGCCGCTCGACGAGGGGGTCAGTTGCTTGCATACAACGACCCTAGGCGTCAAACGGGTGAGCATTCTGCTTTTGGAAAAGGCAACCCAGCCTACAGGGATGCCCAAGGCGGGTCCATACGGGGTGCCCACCAGCTCGCGACAAGCATTCGTCGTCCTGAGATAGAGGCAGTACGGGCGCAGCTGCGGAATGTCACTGCGGCACGCAAGCTTTACAGGCCCAACGCAGTCTGTGGGCCGTGCTCAGAGCCATTCCAGGAACACAGGCCTGGGTGTCCTGTAGGGCTCAACGAGGGCTTGAGCCCGAATAGAGGCCGCACTCCTGCAAAGGAGGGTCATCCACCGTTGGTTCCTATGACTCAGGCAGAGATCGACGAGATCAACCGTCGTCTCGGAACCACGGCTCACAGGAGCCCTATGGCTGAGGAGGTCCAGCCTCCGACGGGACTTGCGCCTATGACCCAGGAAGAGAAAGATGCGCTCAATCGCCTTCCTGGAATGCGGGGAAACCCGCCTGGCGTCTCCAGCCAGGCCCAACAGCCAGAGATGATGGATGACGAAGAACAGAAGGCTCGGCGAGCCGCAGCAGATGCGGAGCGCAGGCGAGTGGCAGACGAACGTACCCGCGAGGCAACTCGCCAAATGCTGCTGGAGTCCCAAAAGATCTATATGAAGGGGGCAAGGAAGCCCCCACTCCAACCGAAGGCCAAGAGCGAAACACGTGCACCCAGGACACCTTTGGGGGAGAGACAGAAAACGTCGGCCCGCGCAGAGGAACTCGGGTTAGATGTGCAGGTGGAGATGCCTCGTTCTGAAACGCCGAAGTCACCGACTCGAGCAACTCCGGCACAGAGACCCGACCCAAGGCAACAACCTCAGGACTCCGTGGAGATCCGCAGACGACCGCCTAGCCGTAGCGGCTCTATCGCCGGCAAGGCCAAGTCTTTCGAGCGTGCAGGGTTTACCCCTACGCCGGCCTCGCCTGCGGCGGCGCGCTCCAAGAGGTCTGAGGTGTAAAGGCCTGGGCAAGGTCCTACCCGCCACTAATGGAGTTCGGCGCGAGGTTGGCGTGAGGTTGGCGTGAGGTTGGCGTGAGGGTGTTTTCGAGACATCATTTTTGCGTTGGCGTTCAAGGTCGCAACTTGTTCACCAGGCGTTAAGTGCACCTGCGCTTTTTTTAAAGTTTTGGAGACGGGCGCGCGTCAACTCGCAAATACGAGCGCGGCGCCAGGAACGTTCATTGTAAATTGGAAGGATCGCGGCGCATGGGTGGCGTGGTTGAAGTTTCGTTGCGTTGCACACCAGAAAGAAACGCGTTCGCACTGGGTCGGGGCTACCATCCGAAAACCAAAGCCATCGGCAAACATCTCATGTGTTCGTCACGTCTTCTCCCGAATTGGCGCCGCCGTGCCAATCGTTTACGCCAGCCCCAGCGAACGTGATCATTAAAGTGGAGCTTGTCCACTGCGATCGTGTTCATTGTCATGTGTCGCTGTCTTTCAGTGCCACGCGTATTCACGCGCAGGGCCAATTTTGTCATTGAAAGCGGGGGGATGACATTCGACGTTAAATAAGATGTTGCCAGCGGAAAGTTGCAGCTATAGCTTAAACAACGCCGTTGACAATGCTCATTTCAGATTGTTGGTGGCGCGCTGGCGCAGTTGTTTGCGCGCGTGGGGGGCGTCGGTCCATGGAAGTGGTGGCAGTTTCGTGGCGTCGCCCTCTTCTTTGTCACTCCGCCGTGAAACATCCCTGCCAATCTGATGATAATGATCGCATAGTGGCACGCATGCGGCGCGTGGACGGGGGTCGTTTGGCGTTGGTAGGAATGGGTGCCAACGCGTTTCGCATGTGGTTCCCGTGGGTGTATTTTTTTGAAGCCTTCGGCATGTATGATCTGTTGCTTCGAGCTGCATTTCTGGGCCGAGGGTCGCTTCGAAGTTCAGGTCAGTCCGTTGTACTTTGTCCGAGCAGGAGGGCGGCGCGCATTGCAGCTGACTTACGTCGTTCCTGATTGCATGTGCTCTGCAATTGCGCACCCTTGCTGATTGAATCTGCAATCAGAGATTAGCTGGTTTGAAGGGGCTGCTTCTGGAACAATACTTTTTGGGATGTCCGCAACGCTCCTGGCGGCATTCAAGGTTGAACGCCGCCGTCATTTTCGTGTCCGTAGCTGTTTTGGTTCAAGCGTTCGGGTTTGTTTGATCGCTTCAGCATGTTGCATGCTCTTGGCGACGATTTGGTTGACGACATTGGCGGACCTGGCCCGCTCGACGTTGATGAAATCGCTGGTGGCGCCAGGAGTAGCGACAGCGATGGCGTGCGCGGGCCTGCGGTGGTTGGCCCTGCTGGCGCTGGCGCTTTGCAGCCGCGGCCGCGCGGTCGCCGAGCTGCGCCGCCGCCCAGGCAAGGTTCTTTTTCTGCTCTTCTTGTCGCGGATGCGCGCGGCATAGATGCGCCGCCGCTGGCGCTGCAGGGGCGGCTTGAGAGAGGCTCGATGTGTCTTGCGGGTTTCTGCAGGTGCTTGTGGACATTTGATACAGTGCATAGTGAGTCGCAGGAACGTCATTCCTCGTCTCTGTGCACTGCCGCCTCAACCTCGGGCTCGCCTTGGGGCTTCATTCATTATGAGGTCGTTGGTTTGTGGGAGCTGCTGGCTTTCGTGCCAGCGCCGCAGGAATGTTGCCATGACCTGCGTGAACCTTCACATCTTCCACACTTACTCGAAGCTGTAGCTGACAAGGCAGTTCACGCCTATTTCGGATCGAATGGGGATTCTGCTGCGCGCGCGGTGTTGAATGGCGTGCGCCACGTGTTCGTGTTGACTGTATCTGTGTTGGCGCTCCTCCTCTCGACTACGTCGAGATGCGTGCTGTCATCATGCAGGCTTTGTGCTCGGTCGTCGCCTGCATCCTTCGTGCCATGCTTCCCTCCGACGAGCGTCATCCAGCGATGGCGGCGGCTTCGTGGACCTCGCAGGGTGCGTGCTGCGAGAGCCTCGACGCGCCTTGCAGGACAGGTGCACTCGCACGAGGAGATCGTGCTAGAGCTCCCGCTGCCGAAGCGGCGTCGCACGAGGGCGGATGCTGCCGGCGGCGGTGGCGGCCCAACTGGGAAGCGGAAGTTCGACGCCGTGAAAGTATATAAGGCGTTGAAGTTCCGCCGCCATTTGCGGTCATCGCATGACTTCGCGGCCGCTCTCGCCGACGCCCGCGCATGCGATCGCGACCAGGAGCCCGAGGACAGGGAGGTCAGCGATGACGTCGCCAGGACGCCGCGGGCCCACTATCGCTGTCCCAGCCCAGACTGGTGAGTTCGCCCCCCCCCCCCCCCTCCTGGTTTTCTGGAGCCGATGCGCCAGAATCGACGTCGCCAGGGATAGTGGTCTTCGTGGGGGTCGCAGGGCATCTGGGCGTGGTTCGAGGGGGGGGCGTGGAACAGTGGGGGCAGGTGTATTTGGACGGGGGGTGGCGAATTCGACGGTCTGGACCTGGGCTACGATGGTGCGGTCCAGGACGAGCCTTGAGAATGGGCTTCGGCGCGTCGATATAGTCGCCATGCTGCTTCACCGTCGTGCTTGGCACGCAGATAGGATTCATGACAGAATCGATGCAATATCTTTGTTTTCTGACGCCAGTCCGAACTGCGGGCACGAGTTTCAGGGCACAGTGGCGTCAGTGCTAAGAAAAGACGGATCGTCTTACCACATCACGTTTCCAGGGTCTTCCCTCTGCTACGGCCAAGCAGATCTAGTCTCGAAAGGCATTGCCTTGCTTTGGGGAATGTTCTTGATTGCTGGGCGGGACGAGGAAGACCTCGAGTACTTTTGCAATCGTGTGGTCTCAGTGACTACTGATATGGGAACAGAACGGATGACCATCCAAATGCCGAATGTGCGGGATGCTTTCTGGCGGTGGCTCGGCGGCGAATCCATTGGAAATCTTTTGCCATGCGTGAGGCAGGCGGAGCGACTTCTGCCGAACGCCATCCGCCTTAGTGGGTGGGGTCACACGTTTGGAAATCTTGCGAAGCATTGTTGTAATACGTGGACGCAATGGCCAGAGAAACTTGCACGACTGCGAGCTCTTTGTGCCTTTTTCAAAAACGCCACTTGGCGCAATCACTTGAGGCGCATGCTCCGTGAGAGCCATCCCGAGTTGGACTTATGCGTGCTTGACCGTTTCACGGCGGATTTCGCCAAGTGGAGATACGGCACATTAGAGACTGTATTGCGCCAGCTGTCTCGTTTAGATCCGATTCGCACATATTTGAAGCCTGAGTGGTTCCGCACTTGTCAGGATTCACAAACGATCGCTTCTGTTTTTGACGCACTGGCTGACGATGCTTTGTGGAAGTTCATCGTGCATGCTGGTGCGCATGTGTTTACGCCACTTGAGCACAATCGATACTGGGGCATGTGTTGCACGTGCCCTGAGCACGTGCAGGCGCGCAGGGACGCCCAAGCACGGGGCCACGCTGTGAGCATCGATTGTTTTTTCAATTCACGCAGGCTTCCAGAGGCTCTCGACGAAGTGCAGCGCTCGTCGGCTGAGTTTCTTCAGAGGGCGAGGGCCCTCACGCAGAGTGACATCGGTGATGAGGCCGCTTCCAATGCAGTTGTGACCATGCTTGAACTCTGGACGCTTCGCGCCCCCCGCCACCCCGTCCAGGAACGACGCCCAGGCGAGTTGAGGTAATGCGAGGGAGTAAGGCTACGAAGAAGGGGGTCGCCCAACCGTGAGGCGAAGGGAGGAGGATTAGCATGTCAATGCCTCTATGGCGTACGCGCGTTTTGGGCTCCACTTGGGTTCTCTCGGGGCCTTCCTGGGGCCCTCGCGGAGTTGTCTTGGGCCCCCCCCAACCGGCGCCGCGAACCTCCCGTCGACGCGCGATGGGCTCGAGGGCGGCGCGGTGGGAGGGCGGGAGGCGGGAAGAGGAGGAGGTGGATATGGGGGCGGGCGTGATGGAGGGTGCTGGATGGGGGGCGGACGGGGCGTGGGAGGGCGAACGGGGTGAGACCCGATGGGAGGTGGGAGGGGGGGGGGGGGATCGAATAGCAAACCTGCAGGGGATTCGCAACAGCCCACGCGTGCCCAGAGGGCTGGTGGGATTTCTTGGCGGCAATGTGCTGACGAGGACCAAGTACTTGGGGGTGCCTCCGTGGTCATTCGTACACACGTTGTCGTCAGGTGGCGCTACGGAGTTTCTGAGGAAGGTTCGCCGAATACCACTGGAGCAGCACGATCTTGTTACGCAGCGGCTCATGGCCGCGCATGAGGGCCACCTCCAGGAAGTCGCGGATGGCCACCCTCCGCGCCCTGAGCACGCGGATCAAGTGCGCCGCTATTCGCTTGCACCCCTTGACGAGTCCCGCGGGGAGGGTTACCACCGTGGCGCGACCCACGAGAAAAAGCGTGCGCCTTCGAGCACGCCTCAGCATCTTAAGCAGAGTGTCAGACAGAAGGCATGTTTTGATTACATTGACAGTTTCAGGAAGGCGTACGGCCAGCGTGGCGATGTAGTGTTGCGTTTTGAATGGTACAGATTCAAGAGGATATTACGGCCTCCTGGCAAGAGCTAGTGGAAGCCAGTGCGGATGCAGTTGGGCGCTTTTTTCATGCGCGTCTACCGCGAAGATGACATGGCGGAGGGCGCTTGGAACGCGGTGACGGGCGCGCAGCCCGACCCTCGCCCCGTCGTCGCTCAGCAGGTCGACCAGCTCCAGCGGCTGCAGGTCGAGTACATCGTGGCCGCTGTTCAGCCTGGCAGGCACTACAGCGTCGCCGCGCCTGAGGCCGAGCCCAGGGCGCGAACCCGCGAGCCGAGCTAACGCGTCGTGGCCTCCCCGAGACTCACCCGCCGCGCCAGACGACGTGGCATCGGCATTCCGCCTCCTCCCCATCGCCCCCAGTCCTTCGCCTCCCTCCCTCTCCTTCCGCGCCTCGGCCCCCCTCCCTCCTTGAGCTAGCCACTTTCGCCCCTTCGCCCACCTCGTGCGCGACGCTCCCTCTGATTTTGGGGCTGGGGGGAGGGGTCGGGGGAGGGTGCCTCCTGGGATTTTCTGGAAACCGCGTTTTGTTCTCACGAGTGTTCCTTCCGAGGCCGTCGTCTGTCTGCATCTTCGGGGACGCTTTGCCTTTTCATTTCAAGCTGTATCCGCTTCTGTTCAGGTTCCTTTTCCCTGTTCCCTGTCGGTCACCCCCTCCCCCTGTCGTAGACAACCTGCCACGATTCGATTTCTGCCCTGCTCGCGGTTTCGCGCCCTTTCGAGATCCAGTCGGACGGCTCAGAAGTTGTTCGCACTCGGGATGTTTTCTTTAAGGTGTTGGAGGTCGCCCACGGGCGGTCGCGGGCCCATCTGATGCCCACCGCCGAGAGCGCGGGCGATTTGCAGTTGATCGCGCCTGTCGCGTTTCACGTCGTGGGCCACGCCGAGGCCGCTGGGCTGCCAGGCGCGGACGCGTCTGCGTCGAGGACCGTCGTTCCTGATGCCAGCCCTGAGTGGGTCAAGCCATTTACACTTGCACCATTCCGCGAGTTCGTCTTGGCTGCGCAGCTGTGGCAGCGTTGCGAAAATTCGGCAGCGCAGCCAGGCGCTCTCGTCCTCTCAGGGAACGTTCCCCTTCGGCAGCCATACGCCATCATGGACTCGAGGTGCCCAACTTATGCGGTGATCCAGCACTTGAGGTCACGAGGATGGCGAACTGTCCAGCGCCAGGTGACGCACACCAGCGGTGCCATCGGCGATATGGACGGCACTGCGGCCACTCGGATGAAACCGTATTATCAGGTGTTGAATGCCATCGACAAGTGTTTGTTGTTGTCGGCAAGGATCCCATCACAGCAGCCGATGAAATATTACGAATGTTTGTTGAAGGGTATCTCGGTTGAGCCTGGCCTGGGGAGCAAGCAATATGCGATCGCCCTTAACCGAGAGTCTGGCAGGAAGGGACACCTCGCGCAGCATCTGGCTGTGGAGGATGCGCCCGCCTTGCAGCCGTTGCCTGCCTTCGGCGGCGACGGCGACGACGATGGCCTCGGCGGTCCGCTTCCTCTCCAGGATGCCCCTCCGCGGCGTCGGCGCCGCCAGGCTCGCGCTCTTCGAGATGGCGACGCAGGTGATGGGGACGGCCAGCCAGCAGGGCCTCCTGCGTCGGCAGCCGCTGCGATGCCGCTTGCAGACGCTGGTTCTGGGCGCGGCGCCGCTGGCGCTGACGGCGGAGGCGACGAGCTTGGGGGGGCGATGGCACGCCCCGTGGATCCGCCGCCCTTGGCGCTCCCGCCCGACGAGGATATGGGTGGCGCCCCCGATGCGCCCCAGCCGCCGCCGCCGCCGTCTGGCGTTGGTGCGCGCCACGATGCAGATCGGCATCGCTGGGACTGGGTGCCTGGTCTGGACGGTTGCCAGGTATCCTTTCAGATCTACGTCACGCGGCAGGGCTCGGTGCACAGGAATTTCAAGGTTAAATGCACCAACCCAGCGCACGGAGATTGCGCGAAGACACGTGGAGATATAGACTCTGCGAAGGCGCACTTCGGACCCTTGGAGCCGTTGGCTTTCCTGCACGCCTGGCTGACCTTGCAGCCCGATGAGGGCCGATCTCACGCCAGGCTGTCCCCGAAGCTCGCGGACGTTGGGGCCTATTTGGAGAGCCATCGTGGGGAGCTCGAGGGTTTGCGGCGCTTGTTGGTGCCAGAGTGAAAAGATCCAGGGGAGGGGGGCACGCACGCACGCAGAACCATTCACGGTAGCATCTCAAGTTTTGCACTGATCACGTGGCACAGGTAGAAGCAAGTGAGCGTTAGTCGTATGAGGCAGCATCGGATATGACGACGAACGTAATGTCGACGCATGTCGTGATTGCAAGCATGACCTAGCTATGGGTAGCACTAGGGTAGCAGCAAGCAGCAACCTAGCCAGCAGCCATCACCGCGAACATGTCGGACAACAGCAAGGCAGTCAGCATCACAGCATGCAAAGCACGGCGTCAAAGCCATACGCTAGGATATCAGCATCCACAGCCCAAGTCCTTCGGTTCATGTGATACCCTGGGTTTTACGTGTCGTTGCCATGCAGGCTCTTTGCATTCTTAGCTGGGAAGATCGGCCCCTCTCCAAGCTTGCTGGGCGCGTCGGCACTTCCCTCGCCATGGCTCCCAAGGCTGTCGCCCGTGCTGGTGGCGGGATTCCCCCTTCGGGACATGAGCGGCGCGTCATTGCCAATCTGAAGAATAAAGTCGACCAGCTTCAGTGTCAATTGGCGCACGAGCGCAAGAAAGCAAAAGAGCTTCGCACGGACTTGCACAGGATCCAGCGATCGATCGCCACCGCGCTCAACAGAGCCATGAACACCGATCAGAGGATGCGCGATGCACTCAGGGTACTGGATCAGCAGCAGGGGCGGCAGCCACGGCACATGTCTGACAGCGACAGCAGGGCCAGCGGCGAGTAGCGACCATGTGTTTCGAGTGGCCTCTTGAGCTTCGATTTTTTATGCGTCAGATGGCGGGTGTTCCGCTGCTGACTCCACTTGAAGTCTAAGTCGCAGGCGTTCGCGCATGCCGACGCAGCCGCCCCGCGCAGAGTGCTAAAACGATGCGCGGAGAGAGATCCCAGGGGCACGATGGCGAGAAGGAGGTTGAGGAGGAAGAAGAGGAGGAGGAGGGGACCGAACGACTCACCTCCTCCTCCTCCTCCTCCCCCTCCTCTCCTCGGACGAGGGTAGCGCCGTCGGAGGCGCTCGTTTCAGAGATTGGTTTTCCTTCGCCACGGTTCGGCGCCGGGCGTTTTTTTTCAGGGGGTCCAGGGTTGGTTTTCCAAGCCCTCGGGGGCGTGAGGTTTCGTCTGGGACTTGACCTAAGGGGTCTGGCGGAAATCACCTCCGCCTCCTCCTCCTCTCCCTCCCGCCCTCCCCCTGTGCGCCATTCCTTCTCCTCCGCCTCGCATCGCCCCTCGTCTCTCTGCCGGCCTCTCCCCCGCCCGCGTCCGTCGTGCCCCTGGCCTCGGCGATCCAGGAGCATGCTTTACCGAGCTCGAGATGAGGACTGATGCGTGGCAGATTCGCGCCAGCCAACCCAGGTAGATCTACAGTTGCCAGCCCCGTGCATGCCTGAATCAGCCCAGAACATGCCCACTGCAATGCCTGACCACGTCTTAAACCAACTCCGAACACCTAAGCCATGCCAACACAGACACCTAAACCAGCCCAAGCCATTCTTAAACCGCCCCACAACATACCTAAATCAGCCCAAAACATACCTAAACCAAACCAACACATACCTAAACCAACCCAAAACATACCTAAACCAACCCAAAACATACCTAAACCAACCCAAAACATACCTAAACCAACCCAAAACATACCTAAACCAACCCAAACCATACCTAAACCAACCCAAAACATACCTAAAACGACCCAAAACATACCTAAACCAACCCAAAACATACCTAAACCAACCCAAAACATACCTAAACCAACCCAAAACATACCTAAACCAACCCAAAACATACCTAAACCAACCCAAAACACACCTAAACCGACCCAAAACATACCTAAACCAACCCAAACCATACCTAAACCAACCCAAAACATACCTAATCAAACCCAAAACATACCTAAACCAACACAAAACATACCTAAACCAACCCAACACATACCTAAACCAACCCAACACATACCTAAACCAACCCAAAACATACCTAAACCAGCCCAAACCATACCTAAACCAACCCAGCACATACCTACACCAACCCAAAACATACTTAAACCAGCCCAAAACATACCTAAACCAACCCAACACATACCTAAACCATCCCAAAACATACCTAAACCAACCCAGCACATACCTAAACCAACCCAAAACATAGCTAAAACCTCCCGATACATACCTAAATCAGCACAAAACATACCTAAATCAGCCTAACACATACCTAAAGCAGCCCCAAACATACCTAAGCCAGACACAGCAATGGATAAGCCAACCCAAAACATACCTAAACCAGGCGCATGTGTAATCCCGACCAAAACAAACATACACTCAACCGAAACAGACCTACATCTGCCACGCAGGGGCCACATACAGCCGAAACACACCTACAGTTGCCCTGAGCAAGGCCCAGCGGGCCTCGGGGAACGCGGCCCAGCCGCCCACAGGGGGCCACAGTGATTTTACTCTGCGACAAAAACAGGTTTCATGACGACACAAAATACAGGGGTTCCCGCTCGAGCGGGGGTCGTGTTAGAGGCTCACGACAATTTTGGGGTCTTTGTTCTTGGTCCACGACAATTTTCCTGCGCGCCCATAGGGGGGCTCTCTCGGACGAGCATGGTGTTCTGGGGCGGCTCTCTCGAGTCAGGTTTCTCTTTTGGTCTCAGTGCCGAGCGGCGCTGAAAGGGTTCGCGCGTCTTTCCGAAGATGAGACATGCGGGCGCATGGCGCCGCATGTCTGACCAGCGGCGGGTCTCCATGGGTCCCGACTTGTCTCCGTGAGCTTCCAGTGGCGACGGGCCTCCGTGGGCTCGCTTCCAGGGTGGGGACGGATCTCCATGGGGTTCCGTGGCGGGCCATTCCCGTTCAGGTCGGGCGACGGTTCTCCATGGGGTTCCAGGGGTAGGGGGTGAGGGGTGGCGGGCGTTCAAGGCTGTACGAACCGCGAGCGCCGTCGGAGGCCGCCAGTCGTTCAGCGCGGTATCCACGGGGTGTCAGGACCCAGAAACAGATTGAGAACGAAGATGCGCTTGCAGCCATTTTGGCTCTGGCTGATTCCGCGATCGCCAGCGCCACCGCCCCTGCACGAGATGGTGGCCAAGAGCAGGGGCTCAGCCGCTTCGCGCGGTGGCGGTGGCGGCAGGGGCCGCGGGCGCGGTCGAGGCGGCGGCCGAGGCGCGGTGCCTCCGCCGCCAGCGCCAGCAGCAGCGGGGCGCCGCGGCGGGCAGCAGCTCACCCGAGCGGCTTTGCGCAAGCACGAGGGTGCCCAGCCGCCGCAGCTTCCAGAGGGTCGCCAGCGCAACTCGGGCGAATGTGCGCTCGACAAGGTCGCACGGTGGGAGTTGCAAGGGCGGTCAGAGGAACGACGGGGCGCCGACGTGGAGGACGATGAAACGTATGACGGGGGTGGACGGGTAGGTGGTAGGAGGGGGGTTGAGGGGTAGGACAGGAATATGACAACGGCGTGGAGCTTGGATGATAATGATGATGATGATGATGATGATGCTGACGACGGTGATGATGACGACGATGATGGTGATGACGATGATGATGCTGATGATGATGATGGCGAGGAGGAGGAGGGAGGGGGAGGACGAGGAGGAAGAGGAGGAGGAGGAGCAGGAGGAGGGGGAGGAACCGACTTTGCTGGCGCGGCCTTGTCGGCGCCGCCGTTGTGCGGTCGGATCTGAAATTCGAGTCGTGCTTGGTCAGTGGGGTCCCGCTCCCATTTGGTGTTCTGGCTCTGCGGAGCATGGGGGTGGCGTGGTCGGGGGAGGAAGCGACGGGAGCCGTCGCAGGGGGCGTGGAGGGGGCGGGCGGGGCGGGGCCACGTCCTTGCCCCTTGTGCCCCCCAGAGTTGGAGGAGGGGGGAGGGGGGAGGGCGAGGTCAGTCGTCTGCTGCCGCCACCCCCTCCTTCGCGACCCCCGCCTCGCTTCGAGGTGTGCACCAAGGCGCACGAGTGCCCCACCGGCCAGAAGACCGTGCGCGTCGGGCAGGTGATGTACCGCACGACCAGCAAGCATCGCGAATGCGGGCGCCGAGACAGGAATCCTTGGCGCTTCGCGCATCGCCAGACGCCTATCCAGGAGCCATTGATTTGAAACCAGCCAGGAAGAGCGGGGGGGATCACAGGGGAGTTTCAAAGATCGCAGTTTCCATGACTCTGGTTTTCTCAAAGCTGAGGAATAGGGGGGTGCTGAGGAGGGGGGCGAGGTGGAGGAGGACGAGGACAAATCTATGCATGAGCGGGTTAAGGAGGAGGGTATCCCAGGGAGATCTTGGGGGGTGCCTTGGTAGCTTTTAGAAATGGCGGTGTTGAGCTACCAGAGAGAATCCTTCCGTACTTTAGGCGTGCGTTGACAGTTTTTCATCTTCTGCGAGGCTTGCAGGGGTAACGTGTTGGTTTCGTGCAGCGCTGGTTGCGCTAACATTCGCGCATCGCGCAGGATGAGGATGAGGAGGGGGACGAGGAGGAGGAGGAGGAGGAGGAGGGGGGGGAGGCGGGAGGATGGAGGAAGGAGGGTGAGGATGAGGAGGAGGAGGAAGGGGGGGATGAGGAGGAGGCGGAGGAGGAGGAGGAGGAGGAGGCGGAGGAGATTTTATGTGAGCAGTTGCCCGAAAGCACGAGTGGCCCACTGGGACGAAAGTTTGGGAGGATGGGGACGCAGTCAGAAAAGCACGTCTAGGCGAGGGAAGTGAGGTGGAGGATGGAAGGATGCGGCACTCTGAGAAGGAGGCGAGGAGGCGGTCGAGGGAGAGGGAGGGAAGGGAGGAGGAGTGGATGATGGAAGGAGGAGGAGAGGCGGACAAGGAGATGATGATGGAATGAGGAAGGATGTGAGGAGAAAAAAGAGTAAAGGAGGAGGAGGAGAGTGACGAGAAGCGGCGGGCGACCAGACGTCTCAGGTGTACCGATTCGGTGCCGAATCTGTGCACCCGAGACGCCTCCTCCTCCTCATCCTCCTCATTCTCCTCCTCCTCCCCCTCCTGTTTCGAAAACTGGTTTCCCTCGCGCGTCTCCTCCTGCCGCACTTTCATTTCCTCCACCTCCTCCTCCATCTCTCCTCCATCTCTCCTCTTCCTCCTCCTCGTCCTCCTCCTCCTCCTCCTTCTCCTCCTCCTCCTCCTCCTCCTCATGCCCCTCATCTTCCTCCTTCTCCTCCTCCTCCTCCTCAACCTCCTCCACCTCCACCAGCTCATATTCCTCTTCCTCCTCCGCCTCCTCCTCTCACTCCTCCTCCCCTCCCTCTCCCCAAACCTACCTCCCCCTCCACCAACTCATATTCCTCCTCCTCCTCCTCCTGCCTCCTCCTCCTCCTCTCTCCTCCTCCTCTCTCCTCCGTCCTCCTTCCTCCTCCTCCTCCTCCTCCTCCTCCTCATCCTCGGCCTCTGCCACGAACAAGGCTCTGTCTCCTCCTCCTCCTCCTCGTCGTCGTCCTCCTCCTCCTCCTCCTGCTCCTGCTGCCCCTCCCTGTTCTCCTCCTCCTCCTCCTCCTCCTGCTCCTCTTGCTCCCCCTTGTCCTCTCCTGTTCTACTGCGCCTCCCCTGTCGCTGCGTTACCTACACCTGGCGACGACGGCCTCCTCCTCCTCCTCCTCCTCCTCCTCCTCGCCCTCCCCCTCCTAGGCTGGACTCGGAAGCTGGAAGGGGGGCCGCCTCGACCATCCGCGCCCGCGGGGTTTGGCGGACTTCCAGTGGAACCTCAACAAGAGCAGAGAGGTCCACCTCCTTCTTGATCGTTCCCTCATCCTCTCCGTCCCCCCGCTTCCTACCCCTCCCCCCTCTTGACCCTCCCCTCACATCCCCCGCCGTTTCCCGTGCCCGCCTGCTAACGATCATCTTCCTCCAGCAACAGGGTTCGCGTCGAAACGTTCCCCGTCTGGGCGGGCCCTGGAGGTCGGGAAACGTTGTTTGGCTTCAAGCGGGCCCTGGAGGTCGGGACCTTTTTGTTTTACAGCGCTTGCTGTTATCAGCTGTTTCCCTTCTGCCCGCGGGACGCTCCCGGCACTTCCTTGCTGTCCTCCGACCCCCCTTCCGCGGTCTCGGACGCGCGGGGCGAGTTGGAGGCCGAGGATCCCGAGCGCGCCCGCAAGTTGCGCCAGGAGTACGTATCCACGGGCAACTTCGCAGGCTTCGAGTCGGTGATTCGCCCGCTGGCCCGCGAGAAGACGGAGCAGGGGGAGACGCGCGACATGGAGCTCAGCCACGACTGGTTCGCTCGCACTCTCAGGGGCTCGGGCGTGACGACCGAGGATGCCGAGAGGTGCTGGCAGAACAAGGTAGCGCTTGCGTCTCTTTCGCCGTCGTCGCCCCCAGTCGAGGAGGAGGAGGAGGAGGAGGGGGGGCAGGAGGAGGAGGAGGAGAAGGGGGGGGAGGGGGGAGAGGATGGGAAGGGGGGGAGGAGGAGGAAAAGAAGACGAAGGAAGAGGATGATGAGGAAGATGAGGACGAGGAGAAGGAGGAGGAGGGGCAGGAGCAGGAGGAGGAGGAGGAGAAGGAGGAGGAGGAGGGTGAGGAGAAGAAATGAGTTGTTCTGCCTCCCTCGTAATTTCACACTCCCCCCTGTCCCTACAAGGTTTATTATGTGAGCTGGTCCCCTTCCCCATCCCCGCTTCCTTTGTGTCCTTCCCGTCGTTCCCTCCCGTCCGCCCGCCTCCCGTCCTGCGCCTTACCTGGTTTAGTTCGCAACGTCTTGTTTCTGCTATCGTCCCCTCTTCCTTCCTCCCATCCTCATCCTCTGCGGGCAGCTTCGCCGCCGTCTCCCCGTTTCAGCCTCCCCCCGCGCCCCCATCTTCCATCCTCTCCTCATCGCGCCCCCCTCCGCGCCTCCGCCCCACCGTGCCGAGGTCGACGAGTTCGGCAACAGTCTGCGGGAGGTGCGCAGCGGCGGCCAGAAGTGCCTCGTGTTGGAGGGCTTGCGCAGCAGGGCGTCCATCGACAGCCTCCGCGTGACGACGACTGGCGCAGGGCGGTCCAGGCCCGTCGATTCCGCTGAGGCCCAGGCAGTCTTCGGCACGCGGCTCCGCGGTGACTTTCGGTCTGCGCTCGGCGGGGCCGACGCGGGCAGGGCCAGCGCCCGCGGCCGCTCGCGCGAGAGGCGCGCGACTTCGCCGCCCCGCCGCAGCCGCAGCGGCCGCCGCAGCCGACCGTCGCCGCTTGGCGGGCCCCGCAGCTCGTCGGGAGGTGCGCGCACGCGTCGCCCGCCGAGCGCGTCGCCGCCCGCGGTTTCTTCTTGCCGCGGCTCCGATGGTTCGGAGTCCCCGCCGCCAGGATCCGACGCCGAGGGCGTCGACATCACCCCTCCCCAGCCGCCGAGGGCTTCGTCTCGCGCGGGCGGCGCGAGCGTCTCCCGCTCGTCCAGGGCTGGCGGTGGGTCGTCCAGGGGGGCAGCGGCAGCGCTCGCCCGCGAGGAGGCCGCCCATGCGTCTCTCGACCAGCTGGTGCGCAGCCAGGAGGAGCGCCTCGCGAGCCTCCCCGACCACTTCGAGGAGACAGTCGACATGTGGAACGCCCAGGATTGGATCGCAGAGTACATTGACAACGTGCTCTCTTCCGAACAGGCTCCGCAACGGGCACCGATTCGATCTTGGGCTGGCTGGCGAGGAACGAATGGCGGCTCACATGGCTGACCTCGCGCGTGTCTCGGTTGCGCGCCCAGGCCCTCATGGGCTCGGTTGCCGCGCTTCCGTCTCGGAGGTCCCTGGGTCGACGTTGAAACCGTGCCAGCGGCTTCCAAACCTACTTCCCACTCGGGGGCTCATGTAGCTGCTCTGGACTCAGTGCGGCTGCGTGGACTTGCCTGGGGAAGCGGGCTTGGACGTCTAGGAGGCCCGCTGCCGTTCCTGGGCCAAGTCGTGCCGTGATGGGGTCGGCGAGATCGCCAGTGAGCGCCCGCTGCTCGCAGGCGGACAACGTCGGCGTGATCGAGTGGCTGAAGCTGCAAATCAAAGAGGCCGGGCAGGAGGAGCCTCGGGTGCAACTCCCCCCTCTGCTCCTCCTCCTGCGCCCCCTTTCTTCCTCGTCCTCCTCCTGCTGCTGCTGCTGCTGCTGCTGCCGCTGCTGCTCCTCCTCCTCCTCCTCGCCCTCCTCCTCTTCCTTCTCCTCATCCTCTTCCCTTATCATCGTCTTTCTTCTCCTCCTCCTTCTCCTCCTCCTCATCTCCTCCGCCTGATGTGCTCTTTTCTCGTGCCTTTCTGACTGCGGAGGCCTTGCGGCAGGCGCCGCCGACCCAAACGACGATGCTGATGATGCTGATGAGGAGGAGGAGGAAGAGGAGGAATAGGAGAAGGATGCTGAGCTTTGGGAGGAGGAGGCAGAGGAGGAGGAGGAAGAGCAGGAAGACGAAGAAAGGGAAGAGGAGGAAGGCGACGAGACGACACGTCAAAGAGATCGGACAGGAGGAGGAGGAGGAGGGGGAGGGACGCCCGTCAGTTGTTGCGCCCTCTTTTTGCTGCTGCGGATGCTGCTGCAGATCGGCTGGCCCATCCGCCTGAAGGAACGCGCGGCGCGTTTGAAGCTCCCCGACTGCTTGGCGCGGTTGGAGAAGGCCAGGGACGCGTTGGTCCGCATCAAGGATGCTTCCGACTCGTGGGAGGACGGCTTGGACTTCGGCAAGGAGAGGGAGGCCATCTTGAAGCGCGTCCACGAGTGGCGCGAGGAGGTGGGCCGCTTCCGTCGGCACGAGACTGGGCTGCAGGCTGGCGCGGGCCACAACTTAATGAGGGATGGCGCGGCCCCACCCCCTCCAGCTGCCCATCCATGTAGTGTTCTCGTCGTTCGCCCTTACTTTTCGCGTCAAGGGCGCGGTCGCCTTGCCGTCCTTCGGAGGCCTCCTCTTCTCTCCTTCCTCAACCCTCCCTCATCCCCTCATCCTCCTCCTCCCATTGGTCCCCGCTCCTTCGTCTCCTCAACCTCGCCCTCTTTCTTGGCCTTCCATCCCTTTCCGCCTCCTCTGCCTCCTCCTGATGTTTCTCTCATCGCTCCTCCTCTCCCTCCTCTTCCTTATGCCGCCCTCCTCTCCTCCCACTCCGCACTCTGGGTCCGCGGGGGCGGGGGGCGGGGGCTGCGGCCACTCCCTTGCCAGCTTCCCGCATCAGGCGGTCCTCGCCAAGAAAGGCGTTGAGAAGAACAAGGTTGCGCGGGAGTGGCGCTTCGTCCGCGACAAGACCCGCGGTTTCCTGTCCAACAAGAAGTTGCCAGACTCCGTGGCCATGCTTGCGGCGAATTGGCTTACCCAGCTCGGGATGCCCGTGTCCGAGTACGGCATCACCGTGGACTATTCGTTGGTGCCGCCGCACGATGCCAGCGGACTGACGTTCGCCTCTTTCACATAGCCATTCGTGGTCCTCAAGCCGCAGACGGTGCCGGAGAAGGATCAGGACCAATTCCAGCGCTGGTTCGCGGACATCTACAACAACCACCAGAAGGATGCAACTTCCAAGATGTGCGAGGTTCGTGATTTCATGAAGACGCACGGGATGGGTTCAAGCTGGGGGGCTGTGCAGTTCACGCCGCATTTCTCCTTCGATGTCAGCGACGCTGAGGGCCAATCGCAGACCACGGAGCCGATGAAGGATCTTCGCATGGCGGTCTATTGCCGAAGCACAGGCGAGTGGCAGAGCAACGTGCAGTCATTCCCGTGGGGTCAGGCGCCCATCTGGATGCAACAGTTCGTGGGCATCTCGTTTGTCGCAGTCGCTGATCCTGCCTGGGTTGCCGAGCATGTAGATTTCAATGGTTACGTGGAGACGGCCGACTCGGGTGCTCTCTACAAGGTCCCGACTTGTATTCTTCGTGAGGGCAGCGCTCTGTACGTGCCAATGGGGTACGTCCCCTTCCTGGTGCCCACCCCGCCGAACGTGAACTGGGACTCGAAGCAGCCGAGCCTCAAGGATACTGCGAAGGCAACCGCTGAGGTCAAGCACTGCGCTTGCTTCGGCGTGTCCTTGTTCTTAGAGGACGGCGTCCTCGAGAAGACTTCGCCGCAGGCGCGCGCCGCTGCGTCTGCAGCGTGGGCCCAGACGAAAAACTCGCAGCTCCCCGAGAGCATTCGCACGAACCCCGAGGTCAGCAAGTGGTTCGAGAAGTGCGGCGAGGGCCTGCGCGACGAGACTAGCAAGGACTTCGACTAGATGTTGTTGGCGTGCCGACGGGGCTCCATAGTGCCATCGGGGGTCGATGGCAGACCGAGTCCTCAGTGCGAGCGCTCTTGAACTTGGCCTGCAGGGTGATGGGGCGTCTTGCTTGGCTACGTCGTGGGCGCGCTGGTTGGCCAGTCAGTCGAATGCTGGCCTTGCGCGAGCAGTCGCCCGCTGCCACCGTGGGTAGCGCTGAGGGCCGCCGCCCCGAGCTTCAGCGGTGAGGCCGCGCATCTCGGCCTCGGGCGGCGCCGCTCCTTTTCGCACCTTGGGGGGGACAGAGCCCGACGATGACGAACGGGACGAATGCGAGATGGCCACGAGACCAAGGAGGAGGACGAGGAGGCGGGGAGGGCGACTAGGAGGATGAGAGCTAGCATCTAAGAGGATTCGTCCACCGTGCCACCCCTGGGTGCCTCGCTCCGTCGGCGCGCCGTTGGAGGCTTTGCCATCGAAGTTGCTGGCTCGCCCTGCCCGCCGCCGCCAGCCTGGCGGCCGACGTTTCGCATCCGCACTCCCCGCGAGAGAATTGGCGTTCCCTCAGGCGGTCGTCGACCCACCTCGTGTGCCCCAGCACTTTTGGATCTCATGCCACCCTATGTTTCTCGGGAGCGCGCCATCCTGAAGGCCATGATCTTCCCGACCTTGTCCGTCCCCTCCTTTCTTGTCGCGGGTCTTCCTAACGTATCTATATGTTACCCTGCGCTTGTGCCTCCCACCTCCTTCTCCTCACTCTACTCTCCCCCCGCGACCTCGCCCGTGATTCTCATGGCCTCCCCGTGCCCCCCCCCGATCCTCTCCGTCTTCACCCTCGGCGTCGTTTCGCAAGTTTGGCTCAAATTTGCCATTGTTGTTGTGATCTTCGGATTGCTCCGACGCGGCCTCTATTCTGAGAGTCGGCAGTGGCCTTGCTCACTGCGCCCGACCTGGTGCGATTTGCATTCGCTCGCACGTCGGGTGGCCTGGCGTAGCGGGGGCGCGTGCCGTCGCATTCGCGACGTTTCGGGCATCGGTTGGCCGCTGTTCGATTTGATGGCCCCGTGGCGCCTTACGGCGTCGTGACGCAAGCGTGCGTTAACGATCGGCGCGTCAGCGCGCTCGCGCCAGGTCGGCGCTGGCTTCAGCAGACTTCGCGGTTGGCGTTCGTGCCGACGCTCCGTGGGGGGCGTTCGCATGCGTCGTCAATCATGGTTGTTGTTGTTTCCATCGTGCGGTGGGGCTGTGGCGCGCGGTTATACTCGCGCGCCGCGTTTCTGGCGGGGACACTCGCACGCGGGTTTCGCGCGCGATTTCAATCAGTTCGGCTCGTTCGGATGCCATGCTAGGTTTTCAGTCGGCGCCGAAACAAGTTCTGAACTTTCGCGCGCCATCGGTCGCCGTTGTGGCTGACTTGGCGCCGCGCCAGCTGGTGGATACAGCAGTGCTTGGCATTTTGTGAGTGGCCAAATTTTTACGATTTGGTCAGAAGCGGCGCGCGCGTCGCGACAAACGCCCTGGTTGATGCGCTGCCCTCGGGCGGCCTTCGCGCGAGATCCATTCCAGCTGGTTAGGCCATCTCAGCCCTCTCAGCCAGGCCTTTTACATCTCCGATTGGCGGCAAAGGCGCGCAGGCGCCGAGGACCGCGAGGAGGCAGGGGGCAGCGGAGAGGGCGAGGGCGGCAGCGACGGTGAGGACGGGGACGACTGGATCCCTGTCGGCGCCGACGGCTTGGAGGCTGCAGTCGAGGGTGCCATCGACTCTGCGATCGGCATCGTCTTCGGTGACGACGAGCCTCCATTGCCGCCGCCCGCGGGCCATCCGCCGCCCGCCCTGCCAGCTGCGGTCGGAGATGGCGCCCCTCCACCGCCTGAACCAGTTGAGCCTGCGCTGGTGCCGAGGGGCGTCGGCAAGCTTCCAGCGGAGCTGGCCTGGCGCTACAAGAGTGGTGTCATCAGGTATTACGGCACCACGAAGGCGATGGTGGCGCACTGCCTCGTGCCGTCGCACATGGAAGGGCCAGGCTGTTACCTCACGCGGTCGGTGAGGCCCAGTCCTGCCAGCAAGGCAAAGGGCCGTTGCCTTGGCTTGCTCTGCAGTTGGCTGGAGGTCACAGAGGCGACTGGCCTCACGCGCTGGGACCACGTTCACGCCTGGAAACCATCCTGGGAGGATCGGCGGCGTGCGAGGCAAGAGGCGATGGGCCTTGGCTTGATTTGGTTGCGCATTCGCCTCAAGGAACGTGGTGGAATGGTGCGTGACGAGGATGGCGAGCCCTTGGGACAAGCGTGATTGGTGCCCAGGTGGAGGCGGGCAAGTTTTGAAATATAAAAAAATACCTCTAAAATAATTATAAATAATAATTAACTTATAATTTAATAAAAAGATATACTAGTAGTTAAAATTCAAAATAAAACATAATATTAATATAAAAGAAATAAAAATATATGATTTGTAATATATAAGTTAAAAGAATGAAAAAGAAAAAAGTATAACAATATTAAAACTAAATCAAAAAAATTAAAAAACAAAGAAATTTATAATAATAATAGATAAATAACATTTTAAAATAAAAATTAATATAAATCTATATGATAATAATTTATGATTTAAAACTTATAAAATAAATATAAAACAATAATAAAAAATCGACCAAGTTGGGCTCGTCTCCGCCTTGGTCCAAGTAGACACATGTGCGAACCAAGATGGCAACAGTGGCGGGAAGGAGAGGGGGGAGGTCAACCTGCGGCTGATCCCAGGGGAGGTCGATGCCCCAAAAAAGTTCCCCCCCCCCCAACCGAGACTTCCAGGGCAATCCCAGGGGCCGTCCGTTCGAGACCTCAGGGTTTTCTCAGGGGTCTGCCCCAAACTAGCTCACGCATCGTCCCTAGTTTGACCTCCCAGCCTTCTCCTCCCTAAGGCTAATGATGGTTATTGCATCCGGTTGTTTTCACACGCCCTTCGGCAACTTCCGATGACCCTATGCGGCTTTGCCTGTAGCGCCGCCGACCCATATGAGGAAACCGAAGCCGACTCCGAGCTGATGGCACTGCCGAAGGTTCGGGGCATTCTGCGGGGTGAAGGGGAACGACGCGCGAGGTGGACGCAGAGGGGCACGAGGGCGAGGAGTGGTCGACATTGGGGAGGTGGATGGGTGAAGGGGGGAGGGGGAGGGAGGACGACGAACGAGAAGAGGGGCGACGCTGAGGACGATTGCGGGGTTTGGGAAGGAGAGGTGGCGGAGAAGGAGGAAGATGGGGGCGCGGGGGGGAAGAGGGTGAGGAGGGGGGCATCATGGTCAGGATGGGGGGCGATGTGCCATGTGGAAGGGAGAAGAAGGGGGCGCGGTGCCGGGTTTTGCGGCGGTGCTTCTTGGGCGCCCGTTGGGGTCTCGTGGCGCCGATGGGGCACGGGTGGGTAAAGGTGAGAGGGTGAGGGGAAGAGTGGCTTTCAAGGCGTAGCGGGTGCTTGCGTGAGGCCCCCTCGGTGCAACGCGTAGCGCTCAATGTCTCTCGTGGCCTCGGCGGGACCAGTCAGGGCCTCCACGGGTATCTTGGGGGAGCCGTGGTGACTGCTCTGGCTCTTGGTGGCCTCTCGGCGCTTCCTGGGGGAAAGCCCAATGGCGTTTCTCGGCGGCGGTCGTCGGTTCAAGGCCACGTCATGGCGCCACCAGTTGGGGCTCTGGGTGTTTCTTGGGCCAATCTTGGGTGTGTCTGCGCCGTGTCGGCGCCATCCTTGCCAGCAGTGGATGGGGGGCGCAGGCAGCGCGGCTGCTGGGGGTGGTGGTGGTGGTTTGTGTGGGGGGGGGGGGATCTATTGTGGATGCGCATGCCGCGGCGCGCGCGACATCGCTGCCGCGCGCCGTCGCGCTGCCAGCGCGGCAACGCGGCGCGCTCAGCTAGCGGCGCGCGCGCAGCGTGGCGCATGCCGACGCAGGTGCGTTCGTCGGCGCGGCGGCCGGCGCTGGCGCCGCGACCCATCCTGATCAAGGGCAACGTGGATTGCGCGCCAGGGAAGAAGGGGGCCCCCACGACGACAACGACGACGGACGGCGAACGAAACCCGCGCCACCGTCGCACCGCAGCGCCGCGGCTCGCCCCGTGTGCAAGCAGCGCGGAGTGCACCCGCAGCGCGCATGGCGCACCACGGCTGGCGTTGATCACGCGTCGCGCTTAACAGTCGCATGCTGCGCGTTCCACGCCACCGACTGTCGGCCCCGATGTCGGCTTTCAGCGGGGGCGTTGTTTTCTCGGGCAAGGCCGCCGTTCACGGCACGGCGTCGCGCGCGACGTGGGCGATCGCGCTTTATATCGGCGCTGCAGTATGAGACATGGCCGCGCGTTAAGGCGCGACAGCTTCGACGGCGCGGGAGGGCGTTCAACGGCGCGGCGGTTTTGTGCGGCATCGCGTTGCCGCGACCGACGGTCGCCGTCATCGCGTTCTGCGGCAGGCAGCCGTCCCGCCGTCGTTGCAACCGCAGCCGTCGCTGAGCGCCGTCGGTGCAGCGGCCGCCATCGCGCGGCTTCGCCAGAATGCAGCGACTCAGCTCGACTGCGGAATTCCCGCCGCTGCAGGAGTGCCCGAGGCGCCCGAAGGCTGGCAAACTTAATGCGGTCTGCGGGCACGCGCGAACGTTGTACCGTAACAGGCCTCTTCGCAACAACAACGAAGATATTCAAGAGTTGACTGTGGGGCGACCCCCCGACCGCAAGTATTGTCCGCCGCGTGCAAGCCGCGCCCTGCGTCGATCGACCTCCCCTCCGTAGCCAATCACCCGCCGCGCCCGCGCCGCGCCGCTGCCAACTTTGGAGCGACGCCGCCGCGGAAGCATTGCGCCCTCTCCCGAGCGGCGGCCCCTGGCGGCTGCGGCGGGCCACCGTGGCCACCACCGCTGCCAGGCGGCCGATGGAACACTTGGTCGAGGAGCTTATGTGCTGCGCGGCGCAGCGCAGCCGCCGCCAGTTGCTTGGGGCGTTGCAGCGGGGGCCGCGGCGGCGCAGTTGACGGCGTCGGTCGAGCGGGAAGGGGCGGCAGAGTTGCGCGAGCAACGCGCCGCGGCAGCATTGGGCTTGTTGCCCGAGGGAGTCAGCAACGACGCTCCCCGCCGCGAGCGTGAAGACGAATCTCGCAGGGACGTGGCGCACCGTCTGCGGGGCGTGCAACCTTCGCATTTCATCTCCGCCTATGGCGCTGGCCGCGTTCAGATCCGACGCGCTGGAAAGGGGTTGGGACGGGGTTTTGGGCGAGTCGTCGCGCGCGTCCGCGCGTGGCCCGACGCATTCGCGCGAACGCCGCAATTGAACCGCCCGCGGTCGTGCGCGCGACCGCGCAACCTCTGCGCGCGCTTGCGTTGCTGCTGTGCCTGAGCGGCGCGGTGCGCCATCGGCGGCGCCGCGGCGTCGCTCGCGCCGTCGGGCCCTTCGCGCGATGCAATGCCAACGCGCGCGATTGAAGTGGCGGCCGCGGGGCTGCGCATCAGTCGGCGCGCCGCCGCGAGGGCCCGCGGCGCTATCGCCCATTGCCCGCGACAGCGACTGTGTTCGCATCGCGCGTTGCGGCGATAAATAGGACGCCGCGCGAATGGGGCGGGCGCTTGCCCAGCGGCGGCGCAGCACGCAGTGCAGGCGCAGTGGCCGCCGCGGGCGGTAGTTGGAACAGTTGCGGCTGCGTCGTAGGCGAGCGCAGCCACCTGCGGAGCGGCTGCGCGCGCGCGGAGCATCGGCTACAATAGTAATGTGCGAGACGACGGCGGGCGCGACGACAGCGACCGCGTGCGCGTCGGCTCCGGTGTAGCCACGTTCCGCTGCGTGGTTCAACGGGGGGCGGCGTGGGCTGGGCAATGGCTTGAACGACCGAGGCCCAGCGCTGGCGGGGCCGCCGACGGTTCCATGGGCAACGGGCGCCACTCTTCGCGGCAACCGCGCCGACCCAGGGCCGCGGCGACGTCAATGTGCCACTGCGGCGCGAGAGGGTGGCAATCTGCGAGCGCAGCGGGGTGCGTCGCTGCGCCACCTCCGCATGCCAAGCTCGTCTCGTCTGAGGTGAGCAGATCAATCCTCGGATCATCCCCGCCCGCCGCCCCCGCCCACCCCGTGCCGTAGCGCGCGCGCCGCAACGCTCGCGGCCGCCCCCCCCCCCTTCCTGGAGCATCGCCAGACGTACTCTGGCGGGGCGAGCACGTTGCGGCGGCCATCGAACCACCATCGAAAGGTCATGGCAATGTTTCAACACCAGGAGCGGCGCCATCAAAACCTCATCGACCCCCCATCAAAACCTCACCAAAACCGACCAGACACCCATCGGCAAACCGCCGCCGAGAACGTCATCAGAAGTCATCAACACCCATCAAAAGCCATCAACACCCATCAGAAGTCATCACCGATTTCAACGGCGCGCGGGGGGGCATCAAAACTCATCCAAAGGTCATCGAAAGGTCATCAAAAGGTCATCGAAAGGTCATCACCAAAGTTTGACGGCGCGCGGGGGGTCATCAGAACTCATCCACAGGTCATCGGGCCTTCCACGCCAGAGGGCAAAGCCCCCCCGCGCGGCCATCGGGGCCCCGCCCCCCATCCTCTGCCGCGACCGCCATTCGGATCGTGGCGCGCGTCTGCGAACTGCGTGCGCCGCCCCTCGTGGCCCTGTGGCGAGCCGAGGCGCCGTCGGAGCTCGGCGCGGGCGGCCCCTGGGGCAGCTGGCGCACGCCGCGGCGCGCGCTCGGCGCCCTCTCACCTCGGCCTGCGGCGCAGGGCTGCCCTGAGGCGGCTTGGGGGGGCATGCGGGGCTTGCCCTGCCTCCTCTCCCCGCCGAACCTCGCCGCGCCCTCTCGCCGAGTACGCACCGCGCGGCGCGCGCGCTGCTGCGCTCGCCCGACGCCGCGCTCGCAGCGCGCCGCCCTCTCCCTCTCCAGCCTATCGGCCATGTTACCAGCTCCGCCATCGCACCTTCGCCCAGCGATCGGCGGCGCGGGGGCGCCGAGCCAAGCGCGCCTGATCACGGCGCGCATGCTCGGAACTTGCCAGGGATGCACGCTCGCAAGCCGCCCGTGGCACGCTACGGGCATCGCAAGTAAGTCGCCAAGCTGGGGGGCGGGGGCCCTGAATTTTTGCAATCTACAGGGGCGCCCCCAAAAGTTTCGCAGCGGGGGGGTTCGAACAGAGGGGCCACAAAGTGCGGCGCGCGGCGGGATGTCGCTCGCGCGCCCGGCCGGTTCGGAGCGCAGTCGTTGCCGACGGCGGCGCCCGATTGCTCGCGCGAAAAAATAGCTGCGCTGCGCGCGCGCGTCGGGGGGGCCTCGCGCGCCTCGGGGGCGCTCCGCTGCTGCATTCAAGCAAGCGCGGCGCGAATTCAAGCGCCCCGCCTCCGCGCATCGGCGCGGCGCGGGCGCGCGCGCTGTCGGATATCGGAATAGGGCGGCGCCCTCTTGGCGCACGTGGGCAGCCATCGGCCACCGCCCCCTCTCGGGCGCGGGCCAAGTGCAGAGCCAGCCTGGCGGCGCAGAGCGGCGGAGTTAGACCGCGTCGGCGCAAGCTGCGCCAAGGGCGGTCGAGGGGGAGGGCGCTGCGCGCGGTAGCGTGCCTCTGCAATCGCGCGGCCCCTCGCCCCTGGCGTCGGTTCGCGCTTCGCGCGGCGGTTTCATCTGCGCGCGGCGCCCGTGCGCGTGAGCTTCTCCTGCGCCCAACCCAGCTGGCATCGCGTTGCATCTGTCGGGCGCGCGGGCGCGCCGTCGTCTCCGCGCGCGCGGCGTCGCGCCCGCGGGGTTTGTTTGGGCCCTGGCGCATTCGGGTGCGCGCGTCCGACGCGTTCGCTGCCGATCGGCCGCGTTCGATGGCGCAGCCGCGCGCGCGCGGCTGTTCCGCGGCGCGACGTCGCCGCCAGAGCTGCGCGCCCAACGCGGTCCATCAATTGCTCGCGGGGGTGTCGGCCGCGCGCAATTTGCGCCGGGGGCCCCGCGCGCTTGCGCGGCATCGGCCGCGCGCGCGCGAGCCGCGCCAGTCTGGCGCTCAGGCGCGGCCGCTGCTCCACGCAAAGAGGGCGCAATCGCCGAGCGCCGCTCGGGCCCTCCGCGCCGCTGTTCATGGATTGAAGCCAGCGTCGCCTCTGCTGCCGTCTGCAGTTGTTGCGGCCGTGGTTGATGAACATCCTGGAGGTGTCGCATGTCGCCGCGATCCATGGGAGGGCGCCGCGCGTCGCCGTGCGCGCGCGCGCGTTCTGGCTGCTTGCGCAGCGGCGCCGCACCTTGGCGGCTGCCAGTGCAATCCCAGGGGTCGCGCGCCGTGGCGCGCGATTGGTTTGACCAGCGTCCCTCATCAGGCGCGCGCAGTTAGTACAAACCTTCGGTGCCCTTAGGAGCCATCGGTTTCGCGCGCTTGCTGCCGCCCATGATGCGCGGCTGAGATGAATAGGGCGGCGCCGATCGCAACGCGATTGGCAGTGCCATGTAAGTATGTAAGTCCACGCGCGGCTTCCGTGCTCCGCGGTCGCGGGCGGGGAATGGTGGTGGTCGTGGTGGCGGGGTGGGGGGGGGTAGGTGCGCCTGACACTTAAGGCGCGAGGCGCGTGCTGGTTGCATGGCAAGCGGCCACGTAGATTGCGTTGTCTGCCGCCCCGTCATCAGGACCCCATGCCAGTCCACGGGATGGCCCCACAGCTGCCGTTTGGGGGATGTCCTCAGCGCGTCCAACCACGTGGCGGCCATGCATCCATTGGTCGCGCTTGCGTCCACAAGCCGTCTGCGTGCCATTCCAGGCTTACTTCCTCGACTCGACGCGCGTTTGCGTAGGAAGGGTCTCACGCGCCGCGTGCCCTTCATGGGTTGCGGAGATTGGTTGGATAGGCAATCTGCCAGTGTTGGACACTGTCGTTGTGCCATTTCAGTTTCTGGCCGTTTCTGGACACCCCCAACCCGTTGCATCCTTGCTGTTCTTCATTCAATGTTTGGCGCCCATTTGCATCCACGCCGCGTCGGAAAGGCCACGGCATGCACCGTGTTTGGTAAACGCATTTGAATAGATTCGCGCGCGCGCATGCACGCGCAACGATGATTGCTCACGGTTGGCACGTTTCGGAGTCATTTGTGAAGCGTCGCCCCGCATTGCCATGTATATATTCCAGAGGCGCGGTGGTGACCGATGCGCGTTGCCTTGGCAGTGGTCGTTTGAAATATCAGAGGTTGTTGTCGCACTCGGGTGCTCAAGTGTTTCTTGCTTCGTGATTGCGGTGCGTGTCTGTCGTCTTGAAATTTAAGACCACCTGAATGGTGGGCACTTGTCTTTGGAGCCACGCCCGCACATGTGTTGAATGACCCGCGCGTGTCTACGCGCAGCAAACGATCGCAGTGTGACACTTGGCGGCTTGGACCGCGATGGAGGGCGCATATTATTTTCATAATGGTTTGGCTCTCGAGCGTCGTGTAGTGTACACTCGCCCTTTGCATGGTAGAAATTGCTACCGAGGGTGTTCTTTTCAGTGCGTGCAGGTTCCGATTGAACGCAGACGTCACTTGGCCAATATTCTTGTAACGTTGTCGGCATTTATCCGTTGATGACAGCTTCGGCGTGCGATCTTGTTTTGTTGCATCCAATTGCAGTGCTCAGTTTTCTGAATCAGCGTCTCTGCCCACT